>JAFBMS010000127.1:607500-657500 GCA_019788955.1 Albula glossodonta
AAAGCCTCTAATCCCACTGTCAATATTTATAACCAGCATATTATCCATTTATTAAACATTTATTACACCCTCTTGGGGGGACTTTGGTAACAGCTGCTTGTGTGTCGGTAAGACTCCCACCAAGTGTAGCCTGTCCTAGCACCTGTTTGACCCTGCTGTTAATCTCTGCAAGGCTCATTGCTGCTGCTGCTAACCGGATTGGCTGAGAGCATGCTGAGCCAGCCAATGGCTGAGCAGGCATAGGGGGGCATACAGGCAGTGGATCCCAAAATAAGCATAAATCCCGTGCTCTCAACACAGGACCAGAAATGCTTTATATGTCCCTATCTATCGCCCACACACCAACTGATTGGCAAAAGGACTCAGTGAATCACTTTTTGTTATTTGTATGAAAGATGTTCCCTCCATGGCCAATTGTGTGTTTGTGTGTGTGTGTGTGTGTGTGTGTGTCCCTGCCCTCACAGGGCTGTTGGGCTGGTCAGAACCAGCACAGTCTAAATTCAGTACTAGACTTGACTTACCTGCCCTAATTGGTCTCATTTAAGAGTAAAACTATTTGAAGGTGAGAATATGACTGTCAGCCTGTGTAGGCTCTTCATTTTGCCCTGGGCTCTTGCAAAAGTACAAAGAAGGGCAACTAAATTGGTTCCTGGCATGAAACTTTAAAGCAATGAGGAAAGATCTGGTACACTTAGCCTATTATGGCTTAGCAAAAGGAGCGTTAGGGGTGATTAAATCAAGGTTTTTAAAATTCATGAAATGATTCAACAAGGTGAACTACAAAGCATTTTAAGTAAGAGGGCTGTTCCTGGATTTTGTTCCAGCTTCTGCTCTAAAGTATTTAATTAGTTTGAATGTTTACATGACCTGCCATTTGTGCTAAATTTAATGGTAAGGTCATGAATGACAGCTGAAGCCTTCCTCTGTGGCTACATAAAACACTTTACTTAACTGGGTAAAAGAGCCAAGTTAGCCTGGCGTGGGGGGGGAATCCTGTGTATGCACTGGACCTCTAAGAATGAATTTTACCACCATTTGTCAGGAGAGTGTTCTCTTATGCCCATTGCTCTGCATGTGGAACTCCATCTCCCATCAGCCCCCTCTCCTTGTCTCTCTGCCCATAGGCCGTTGGTACGTCCGTGAGGGCTGGCTGAAGGTGGTGCCCAAGAAGGGCACGGAGGCCAAGCCCAAGATGTTCTTCCTCTTCTCCGACATCCTCCTCCTCACCACACCCTGCAGCTCCCTGCACCCCACCAACGGGGACAAATTCGCCTGCCGGCGCGTCTACCCACTGTCCGAGTGCACCGTTGACAAGGTGTTTGGCCACACCCGAAGCCAAGGCGGCCTAATCAGCGTGAGTCACCAGCACCATGCTGAGTTACACCCCCCTACGCCCTCTATCAAATCCTTCTGCAGTCCAGCAACTTAAATAGTTAAACAGTAATGATATTTTTTAATATGTATTTTTCATTACTATTGGTCATTACACCCAGAACCAGTAAAATAAGGATGCACCATTTTTAACTATTTAAGTTATATTTTTGGATAATTTTGTATATTTTTTTATTATTGATAGTAATAATAAAATATACAAATAATACTTATAATTTTAATGGTTATTAATAATATTCAAATAATAGTGGATTTGGATAGATACATCATATATATATATATAATGCTGATCACAGGAGCAAAAAGAAAAGCAGTACTTGCTCATCAAACAGCTAAAACAACTGGAAATAGGTATTGCGCTGTAAAGTAAACGTACAAAACCGTAAAAACATAGTGCCTGTCAATCATCTGTGAAAACATTGCACTTAAATCAGGTGTCGTGCAAAAGTGCTTCATTTTTTTGTTCATTCTGCCTCCATTTCGCAAAGTGGTCTGCATTGTATATTTAAACATGATATCCAAAGTATAATATCCTATTTATATGTGTGTATACATACACAAATGCTGTATGTACATTTTATAAATAAATAATGTAGTGTATGTATGAAGTGTCCATTAATGCAATTGTATTTGCACCAGTCTGCATAATGCATTTTTTTTAAATTACATTGAGAAATATATTCCACATTTTGGTTATACACTGGCATATATGAAAGTGGCAACTAGTCAAAGATCATGTGATATATGTTGAATATTTTGACTTTGGCATCAAAAATTAATTCCATTATATTCTTTTATGAATGTTATACTTTTACAATATACCCATAACCCATTAGCTGTGAGCTCAGTGTTCCATCTACATCCACAGCACAGCAGCTGGATCAGGGGGGTTATGCCCTTGTTATTTGAATAATGTATATGGCAAAAGCATAAATAGAGCAGGATAATTACTGTACTGACCAGAGCTGTAATATCCCAATGTACAGAGATTATGGTTATGCAGTATAATTTTGTGTTTATTTTATTTCTGCGCTGCAGTAACTGCGGGGCATGGCTTCTCTCTGTTGTCCTAATGGTTTGTGCCTCATCGGATTGGCTTTCCGTGTGATTTGCGCTGCAGAGGAACACAGATCGTTCCATAACCTAACTGCTACAGCCGGGTGTTTCTTGATATTGACTATGTAATGACCTGATCTGGATAGCGACTGTTAGTGCTGTAAATTGGTTAGGTTCACAATCGCAAAGGAGGGGGGGACAAAACATTCCAGCGTTACTTCTTTTCCTTTTTGATTTTAGGCTTCTGATGCCTAATCTTTCTGCGGTCTGGGAAACTGTTTTGTTACTTTTAAATCATAATTATAGATTTCAAATTTTTGTCATATTTTTATTATCACTGATTAGTACATGTAATAATAAAAGGCCGCATTGTGTAGAAACGGCTGGCACAGGGAGGCAGTGTTGGTTCTGGGTGATGCTAACGATACGGAGAGATGGCTGACACAGAGAGAATGTGGTAAAGTTGAGTCCCAGTAATTAAAAAGTTCACTCGTGTCCCAGTTTATACATTAAAGAGGAGAGACACGCAAACGCCACTGTACTTTCCCTCTGTTAATTTATCATCACTCTAACGATTCTCACTGCAATGGCAAATCAAACATATTCAAATGTGGAACAACTCCCCTCTGACTGATCTCACTCCCTCTCTCTCTCCCTCTCACACACACACACACACACACACTCTGTCTCTCTCTCTGGTGCACACACACACTGGTACACATACTCTCTCTCTCTCTCTCTCTCTCTCTCTCTCTCTCTCTCTCTCTCTCTCTCTCTCTGGTGTACTCATAAACAGGCTTTCTCTGGTACACATACTGTCTCTCTCTTTAATACACATACACACACACTCTGTCTCTGGTGCACATACTCTCTCCTTAATACACACACTCTCTCTTTATCTCTCTCTGGCACTCACACACACTCTCTCCTTAATGGGCATACACACACACACACACACAAACACACACACACACACACGCAGTTGGTGCCTATGTGTGCGATTGCCAGCTCAGATAATTACCAGAGCAGTAAATACACATTTCTTATTTATTATTCTATTTGTCAGGAGCCTCTTTTACGCTGAGCCTGTTTCCCCGGGCAGAGTCGCACATAGCTCTTTACATTAGAGACTTCTCGACACAGCCAGCTCCCAACGGCTGTTTGACGCCCAATGCGATTGGGCGTACCGGGATCTAGATTACTTGTATTTTGTGTGTGTGTGTGTGTGTGTGTGTGTGCGCGAGTGTGTGTGTGTGAGTGCGTGTGTGTGTGTGTGTGTGTGAGCGTGTGCGGTGGGTGTGTGTGTGCGAGTGTGTGTGTGTGTGTGTGAGTGCGTGTGTGTGTGTGTGTGTGTGTGTGTGTGTGTTTGTGTGTGGGTGTGTGTGTGTGAGCGTGTGCGGTGGGTGTGTTTGTGCGAGTGTGTGTGTGTGAGTGCGTGTGTGTGCGTGTGCGGTGGGTGTGTTTGTGCGAGTGTGTGTGTGTGAGTGCGTGTGTGTGTTGTTGGTGCTTTGCATTTGATGTTGGATGTAATATTAATACTGCCAGGCCCTGAGAAGTTGGTATTGAGTTTTGGTTCCCCCCCCCCCCCCCACTCCATGGCGTGAAGTTTTTAATCCCTGCTCAGAGATTCTGCATTTTCCACAGCCAAAGATGCCTTTTTCCTGCTGCCATGTCCCTTTCTGTGCCTCAAAATCAGGGCCAGAGCGAGAGGGAGGTGTGTCAGAAACAAAGTTTTGCACAGGAAGGCCAGAGAATTGTCTGTTTAATCACTCATAGCTTAATCATCTCACTGCCCTGGATACTCGCACAAAACTGGAAGCTCCTTTGTGGTCCAGCGGACGGTTTCTATGTTGTGTGTTGTCGTTGGCATAGAACTCCGCAAATATTTTTCTGCCTATAATCCTAGGGTACATAATAGTTGTTTTGTGTGTCTTGTTTTTGTTCATATCAAGAGCTATCCATGTGGTTTGTTAAGCGTCAGGACTGGCTACAGAGAATGTGATCCATAAGTCCAGAGACCGGGCCTGGCTCTTGCGGTAGTTTCTCTCCCTTTCTCCCTCTTTCTCTCTCTCTCTCTCTCTCTCTCTCTTTCTCCCAGCCATGCTGGGTGTTCCCTGGGTTAATGCGATCAGCAGCAGTCGGCTCCGTTCTGACAGTCACCTCTTGTTTCAGAGAGCTGTCAGGCAGAACGGGGGAGGGGGAGGCTGTGACGCTCCCTCCAGGCCGACACCTCGCGCTCCAAAATCCCCGAGGCCCGGTATGACACAAGCGCCGGTTTTCACGACTGTGCCTCGTCTGGCAACACCCAACCCACACGCCCCCCCCCGCCACCCCACCCTTGTAGAATTGGTCCGTACCAAAGGATTCGAGTGTTGGGAGCGGTTGTTTTCCTCGACGTCTTTCGCGAGATTGACAAAGTGGATCGCTCCCCTCGGACTCGCCACATCAAAGTTTTGGGTGGGGGGGGGGCTGCATCGTGGATGGTACGAGCTGCAAGCTGCCAACCCCCCTCCCCCTCATCGCTTGGGCCTCCAGGGGAAGAGGGGGGGGCGCAATGGCGGAAAAGGCGGTACGATTGGCACTTCTTCATCCCCCCCCAGACACGCCTCGTGTTCCTCTTGTCTACAAGGTCCCCTCGCTCGGATCTGAGCAAACGCCGCAGCAGCGCAGCGCACCGCTCAGACAAACCAGCGTGCAGATGTCATATCTTGTCAAACTGGAGTTTGCATCATGTATGGAATAGATTATCTATCGAAAAACAACTCAATGTCACTCATTCTTCCCTCGCCCCATCCTGAGCAGTCAAGTGCTCTCTCAGTAGCAGGGCTTCTTCAAACCCTGGTCCAAATCCTGGAGGTACATGCTATGTCTTTTGCTTTGGCCTTCACCTTAAAGCTGCACTCCAGCTAAACTTACGTCCTTGGTATTGCCATTGCTGGCTTTGGCCGGAGGTCTGCATTGGCGAGGCAACAATTGGCCCAGCCTCGCCGGGGATAAAATGGGGTAAGCTGGCTTGCCCGTTTCGTTGGTCTCATCGCTATAGCGCCCACTCCGGACATGCTGGACGCCTTTGGCAGCATTAACTGAGGGTACGCTGACTGCTTCATCCTCCAACGTCATAGCGTGGTCACGTGAATTGGAAGAGTGAGGTCAACAAGTTCAGCTGAGTTCGGGAGGAATTGGGGGAAAAATCTGGGCGGGGAGAGAAAAACTTCCTGTCAGGGGCATAGGATAGGGAGGTACAGGGGAGACTTGTCCCCCTCAAAAACACACCCCCCACCAATATCTGATGTCCTGTTTTTTTCCTCAAAGAAGTGCTCATAAAGCTAAAGCAGAGAGTGGTGACATAGGACTTCACCGAACTAGTTGGAAAAGTAAGGCCCCCTCATTTGCTTAGTAACTTTACAAACAGACCAGCTACTTTCACATCAGTCATGGATGCAAGAGCAAATGTGAGACATTATTTCAGGTGGAAATCAGAAAATTGACTTTTGATACCACAAAAATACCAATATTATTTCGCTGACAAGTCTTTCTTCCAAAGTTGGATCAAAGTTCCAAGTTGTGTAACAACATTTTCATCAACTACAGAATGTCATTTTTTTAGCTGGAAAATAGTCGAGATGAGTAAGTCAAGTAGGCATTTAAAATCAAGAACCAGTTAAGACTCAAGGAAAGTAAGTGAGGTCATTTAATCGTGCAATCAGCTGCTTTAATGGATTGATTAAATGCTGAGCAGCAAGTGAAAACAGCTCTGTCTCCAGGACTGGAGCTGTGGAGCTCTGCAGAAGAAGGCCTTGGGTTCAGCTCTCTTTTGAGGCATTTCTGCTTTACACTTAAACAACAAAGCTGACCATTTCTACCATGATTTGGTTAAGTACAGTTCTGATTGCTCCAAGAGATCATTTGATATTTTTTTGCATAACAAGACTGACAAATTATGTAATTTATTGGTGGTGAAGTTGTTACAGTGAAACTGGTCCTATCGCCATGTTAAATTTACAACCAGGACCGTTTCAGCATACCATTTTGATCGAATATTCAATATACACCTGAAAACATCACCAGTAGGTTGTGGATTTAGGAGTCAATGTTGCGGTCCTAGCCTCGCCATTACCAGCTATGGGTTGAGTTGAGAAGACTAAGCCAGTCCCAATGCTCCCTAGTGGCTTCCTCTGGCCAGGGATGCAGCAGCAGTTTTTGTGTATTGATCGTATGTTGACTTCATGTTCCCATAATTGGTTACGTGATGCATGACTGCTGTTGCATTAGCAGAGTGGGAAGAAGACTTTGCTTCTTAGCTAGTTAGCATGTGTATGGCTTCCTCCTTCTATGACTGTGGGAGACAGTATGTGAATGGTAGAATAGCAGTATATTTGTATGAATGGTGAGTAGCACCAGTTAGTTGTTAGCATTAGAAGTTAACTGCTAGCATTTTGCTTTGTAACCGGTGGGTTTTGCGGTCAGCTTGCCGTGTGGCTACCTGTCTGTTGTCCCTATTCAGCAAGGTGAGTGTGAACAGGTGCATCAGCTCCTTCACTTAAACTGTATAAACGAGCTCTGAAATTGTGTGTGTGTGCGTGTGCACGTGTTTGCATGAGTCTGCCGCACACACACACAGATTAATAATGTAATGAATATATGGTGTTTTGGTGCATGAAGATGTAGGAAGTACTGAATTAATGAGGATCTGTCTCCCCTGCTTAAACAGCAATGCGCAGCGCCCCTGCATACTTAAAAATGTAAAAACAAACATTATTTGGGATAAAGGCATATTTAAAAGGTCGACCCAATGGCTTTGTCAAATTGTGCGTCATTTTTTTTTTCTCCTTCTCTCGTTCTGTCTCTCTCTCTTTCTTTCTCCCCTCCCCCCTCCCCCTCTCTCCGAGCACCTCTTATTTGTAGAGTTGACTAAATATACACGGCGCACATTTGTAAAAGTGCACTGTTTACAGCTTGTGTGACTCTCTGTGAAGGAGTCAGGCGTCTCGGGTCCCCGGGGAGGGGGACTGTAACGCCAGAAGTGCGGGTGACGATCCAGCCGGAGACTGATGTCTGACAAGGCAGAAACATTTGCATCCGTATAAATCATTCAAAACCCAATCCCAGAACGTGTGACGAGAAAAAAAAAAAGAGCACAGGGTTATGAAAACAAACAAAGGATGCTGGGATATAAATAATATTTAGGGGTTTTTTTCTTTTTCTTTTTGATGTCTGAATGCTGTGTATTTTTACAGTCTCAGCAGTCGGGTGGCGTTAGGAACAGTGGGGAAAAACAGACTGAAACACAAATTTTACACTTGTCAGTGGATGACCTCACATGGCCTGCAGGGCCGTGATTGGGCGTGCAGTGATGAAGAGACTCGATGCTGATTTTGGTGCATGTTGGATTTTCTCTTTGGTATCCACTGACACACCAATACCAGCATGTAAAGGGGTTTGTTTTAAATGCAGTCGCTGGGATGGATTCACATATAATTTGTTATACCTGATTTTCTACAAGTAAATTGATTAGACTTTTTGATTTTGTCTTATAGTTGAGTGACATGTCTGGGGAAACTCAACCCTAGTCCTGCAGAACCATGTGGTCTGGTGATATATACATTTTTTTGTTTTCACCTGAAAATCTCTAAATGGTTAATATCTGAAATGAGGTGAGAACAGGTGTGTAGTCAGCTACTTTGACTTATTGGTTTTGTGCTGAGAAAAAACCAAAACCAGCACACACCACAGCCTTCCAGGGCAAGGCTGGTACCCCTAATCTTTCTGCTCAAAGCAAATGTCATATAATGTAATGTACCTGGGGCAGCAGGTATGCCATCCCCCAAGGTGCAGGTGTATGGGGCATTGATCATACCTGCGCTGCGCTGAGAAATGAGCATGTTTTACTGATCATATTTAGTAATTGACTTCATGACATTCTGTTACATTACAGAGTTATATTTTCAAACCGATCCTTTTTTTTTTTTTTTATTAGCCAGAAGTAATAGTGTTGTATAAAAGAAATTGCCTATCACTGAGATTAATTTAATCAAAATTGATTTTCTTCTGAAGGATATTAATTGCCGTGATTCGTGTATAAAATATGTAGCAAATCTTTGATCAAGTGAAAATAACCCAAAGAGAATGTTGTGACCCGTGATGAACTGTGCGATTGGCCGAGGGGCAGCTTGGCAAGCCCCGCCCTATTCCTGATGTTTTCGCTGTGGGCGTGGCTATGGTCGCTTCGGCCAGTGGTGTCGGAGAGCCTCGGCACAATGACATCATCAGAAGCGCTCCCATCACCAAGTCTGTCGTGTAGCGGCACGTCTTCCTGATTCCGCTCGATATTTACACGTCCGAAAACCAGGCCCGTGCGGTTTCGAGACTGCTCTGGAAGCTCTGAAGCTTATCGGGTTAGACCCCTTCCCTTCCTTTCCTTCCCTTCCTTCCTCCCCTGCAGTAAATACATCTTCCTCCAGCCCTGCCACCCTTTTCATTTGAGCAGTTAGCGTTATCTAACGGAAGAAATGGCATTTCATTACCTTGTTATCCCATAAAGCCAAAATGCATACTCAATAACATTAAGGGTAATTTCTCATAAAGACACATTATCGATCCCGGGCCCCACCTGTAAGCAGGGGAAATTGCCGTCAGCACTCCCCGGCTCCTCACGTCGGGGCCTGAAGAATTAAAGAAAAATTAAATTTGACAGCAGTAAATGTGCACCCTCAATTCAGGCCGCCAATTTATATGCAAAACGAAAAAGGGCTTTATGAAAATTTCCTCCATTTTCTCACGCATATTTGGAAGAGAAAGCTTCTCTCTCTCTCTCTCTCTGTCTCCCCCCTTCTCTTTTTTTCCTCTCTCTCACTCTCTCATTCTGTTCCCCCTTTCCTCCTCCCTCCTTCCCCCCCCCCTTTCTCTCTCTGTATTCTTTTTTCTTCTGTATGCCTTTTGCCCTAATATCCCTTCTACTTAAATATTACACTGCAACCACAGCAGAGTGCTTTGATGTTTAAATAATCAAGCCAAATTATGTGCAGTATGAAGGCCTGGGCTCTGCCATTCCTATTTTACAAAGTAATTTCTACCCTAGAGGGTCAAATTTCCTGACAAATTCTTAATTACCGCGCTGCAACAGAAGTGGAATCTATTTGTGCATAAATCACCACGGTTCCCAAGTGGCAAGTAACTCATATTATCAGCCATTTCACTTGGCCCACTCAGTGAACTCTGTAATTAGATAATACTTTTGATGATGGTACATTTGAAATCTTAATCCATTTAATTTTTTATGAGGTCAACCCCCTCCCCCCCCACCCCCCACCAACCCCACCCAAACCACCCCACCCCCCCAACCCCCCCCCACCCAACCCCCACTTTCTCCTTTTATTTTAATAGGGATATGTTGGTGACCACTGCCTGTTTAACAATCATTAAAATTCTGTCCACAGCCGTAATAAAGATTAAAGATTGCTAATACGGCACTCATAACCTCGTCTGTTTTCCATATAAGCGGAGCTGCAGGTAAATGCAAAAGGTCATTTAATATGCGAACGTCTGATTATAACCCTCTGTAATAGGTTCCTGTAGTAATCATGGCGGTGTAAAAAGGCCCGGGTTGTTTGGGGTTGGGGCGGCCGTTTTCGTATTTGACATGGGTAATGCAGGAATAAAAGCCGCTCTGATCTGAGAGAACGTTTGTCCCGTAGCGGCTCCTCCAGGCCTCCATGCGCAGCCTCTCTTTCGCACAACCTAGGAAGGAAGAACAGCAGAGGGGGAAAAAAAAATGATTAAACAAAAACTCTGGCCTCAAGTTCTCACAACAGTGCACTCTCGCTCACTAATTAAGAGCAGTGGCATACATTTTCTGGGGTATTAGTATTAAATAATATTGCATGTACATTCGCTTAAGCACTGGCTTAGGCCGGTATTTGCATACAGTGTTCAAACATCCTAAAGGTGGTGTTGTCTGACAGAGATTCTGCCCAAAGGGGCCAAGAAGAAAAGAACATTTGAATATGAAGAGTGCTGTTGTAATTTGTGTAAATATTGTAGTACTTCGGTGGAATGTGGAGGTGGATTTTCTCCATATAGTACACACTATATGTCTTCCACCATTTCAAGTACACCCGTCCTCTCCTTGCTAGTAGATTTTTTTATGCTTTTTTTTTTTTTTTTTTTGGTTCCTAACAAGATTGCAAGGATTAGCGTGATTGATCAACTTTGATGAGCAGGCCGAGCTATCCCAGGATGCAACGGGGTTCGGTAAAAAGCGCAATGATCTCCCAGCTCGCACAAGTGCGAGCGTGAGCGCGAGACGGCACCCCGCTCACGTACAGGGGGGAGCCCAGAGGGACGGATCTTCGCTTGACACCATTTGCATGGGGCTGGAGGAAGGGGGGGGGGGAGAGAAAGAAATAACCATTGACATTTAGAGCCATAGCCAACAGGGCTTCTGATTAAGTCGTACAGATGCTGCAGGGAGCATAGTGCTGCTTTCTGACCCAAGCTGTCTGCCTCTGCCTTAATGCAGTCCAGCACGCACAGACCTGCCTCCTCTCCACTCCTCTGCTCTGCTCTCCCCCGAACAGACTCTCCCTCCCCCTCTCCCCCTCTCCCCCTCCCCCTCTCTCCCTCTCTGCTCTGCTTCACTACCCCCCCCCCCTTCCCTCCACAGTTCTTTCCTTCTTAATGTACTCATGTTGTGCAGTCATTTTATCCTGGTACATACTGAGGTGGCCATTGTAATAACTCATAAAGGCAATGATTACAGTTTGGTCTCAGGCTCAGGGTTGCTTTACAAACTGGGCGCGGGCTGCCCCCTATTGATCGCATGGCGCAATTGATTCCGAGCCCTCTTCTACTCCAAACGCTGGGAAGTGTTATCATGGCGCAGGCTTTGAGCAGTGGAGAGGGGAAGGTGCTTATATAATTTTATTTAGTTATTTATTTAGTTTTAAAACTTTGACGGCAGACTTCAGGGCGCACTCCTGGCTGATATGGCAGGGTATCTTTTTTTGTGGTGTGATCGATAGTCTCAGAACGCTGGACACCGCAGCACAACCGGCGGAATGTGAGTCCCGGATATTACCCACAATGCACCTGTGCTCGATACCGCCGCTGCCCCGCTTGCATGAATCAACGATAAGAATCAATAGCTTATAATGATCAAACCGAACCCCTTTCTTAGGCTGAGCAATAGAGACCTGACTGCAGTCGAGCATCTCCAAGGATCAGATTGCGTCGGTTCAATGTGAGTTTTTATGAGTGCATCTTTAGCTCTGAAACCCTTTGCCGCTGCATCGGGAGGAAAAGTAAAACTCTTACCGAAAATTAAACATGAACTGACAGGAGTTCATGGACTTTTTCTGTACATAGGAGCAACAGTTAAAGAGAGAAAAAATCATCTGAAAACATCAATAAAAACGAACTTTTTTTAGGCTAAATGAGGATAGTGCAGCCCTGCATAACGTGTGATACCCAGTTCAATAAGAGAGTTTACTGATAACTTTTACACAAATAACCAGATTACATAGATAAACCCCGCGTCTGCGTTGAATAGAAAGCAGAGATGCATCAGTATTCATGCTTTCAGCAACTTAGTCTTTACGATTTCAGAATCCACTATAGCTGTGTGAGTCCTCTGTCAGTCGAGCAGCCCAGCAAAACTTTTTTTCTGTTGTTTATAGCCACATCTGTGTTTGCCTCATCTTCCCATGGTTCATTGCAAATTCACTGTCTGTCATGTCTGTGAGATTTTGGCAAAATGTATTGATGGGAATTGTCTTGTGATACTCAGTGGGTAGAGCGTGCCAGAACGCAGCAGAATTGCGAAAAGCAGAATTCTTTTAAGTCACAAAAATGAATATCTAGCACCAGACTATATGAAACATAAGTTACAGCCTGCAGATGAATGATCTAAGTGCAGTGAATTTGCCTCTCGCATGCTGCATAAAGCGGTCTAGCAAGGAATGTCATGTTGAAAAGTCGTAAATATCAATCAAAATCATGTTGATTCCTGAGCATAACCCTCAGAACCTGGAGGAAGTCAACGCACATGTGACTTTTCTGGTGGTAGCCAACGCTGCTTTCCACACTGCAGGTGTGACACCAAACATATGTTGCTTTTGCTGTTGGAGGAACACTGAGTATGTGTTTGTTTCACAAACCTGTATGTACCTGACCAGCCAGGTGAGGGCGCTGCGGAGTGGTGTCAGTCTGTGCGCCACTTCATGGGTCAACTAAATCAAACTGTAGAACTGTAAACATGTACACACCTGTGTGTGCGTGTGTGTGTGTGTAGGTGGATGGAGGTTTGTGAGTTGTTCCAGCAGACAACTCGGTGAAAGAAAAGCCACTCAACCTCCCCCCATCAATGACAACAGCTTGTCTAGGAGACAGTAAAAATTCCAATTTCTAATGATCTTAAAGGGAAACCCAAACCAGCGCCAGGTTCCTGGGCTGGGGTCTGTGTGTTGCTGTTTTTTTTTTTTTTTTAAATCTGGCTGCACAGAAAAAAACCCACCTAATAAAACCCCGACCGTCTGTCTCTCCTCTCTCTCCCTCTCCCTCTCTCTCTCTCCCTCTCTCACGCACAGTTGACCTTCGCCAAAGACAAACTCCTGCTGATGTCCAGCGACCAGGAGGACCTGAACGACTGGTACCGGAGCCTGTCCTCCACCATCGGGTGAGTACCGCCGCCCCCCCCCCCCCCCCGGCTGGCCCCCTCCTCCACTCCAGCCCGGCCGACCTTGCCCCACCCCCCCCCACACACACACACACACCCCCCCCCCCCCCCCCAGCGAAAGGTGGCCACGGCCGCATTGATCAGTCGCCCCCCCCCCCCCCTCAGCACATGACAGTCTCAGCCTTAATTGAATCCCAAAAGGGGGGACTGAGCTGGGTTATCATTACACAGGCCCAGCCAACAGGCTGGTTCATTAAAAGCAGAGAGAGAGAGCGAGAGTGGACGCTCAGCCCAGGCGGACAGGGCTAATTAGTTTATTATACAGACACCTTGACGAGGGGGAGACGTTGTCATCTTGCCCTTTATTGCACTGGGGACGTTGTTAAGAGCCGGAATCGGATGGCCGGGGGGGTGGTGAGGTGGTTGCCTGTGGGCCGGTCATTACCGGGGTCGGGGCTTCTGTTGGGACGCTGACAGGGTTGTGGCTCAGGTCGCGCACACACAGAGGAGGGAGGAGAGAGAGAGAGAGGAGGCGAATGGGAGAGGGGGAGAGAAATGGAAAGAGAGAAAGACAGGATGAGAGAGAGGGAGAGAGGGACTGAGAGTGAAAGGTGAGAGAGAAGGGAGAGACACATGGAGAAAGAGGGAGTACGAGATGCAGAGAGAGAGCTCACCTGAAGGAAGAAGTTGAGGGGGTGGGGGTGGTGGTCACTGCAGGGGGGGGCAGCCAGATGGCACTGGGAAGAGACTGTTAATCCCCCCCCTTTCCTGTTGGCACACCTACAGTAGCGTCCACGCCATACGCTGCGTCCCCCCGCAGCCCCAGATGTCACTTTGATAGATACTGGAGACGTCGGGCGGCCTCTCAAGGAGCCTGACATTAACCACACGGCGCTAATGACCAGAGAGAACCTGGAGATTTGTTACCGAGCCAGCGAGAGAGAGAGAGAGAAAGAGAGCGCGGGGCGGGCGGGCGGGTGGGCTGGCAGGGTGGCGGGGGTGAGAGACGCCGCTTCACAAGTGTTTTTTTTAACAGTCAGATGTGTTAGCATAGCACGTTTAGCACGTCCTCGACACAGGCCAGGGTGAGATTATGAGAATTACGAAGAAGAGACATTGAGAATCTTCACTTTTTTTTTTTTTTTTTTTTGGGTTGTTTCATGACCCCATACCCCCCCGCCCCCATGAGGGAACCACTGCAGTACCAATATGTTAACACTAAGGGGGCGGAAACCCACAACATTTTGCCCTACGATTGAACAATGTCCACTAAGACGTGATTTGAAATTTCGTCAGTGTCTTGATGCTTGATGATATCAGGTTGTGTGCTCTGTGGGAAATATCTATATATTAATATATTTCATACCCAGACATTAAGCTGACAAAAGCGTACAAAAAAGGCTCAGAACCAAGGCTTTCTTTCCAAGGGAAGCACAATCCTACAAAATAACATTAATTGGCCCAACAGGCGCGGGAGGGAGATTGAGGACGTAGTTCTTAAGTAACTCTAATGGATTAGAGGAGGTTGTGTTAAACACAGTATTAGTGGAGTATAAAAACAAAACCAAGGTAAAGGTTTCCAGAAACACGGGGAGTTGTCTGCCCGCACTCAGATGTACCTTGGGGTGTATTTTTATTCATCCCACTGTAAATGAACAGAGGACCCCCTTTAATTAACTGGGCAGAGACGGAGTCTGTTTGTTAAGCACATTGAGGCTCGGGAGTGCAGCAGCCTGTGATCTCGCACTCCTCTCTCATGGCTATTCTCGCTCTGCGCTTTGATTGACACGTGTTGGTGCTCCCGTCTCATCTCCCAGTCCCTGTGAGGGTTCAGAGGAAGTGGGGTGGAGACAACGAAGGAGGAATTTCCTGCCACACTTCTTCATTAATCTGCACCCCACCCCCCCCCCTTCCTTATCCCCCCCCCACCCCCTTTTCTCTTTTCCCGTCTTCCTCATACAAAGAGAAAGAGATGTTGGGCTTTGATATGAATATAACCCCTATCAATGCAACCTCTTCTCTTTATTTTTTTTTTTGCCATAATAATTGGGCTTGTATCTTTGCATGTACTCGGTAATTAAAGGCGCTCGGCTAAGATAACGGACTCCGCTAATTGACGTGCATTAGGGCAGGTTTGCTGTAGCTCCTCCCCCTAAAACAAATTCTTCTCGTGTCTTTTGAGGTGGATATCCCCAGTGTCTTGCGCCCCCAACCATGTAATGGGCTGGTTAATTACCTCCTGCTGGCTTTGCGAATGGTCTCGTCCAACCATAGACCAGCTCTGAAGTTTACCCCACACATCAGTTAATAGATCTGCTCGTTAAACAGAAGCACCTCGAACACAAACCCTGAGTGTGCTTCTCTCATTTCGTTACAGCTGTAATTAATTGCCACGGCACCAATTTGTCAGCGTTACTGGGGGGAATAAAACCGGAGCATTCAGCTCTGATGTTCAGAAAGTCAAGAAAGTCAACAGTTCAATTTTCACAACCGTTGTCAGCTAGTCAAACCTGGACAACATGGTTGATTCGTATTACTTTTTAATACATGCACAAAAACTAGCACAGATGCAATACAATTCCTTGGCTCATTTCATTCCTAAAGTTTCATATCTCAGAATTAAACTGCCTGTAATTCTTTGCTCTCCACAGGTTGCAGAACAAAACATTTTAAGTATATTCAAGAATTCTCAGAAGAGAATTTCGTACCCTGTGTCATAATTCTCAGTCCCTCAAAATCCATACTGTGCAGTGGATAACCAGCGCTTAATATTCGCATTGTCTTTGTTTTCCTGTAGTAATCAGTATCAGAGTTCAGAATGGGGTAATTTGTACAAGCTGGTGTTATTGTTCTCTGTGTTTGTGGGGGAAACGTGATCTTCAGCTTTATTTCCGCTCGCTTGGCGGTCGCACCAGCCGGTCTGAATGTCACAGTCTATCGACTTTCTGCACCGGAGGGAAAAAACACTGACCTGCTTCTGTGGTGTGTGTGAGGGCTGCTGTGACACTTAAAATCACACAAAGTTTTTTTTTGTTTTATTTTAGGTGGGGGGTGGGGGGAAGGGAGGGGCTGGCAGGGGCACAGCCTTGCCAAAATGAGAGAAACTTTGACCCATGGCAGTCAATCGGTCTTTCATCCAATCGATGTGCTCAGCAACGTTTCCTCTTTGCAAGGTTAAATAGTGACAGCCTCCTTCCTCCAGCACGCACTAAACACAAACACACACTGACATGCACACATATTATCTGCCCATGCACATACACACAAACACATTCACACATTACTCAGGGAGATTATAAAAGATTATTGGGTTTGAGTGAGGGAATGTTTTACAATAATTTTTTTATACTATTTTTAATTCTGTCATGGAAGATTATTAAATACTGTGATTTAGCTTCATGATATGAAAAGCAGGAACTGTGGAATTGTAGAACTGTGAGGAATTGTGATGTCACTTCCTCCTCTGTGTGAGCAGGCAGCTGAGGTCTCGGAACACGGCAGTGCACAGGAGGGACGACCTGTGTCGGAGGCCGCTGCGGTCCACAGAGGACCAGAGTGAGAACCGCACCCCCGCTGGCCCTTCCCACACCAGGAAGAGAGTCATGGTGAGCGCTGTTTTCATGTGAAAGACACTTGCTTCATACTTGTGATGTAAAGTTGAAAGACCACTACAATCTTAAATTTTGAAAAACTTCCTATTTTTTTTTGCCTTCCTTTTTTTTGCCTCAACTTTGCTCCTCATCTTCAACTAAGTTGCTGTTTCCGCAGTTTTTCTGCTGCCAATCAAGCCGCACGACAGAAATGAATCTGAAGGGGTTTCACTAAAGTCTTCGAGGGGTGGTCCGAAACCTTACATCCTTAATAACACAGATCAGTGCAAGTGCAAATGCGGTTTTGGCCTGATTTTCGACCCCCAAATACCTCAGTAAGGGAGCCTGTGGCAGCAGTGCTAGTTATTCCATAAACTCACACTAGCGCACTTTAGGAGCTATCAAGAGCGCTCGCTCAATCTGACAGCTGACTGCAGGAGAGAATATTCAGCAATGAGCTCGAACACTGCGGCTCCAGAGATACTCAGGGCCTGAGAGTCCGTGTTTTCTTATTAACCAGTAAAAAAAAATTAAATAAATAAATAACATCGCTGCAAATAAGAGCTCTTAACATGTAATGTGTGGGGTTTTGCAGGGAGATCCATGATGGAGGGTAGAGTGCAGCCTGACTGTCTGGTGGGAGTTCCCAAAGCTTTGTCTTAACAGCGCTAATATACATACATATATTAAACATACACATCTGACAGCCCTCTGGGGCCGAGGCGGCTCCGCGTGTAATTATAGCGTTAGCGCCAGCGCCGAGACGGAAGGCAAGCAGCACGACGGCGGGCGGGCGCTTGCGGAGAGAGAGAGACGGGTCGAGCGAGCGAGTGAGCAGGGAGCGTCCTCAGTCAGATGCCACTTTTGATCTGCTGTGCGGCGGCTTTGCGGCGCCGTGCCATTAACGCTAAACAAACAGGGCCTGTGCGTATTCCCCGCGTTCTCCAGCGCTGGCCCTTGCTCGCTCTCGCCCCCGAGTTTCCACGTCCCTGAACTGTTAGGCCCGTTAAATTGAATGGTAAAAATGGGGGTTCCCCTATGTGAGAAGGAGTCAACATCACACACAAACACACGCACATAAACACACAAGCCCTGAGGGTTTCACTCACTTGCCACTGTCCCGGCGCCCCTTTTTTCCAGCCAGGCAGAGCCGCGGAGCTCCCTTTATGCTCAGGGGCCTAACCGATATGCTGGAGCATTGATATTGCAGTTGACCCTCCCACATCGCGGCTTCGGTTTTTCGCAGGATGGCAACAAACAATTAAATAGGAATTTTTTTTGGAGCTTTGCGGCCTCATGCGGGAAACCGCATAGCACTGCAGATGACACTCGTAGCAGATGAAAAGTAAAGAAAACATTAAAAAAAAGCACAGAATCCCCCCCAACCGCCTCGCCTATGGTGGGAAGGGGGGGGAATTTTACCCAGTTTTTCGACATGGGGGGGTGGGGGGCTGAGCCCCTAACCTCTATGGTGCCAGAGGGTCACCTGTATTAGCCCATATTAACCTGTATTACAGATATGTCTACATTTGTGGAACTCTCCCTGATAGTGTACCAGTAATATCAATGAGAACATATAACGCACACGTGAGTTGTGGTTGTTATTTATGAAGGTAATGTTGAGTCGATGAAGTTTGTGTAAATGTACAAATTCCACCATCAGTACATCCTGACCTGCTTTTTCATCGGGAGCTAAATGTGAAACATCCATGTAAAAAGAAATGCCTGTTTGTCTTGCTAGCACTGAAGTATGCTGATTGGCAGTTATATGAGTAATTGGTTTAATTTGCTCCCAAATTATCAATCAAAAATTCTGTAGGGGTTGGGCCCCTTCATAACATGTGGGCCCAAATACTATCTTACTGAGTCAGGAACCACAGCTGATAAATATCCAAGTCTCACATCTTTACAGCTTAAACATTGTCTACTTTATAGCGTAACCCCAAATTCTCTCCACAGCTTTATGGTTAGAATTTGTCAGACTAGACGATGACATTTCATTCCATCAATAACCACACTAGAAATTAATGTTTTTTCGTAATTCTTTGGTGCACCATCCTCGAGCAAGCTTGAATAGCACATGGCATAATTTTTTAGAACATAATCATTACAGCCCAACCCCCGTACTTTTTGGGAAGGCACCTTCTTATTTTCTCTTGTTGATTACTCGTGAGGTAACTAACCAATTTAGCGACCTGCTAAAAAAAGAGTCCTGTCTCCTTTCCTTCTTTTTCTCTCTTTCTTTCTCTCTCGGTTTCAAAGCCAGGGACCTGAGATGTTGTTTGTGTGTGTCCCTCGCACCCCCACCCCACCTCCTTGCAGGTCACGACTGAGCCCGAGGGTCAGGCCCGCGACCCCCCCGCGGGAGCCGGCCGGGCCGGCGCATCAAAGAGGATGAAGCTGACAGAGGCTTCGGTGGAAAGGTGCCCCCCCCCCGCCACCCGCCCCCCCCAGGGTCAGCCCAGAGACACCGGGTCCAGGAATTAAACATTTATCAATCCCCGTTAATTAGCTGGCCAGTTTGTCAAACTTTCAGCAACCCTCCCCCCCCCACCCCCCCACCCCCCCCTTTTCTTTCCGGCCCCTGACCATTGTTTATTTATTTATTTACTTTACTTTCAGGCTCCGATCTGACAGCCAATTACAGCGCCACAAGAACAAAAGAACAGACCAGAAAGCCCTGAAAGTATTAAATATTTAGGCCGGGGCACGCGGTTGAGAGAAGATATCAATGGCACGCTGGTGTTGTGATCTGTTTGGGAGGTATCAATGCCCTCAGTCAGTCTCTGACAGTTTTCTTAATCATCCCAGATCCTATAACATTCTGTTTGTTTCACCGCTCTGTTTGAGCAGCGGCCGAGCCCCCCGAATCCCTCTCTCTCCATCGAAATGAAGAGATGCAGAGTGGTAATTTGAGCTGAAGGTGCTGAGATGTAGTGTTTAATGTATCGTAAAGGAAGGGATGCGGCTCAAAAGAACAACTGCGAGCATTTGTCTCTCTCATTAGGAGGCCTGTCGGTGGAAAGCTTATCCCTCTCAGAATTAAAGTTGCATTGCGAAGCAAGGAAGTCTGGGAAATGTAGTTCTGGAGATTGTTTTTTTTTTTTTTTTTTTTTGCAGTGAGTGGATTTCACCAGCAGTAGGTGAGCGAGAGGCCAAGAACCATGAGAGAGTTCCAAGTTTTGCAAATAAGCTTCCCACAATCATACTGGAAACAGGAACTGATTTGGTCTTTAAATCAGGACACAAAACTTCAGTCTCCTCTTCCACACTCGACCCCTACAATCAGATTGTAAAACCCAGCCATGTTCTCCATAAACTACAGCCTCAAAGCCAGTGGTCAGCCTGCTGCGTGATGAGGTCTGTGTGACTCATTTTTTCAAAAGGCACAATAGAAAAGCAAGGTCGAATTGACTGACTGATCGATCGATCGATTGGTTGATTGATTGATTGATTCAGAGCTAGTAGCTTTGAGTGACATAATTACAAACAAGAATCCCTTATTTTCCACTCTTTCTATTTTAAATGCGTCATTTTGGGAAAAGTTGTCCTACATGAAAGATGTAAAACCAGAGGAAAATTAAAATTTAACAGAAAGTTTGGTTACTTCGGGTTTTCAAAGGATTTCAAGCCAAGCCGAAGTCAGCTGTTTAAAAACCAGACTGGGCTCTAATGCAGGTATCTCTCCATCCTGTAGAGAGCGGAGGTGTGTTGTTTATTGGGTTTTTCCTGGTTAACCTTGGGCCCTGTTTGCCTCTCGTTTGTCTCCAGCACTCAGGAGTCCGCCGGGCCCAGCTGCGTGATCCTGTAACCGCCATGTCGCCTGTTTGGAGCCGCGGATATCTGACATGGGCCGGAGAGACGGGGGTGGGGGGGCTGCAGAGCGTCAGCTTGGCGGTCGCCGCTGCCTCTCACACGCACGCCAAACCGCGCCGACCATTACCTCTCTCTCACTCCATCCCCTACCTTTGTCTGATTATTTTTTTTTTAATCAAGATTATTTTTCATCGGCGTCACGTTGCCTGACCGAGCCTGATAACCAGCAATCACCAAAGAATGTCTTACTAAGAATCTCACCGCTGTTTTTGTATGCCTTCACTTTTCTGCACTCCATCAATGCAAAGAAGCTAAGAAACGCTAAGCTCGCTTGCAGTCAGGTCATCTCATATTTATAATGTATTTTCCATTTTGGATTTTTACTAAGCTTTATTATTTTTTTTTAAAAAAAACAAATACTACTTGGATATCATGCTTGCCAGGCGTGATTTTACTAAATGTGTGTATGATGGTATATTACAGGGTGCCAGTTATGGGTATATGGGAACAAGTAGTGCAATAAATGGGACAAGTGCTGCTTAGAACTGTGTCTGTATAGATATTCTACTGATTGAACTAACCGACTACTGAGAAGAGTCTCTGCAAATCACCACATTGTCTCTCTAATCTTGTGATTGACGCAATCGTAATATATTGCAGGGTATATATACTGGTGTATGTATTGAGCTTTTTTTTTTTGTTTTGTTTTGTTTTGTTTTACACTGATCGATGAGACTGATTCATATTGTCATCTATGTGACAAAAAGCCATTTGAAATTGATTATTCTGTTTCGTTTGGTTCTTTCCCGATGACGTTCCGATCCTTCCTGCAACTTAAAATAGCCTATTTATGTACCAGCCTATGTTGCTGCTTTGCCAAGCTGTGTAGTATTGGTATTTTATGTTGTCTCATTTTCCTCTCCTCTTACTCCAGACAAAGCACGTTGTTTTGAAAGCTGTTACTCCTGGTGAAAATTAAATCGATTTCAAAGAAAACTGAATCTGACGGCATCTGACCGGTTTTCTCAATTTGTGACATGAAAACGCTCATTAAGCAATGGAGAGACGTTCACCCTGGTAACCACTGGAGCCTAATTCACAAGCCTGTGGGGGTGCGGGGCACCACTCACGCACTCTGTGGTTTGATTGCATTTTCCCATAAACCACTGCATCTGTTTCCTGTGCGGAGTCTTATGATATATAACATAATATGATATAATATCAAGCTATTTTTAGATCTTATTAAATACAAGAGAAACAGTAATGTTATCTTGTATGCATGGATAAGTAATCCAGCTTCGGCTTAACTAGAGTAGTGCATTATTCGCAAGAACAAACATTCCACACTCAGTTATACAGGAAAGAATGTAATCATTAAATACAGCGCCTTTGTCTAACAAGAGAAGTTCTAGAACCCTCTCCCAACGTCTAATCAAAGAGCACCAGACCTGCTTCTCCCAAAGTGCTTTCCGCTTTTATATTTAATCTTATGGTTTCAAACAGGAGCACCACAGTGATCCAGGTATAAAAACTCACATAAAAACTCGCTCAAGGTTTTGTTGTGAGTTGATGATAGTTAAAGCTTGTCAGTGAGTGTTAAGCTCAAGGTTTTGTTGTGTGTTGATGATCATTAAGGCTTGTTGTTGAGTGTTAAGTGCTAACCGTCTGCTCGTTGCGGGTGTACTGTAGCAGGTTGCTGACTGCCTCTCAACTGTTTGGTTTTACTGCAGTTCCTGGGTTTCACAGAAAGCACAACACAACTTTGTGTTATCCTCCTGCCTGCATCCGCAACAACTGTGCAGCCTTCGGCTCTGAGCTCTACCCTACACACACACACACACTCTCACTTGCTCACACTCACTCGCGCACACACTCACACACTCACTCGCGTGCGCACACACACACACACTCTCTCTCATACGCGCACACTTACTCACTCACACACACACTCTCTCACACGCACTCACACTCACACAACCTGTCCAGGGATTACCTTTTTTTCAGTCAGGATAAACATCTAAACTTGCACTGGAGGCAAATCTCCTTTATTACCAGTATTTTCAAAAATGTAAATTTTCAAAAAAAGTATGAGAAAGTCACAATAAACATGCATGCACCAACATATATAGACACACACACAGCCTTATAATAAAAACAAAAGGGCAGGAATATCGATTGCAAGGCCACGGATTTCCACTGCTCGTCTCCGCTGTTCCGCCCTTGAGCCAGAGCCGGAGTCTCTTCACCTACACCTGCACCGGCTCCCAATTAAAACCGCAGCCGGCTAATTGGGCTCCTGAAAGAGGAGGCCAGGCCGGGCCAGGCCGATCGGCGGGCGTAGCCATCAGCTGCGTAGTGTACGAAGGCGGGCTTCACAGAACAGGGCTGGCCGGAGGTACTGCTGTTTCTGCAGCTCACTGACTCTGTGTGTGTGTGTGTGTGTGTGTGTGTGTGTGTGTGTGTGGGTGTGTGTGTGTGTGTGTATGTGGGTGTGTGTGTGTGTGTGTGTGTAACAAAACAAAGGCTTGGGAGGGTGCATCCCCCCCCCCCACCCGGCCCCCCCCCCCCCCCCCCCCCCAAACCCCCCCCCCCCCCCCAGCCCCTGCGGCACGCCCCCCGGGCCGCGCGTTTAACTGAGAAGAGCCGCTCTGACCCTGAGCAGGCTTGGGTAAATAAACACGCACATGAAAGACCAGGCAGAAATCTCCTGCTTCCACACAGCGATCCCACCCTCACTCATTACACTGAGGGTCACACACGGTGGGTCAGCGTTTGGCTTCAAAAGGGCCGAGCAACTCAGCTCTACTGGGGAAGTCATAGACACATGCCTCTGTGTGCGCACACACATACTTATAATACAATAGAAAAAGGTAAGCTGTACAAGCAAATATCTTGAAGGTTCATACTAAGATAAATATTAAGAGTGAAAGGCCTTTGTCTGAACACTGGGTGAAGTTGTAAGGGGAAAGCTTAGTTCCATTTGCATTCATTAAAATGCAATTAACCCTTAATTTGCCTGTTATGTGAGTAATGTATAAAATATATGTACATTTTTTGTGTAGATGGAGGTGAAACCCTAACTCATCTATAAGGATTCCTTATGTGAGTCATTATTTAAAGTTTCTGAGTCTGTCTGGATTGCTGACCTTATTTATGTATTCAGGAGAAAGGAGAGATTCAGAAATCTGAAGTACTCACACAGTCTATAGTCCCATGACCTCACTTTCATTCCAGCTCTGCTGTTGCTAAACTTTGAAACAGTCTACACAGTGACCTTACAAACGCTGGGCCTCTTGTTCGTTTGAGACGCTGAACTGAAAGATCTTTACTAAAGCCTGACCCTGTAGCGTGAGCTTAGAAGTGCCTGACAAGGTTTCTACGGTTCCGTAGTGCGGTTTACTGTATTACATTGCAGTCGTGTATCATGTGTCTATAGCAGAATTCACTGTGAGCTGACGCAAGTGCAGTCGCGATAGTTAAGGAATAGTATCAGCACAGACACTCCCAGACTTGGAGGTATAAATGAACACAAGGACAGCACATTACATCAGAATTACATTAAAGTTAAGAGGTCAGGGGAGTAGAATCTAAAGCACAGCGGTTAGAAATTGGTCGCCGTTTTTAGAAAAAAACCGCCGTTTTTATAAGATGATGTTAAAAAAGCGTTGATGAATTGCTGATTCTTCACATGTTGACTTCCATCAGGCTGTCATGAAAAAGTTTCAAAATGCTTAATAAATAAAAGAAATTTTCAACAAGTCACAAGTCGTGCCGCAAAAAGTTTTGCAGAAGAATGTTTGATGAAGAGAGCAGGCCTGTTAATCTACCTGGGGTCATCTTTCACCTGCAGTCCACAGAGTACACACCTGTGCATGAAAGTAGTCAAAAGCATTGACTATTGGCCCTTATTTACTGTTGAAGCACAATGTGTAGATCCTGATCAACTCTGATCAACTGCTGCTCCCAGTTTCGTTTTTTTTTTTCAAGTTCAACACATTCTAATTTGGGTTCTTCAGTAGAAAAACTTTCTTACATTGGCAGACCTCTACATTTAGCTGCGCATAGTATCGTCTGCCAGGTTTCTCTCCCATCTCTTCATTCTGTTTATGTTCTACAAGTTAACATAAATGAGGGTGTCAGCAAAATGCCCTTAATCTTTTCGTAAGTCCGTTTCAAGGTCGCCAAAGCAAAATCAGTACTTCCTTATAATTAAAAATCAACAACAAGAACGCAACTCAGAACAGTTCTTGTTCGGTCAGATTCCCCATTTGACCCTGGTAGTTCCGTGCTCTCCCCCAGTGCTCGAGGTCATAATTAGAGGGTCTCTCTGGCTCGCTTGCCACTTCAGCGCAGAGATCTGGCGTTGATCCTCTCCACACACACACACACACACACACACACACACACCCTCCGCGGACACCGCTTTCATCTGAGGGCATCGCACCGAGGCCGAGGACACACCGGCTGTCTGCCCGCTCTCACCTCGGAGAAAGACGAGCCTTAAAGTGCGCTCTTCGCGGGTTCCTTTAATTAAGACGTTTTAAATATTCAGCGGGCCTAAATTAGGAAAGTTTTAAGAAATAATTGAATTCAATTCTATTTTTAAGAAGCTAAGCATTAACGGATGAAGGGACCACTCGTGTTGGGGATTAATATCCTGACATGCATCGGGGTGCTGAATTGCAAATTTAGGATCATTTTTACTTCGCTTTGACCAGGACTCCTACATCACCTGCAGCTTTCGTCACTGTATCGTGGGCAAATGGTTTTTTATTTTCGGTTTAGTGAGAACCTATTTTAGGTTTAGTGAACACAAAATTATATTAGGCAACTTAGACCCATCTGTCACGAGCAAACCGGCTATCGTATAGTTGTCTGATTTATCACCACGTGTAAGTAAAGCAAAGGGCGGTGATCACCGGTTTACCTGTTTATTTGAGCAAATATGATGTAACATAACATTAATACGCAATAAATGCCAATCATTCTGTTTTTTGGAATTTTGTATGTATTAAATATAGGTTTGTCACTACGTTTTAACTTTCCACTCCAAATATTTCTTTCAGGTTTCACGTAAAGAATGAAGGTCATAATCTATTATGTAGACTGTTTAAGTTACCGTCAGAAGACAATTCAATCGATTGGGACAATTTTTGTCGTATGCATACACTGGCAGTATTATAAAACATTTCAATAACAACAAAAGAAATAACATTTTATGAATTATATGTTTACCTAAATGTTTTCAGCATATCCACTTTCTTCTCTGTAGGTAATACGACCTTAATTAATTCAATTTATTTCATGTGCTATTTGTATGTAAAACCACGTTCTTGTCATCTCAGGTGCACATATTGCTAAATCCTGTTTCAGCCTCCTACTTCTCTTAACTTTGTATTTCTCTGAGTTATACACGCATCTTACGTGTTTTATCAAAACATTCTAAGAAACGTTCTACAGTTTTTTTGGCCCCATCTGTCGATTTAATCATCAACCAAGAACATTTACTTTGCTGCCTTCTCGTGGTCACCTTTAATATTACATGAGAGAACGGAAAATCAGTCCTTTGATCGTTAGATTATATGACCACCAGAGGGCGCACGATGGTGAAATGTCATTCTTTTTGCCTAAAGACTGATTTCTATTGTTATCGCATGCGTCCAAACAATTCGATGGCCATGCAAAGTGATTAAAACAGTAGAGTTAAGACTGACTGGTTCTTTGACAGGCGTTATCCCATTGCAGTCATTGTACTATAAAACTTTCTGGTAAACTCCAGTATATTCTTGTACACTTTTACAATTATAGGAACCTAGTTCTTAATTGACAAGGTATACATCGATAAAATATCTGTACTGTATGTGTTGGGTTTTTTTTCGTAGTTATGAATGATAAATGGTTAAAGATGTAGATGTTTTTTTTTTTTTTTCTTCTTTTTTGTGTATCTAAGTTAATCACAAGAGCTTCAATAGCAACACAACCCACATAAGTGAAAAATATTTATAAGGCATACATTCACCAATATTGTGATTCACTAAGGAACAGTGTTTTGTGATTCATGGTGAGGATTATTGAGAGGTGAAAAAAACAAAAATCTAAATGAAAATGTTAATCTCCAGCATTAGTGCCATTGCAACAAGCAGGTGACCACATTCACCTTCTGAACTCATTGATCATATTATTTTAAACTGTAGTGATATTGTTTGACATGTAAGAAATGTGCCTTGTGTAAATGTTTTAACAGAGCTTACCTATGAAAGGATAGCAGGGGGGCAGAATCATTGAAAGGTGCTGTATTCCAGGGATTTGGGTCCCTCTTCTGGACACAAAGCACCATTACAGCAGTATGCTTTAGCTGCAAGACGACACACCTAACTCAAATCATCTCTCAACTTTAAAAAGGGTCTGGACTGCCTTCAATATCGAAGAATGTCCTAAATAAATCAGAGCTTTATAAAATTCATTATAAAAGTCCAGTGGACCCACTGTGTATGCTGTTTTTTTTTTATATAAAAGTTTTGATCAGTTAAGGTTGTCAAAAACATATTTTACCATTTAATGTAAAACCATATTTTACCATTTAATCCATTTTGCATTTGGATTAAACACTTTGTGTTGTTTCTGTCGTAACAGCCTTCAGAGGGTATATTACACCAGACAGACATTAAAAGAGTCTATCTGAGAGCTATTAGCAGCTTAACGTAGTTTAGCTGTTGGGATTCTGGGTAGAGTATAGCCTAGCATACACAGAGGCAATACTGAAGATTATAGGAACCCTGGGCAGAGAATGCCATGGGGCCCCTCTGACTGATATTCAGTGCCATTTTGTTGCTCACAGTCATGGCCCTGAGGGGCCCTTTATGCCTGGGGTGCCCAGGCAGTTGCCTGTCTAAAAAGATTTGCCTCTGAGTGCACATTACACTGAAAGCTGCCCTGGATAAGAGTGTCTGTTATACTAATGTAAGGTAATGGAGATAACATGTGTGCTCAATTTTATTGTATTTCTGTTTGTTTGAGGTGACTTTTGTGGGAGAGAATGGGGATGCATTGAGGAAGAGGAGGGAGGAAGAGACTGAAACACCCAAATAAGGGATAAACAGGACGTAACCCGAAAACAAACTGAAATATCAGTAGCAGAAAATGGACTGATGAATTTAAAATGAGCAGCTACCTAAAGGCATTTTGTAGAACTGAATGGCACTCCTTACTCTGCAAAATGTTACATCGTAGTCTCTAAGGACATCAACGAGTAGAAATCCCCCACAACTTGACTTTTCAACAGCTACTGTGAAACTGCTGGAAATATAATTTAGAATGTATGTGACATTATCTACAATACACAGTGGAAAATGAATACTAATAAATAAAACACAGCTAAGAGGAAGTTTCAGAAATATTCCAGGCACTTTCCATCCTTTCAAACACACCACTCTATCACACTCCCTGGTGAGAGCAGATACATAGTGTAGATCGCATTCATGCGATTTAATGGATTTCAACATGCACTCTGCTGCCCCCTGCTGTTTACTTAGTGAAACTTATTTTAAATACGGTTTGTCCGCTTGGGTTGTGAAGAGAAACTTACATGACTAACACTTTTTATATATCGTTAATATCAGATATGTTGAAATTATGATAAAGGTGCCTCAAATCTACTTTTAATTGTGATGTACACATCATACAGTAAGTGAAGATTGCATGTAAACATGTTAAAGCAAAAATAGGTTAAATTCTGTACTATTAAAGGGAAAATACAAGTTCTGAAAATGAGAGCATATTTTATTCTGATTTATGAATGTTTAACAACACTTGAAAAAAGGTTAACATTTATTGTACTCAGTTTCTGAGTTTAGACAATTGAATTGCATTACCAAAGAGAGCCACTAGAGGGGACCGTGAGCTCATGTTACCAAAATGTCCAGTGACTCTCAACAGTGATAGTCACCACACCGTTTCAGATTTAAAGGCGTGTAAAAACAAACCACTTCCTCCTGATCTGTGTCTGCCATTTATCATTCATCTTGAAAAATTTTTTCGAGGTTTTTATTCCCCTCAGATAAAAAAGAAAAAAGTTTGATCTGTCCGATAGCGTGTTTTTCTCAGTGAGTCATCCAAGCCAAAGCAGGAAACCCTTAGCCTTGAAAAGATACTCTTTTGCATGACCAAATTCAAACTGCGTTTATATTTTTTTTATTTCATCCCTGGTATTTAAAGCCATTGTGCAAAGTATGTTTCCTGTGAAAGTGTATAGTCAAAAGAAGTGTTAAATAGTATTGGCACACTGGAAACATCATTGGCGGGGGTTGGCTGTATTGTGGGACAGATGAATAGGAATTTGTCTAGGAGCCAGAGGATTGTGGGTAATATTTTGAACTGAGTATGGAATTACAAATGGATTGGCTCAGTGCATATTCTGCTGTATAAATGAATTATGCCTGCACTACATCACCCTGGAATCAGACACCTGATAGACAGGGGAAAGGAAAGGTAAATAATGCAGTGGATGTAAAACTCTTTGCTTTGTAACATACTCAGAGAAATGTGGGAGTCTCGATGTTGCGTGAGAACACTCTGATCTTCGGTAAGATTTATGCCCTCACCTTGGAGAGAGAGAGAGAGAGGGGGGAAACCAGAAGCTCCCGTTTAAAAATACATGGAGTGAAACGCTGTTGGCGGGAGGGACTTTTGATAAGACAGCAAAAGGAAACATACATATTACATTTCCTATTATTTATTGATCTTTTTACAGGTATGGATATCTGTTCATTGAGCTCTGGAAGGATGATGGAAACTGGCCATGGAGGACCTCAGCGAGTCTCCTGTGTTCATTAGTGTTGACTTTGTGTGTCAGTCTGTATCTGTTTGGTGCTGTTTGATCTTAGGGATCTTATATTCATCTTGTGTGTCCACCACAGAGCTTGTAAACCACACAGTTTTTTTGTGTGCGTCATTTGTTAGTACTGTCTATACTGTTAATATATTTTAAAAATATACAAATAAATAAATAAGAATGGCAGTTGTAATTGCACATCATCTAATACCCATCAATTCATTATCTATGTCTGCTTGATGTGATATAGGGTCAGTGTATGGACCTAAGATTTACAGTATGCCCTCATCCTCAGACAGAACACTCACCAATTGCTTCACAGAGCTGGCATGAAGCACGTTGTGTATTTTACACCGCTGGCTGTACCTCTGCAGGCTCTCCAGAGTTCCCCCCTGTATGTAAATAAAACATGACGTTCCTGTCTGAGTCCTCCATCCTTCATACACCCCATAAAGGTCACATGCTTGCAGGAATGTCTGGGACTGTACTCGTTTTCGGGAAAGTGTTTGAAATTTACAAGATTTTGATCAGTTCCGACCCAGAGTACTTCATTCTGATTTGTTTGAAATACAACCCCCCCCCCCCCCCCCCCCCCCCCCCCCCCCAAAAAAAAGCATCAAACCCCCCTCAACAATGCCACTACACCCCCCCACCCACTACTAACACAGCCATGCCTCCCTCCCCAAACTGCCTCCATCAAATTACACAATGCAAACAGACAACTCCCCCCACCCCCACCCCCCAACTGGTCAATCTGCACCCAAACCCCCCCCCCCCCCCACCGAGACCCATGGTTTTATTTGGCTGCTTCACACGCAGGAAACTCGATCACTGGGTTACGCCATCAGTATCTGTCACCTCGCAGTACGCCTATAAATGGGCATGTTGTTTCCAACACTCCAAGGGAATTAATAAAAAAATAAAAAGCCTTTTTTTTTCTCAAAACAAGAAGAAAAACACATGTTGAGAAAGGGCTGAAGTCCAGGTTTTCCTTCATACCGTAACACCATCTCCTGCCTGCGGTGGTAAATAAAGGAACATGCAAACCTGTACCTGATGAGCTATCAGCCTCTCTTAAACACACAACATCCTGATGTTATTGTAAGATACCCTGTCCACCCCCTCCTTTAAAACTCTACTATTACTATGATTATGATTAAGACTAAGATTATGCTGCTAATCATGATTATCATCATTATTATTATTATTATTATTATTATTGTTATTGGTAGTAGTAATAGCAGGGGTACTTATACTAGTATTCGTAGTGGGCTGCTGATAGCTGATCACTGTGCATTGTATATGTGCAGTCTGAGACTGAATCACTGTGCATTGTATATGTGCAGTCTGAGACTGAATCACTGTGCATTGTATATGTGCAGTCTGAGACTGAATCACTGTGCATTGTATATGTAGAGTCTGAGACTGAATCACTGTGGATTGTATATGTAGAATCTGAGACTGAATCACTGTGCATTGTATATGTGCAGTCTGAGACTGAATCACTGTGCATTGTATATGTGCAGTCTGAGACTGAATCACTGTGCATTGTATATGTGCAGTCTGAGACTGAATCACTGTGCATTGTATATGTAGAGTCTGAGACTGAATCACTGTGGATTGTATATGTAGAATCTGAGACTGAATCACTGTGCATTGTATATGTGCAGTCTGAGACTGAATCACTGTGCATTGTATATGTGCAGTCTGAGACTGAATCACTGTGCATTGTATATGTGCAGTCTGAGACTGAATCACTGTGGATTGTATATGTGCAGTCTGAGACTGAATCACTGTGCATTGTATATGTAGGGTCTGAGACTGAATCACTGTGGATTGTATATGTAGAATCTGAGACTGAATCACTGTGGATTGTATATGTACAGTCTGAGACTGAATCACTGTGCATTGTACATGTTCAGTTTCTGGCACTTGGGCCCTTTACCCCACTCTGGAAATCTGACCACTTTCATCCCTGACTTATGCCCTGGATAAGAGCGTCTGCAAAATACCTGTAATGTAATGTAATGCACATCACCGTTGTCAAACTATGGGATGAATCAGCTGAAAGGTGACAGGACGAAACATGCTTCTGTGGGCCTGGTTTTCAGTCCAGTTCACTAAAACAATGCTCTGCTCCAGGTTTTTAAACAATCTCATTTTTGCCCCATAGATGTTTTTTGAAGAAAAAATTAAGGACTTTTTTTTTTGATGGAAATCGAGATGAAACTGTGTCAGTTACATAACTGTACAGATTTAGTGAGAGTGACTTCACCTTCATTATATGCTTATGCAGAATTTTTGGGATTGGATCCAAACTCAATTCTCGGGTAAAAATTTCCATATGGAATACATCTTTGCATGTCGTGGGAATATATGGTGTGACTAATGATGTCTTTTGAACGTTAGTTAATGTCCCAGATCGTTGCAATCAACGTCAGGACCTCCTCTCCTGCAGCCATTTTGAGTTTCTCAGAAGTGTTGAGCAATTAAGGGGAGCCGGCTGAAGAACAGTGTGTGAAGCTTCCCCAATCGACTGCATATGCCGTTGCCTGGACATAGCACAACACAGACTTCACTTCTGTAACTGTTCTTCATATCAAACACTGGGGACTTTCCCTCATTGCCATTGTGTCATTTTGTGACAGTGCAAAGTCTAGCCCCTTTGTTGTTTTTTGATAGTAACTTTTGATAAGTTTTTTGTCAATGGAAAGTTGGTCTGATGTGTGTACAGACTTTTCCTTTTTGCATCGGTGATAATGCTCTCTCTCCACACACTGCCTTTGCCAACCAAGGAACACAAAGTCAATACTATATCATAAGTTCATGAATCTTCTAGACTCCATGGCTGGGAGAGAGGGATGAGGCTGGACATTTAGCTGTTTTTCAGTGGCGGGACAGAGCTAATTGCTGCCTCGCCGATGTGGATCTCTGGATGTAGCCGGTAATGCCGGGGCTGGGCCTCGAACACACAGCTGCGGACAAGGGCACCATGAAAGGGTGATGCATCCCCCCAGATGCTTTCAGTGGGCCCAGGGTGGGGCAGGGACCCCAAAAATAGTGTCGCCCGTAGGCCCCGAGCATGCCCAGCATCCTATGTTACCATGGCCACCAAGATGCCTGATGGTGCCCCTGGTTGAGGGACCCACAGCTGCATCACAGACGGGTCTCGCCTGGACCTTCCTGTTATTTAATCGATGCAGAGAGCCCTGCCATTTCCAGCACCGTCCCATGTCCTCAGTATCATCCTCATAAACCGGTTGAGCTCGGACAGACATGGAGCCCAGCGTCTCCAGACCCCGGCTAAAGATGCTGCTGGTCTTTGCCTCTGCTCCCACACTGGTCACAGCCGTATTGCTGTGAGCTTAAATCAGGTCTCTTATGAAACACATCAGCGGCTGGAATACAGAGGGGCTATTTCGGTGCTGAGCGTGGGCTGTACTCATGTAATAACCGTTTTTAGTGCATTGTGTCAAATGGCCTTACCGGAGAACATGAATGAAACTCCCACTTCAGCCATCTGTGAGTGACTGAGCCGGCGCTTCTCTGCATGGCAACACAGAGCAACAAGGACACACACACACACACACACACATACATACACACATAGACACACACTGAATGTGCATCAAATGCACACATACACAGACATACACACACGCAAACAAACGCACACACGCGTACACTCACATGGACGCACATATAAACGCACGCACACACTAGCACACACATGCTCATGAACACGCATGCACACACACTGGGAGTGATAACAGAGCAGCAACCCACACATGCTCATGAACACGCATGCACACACAAACACACACATCCACCATTAAAGCATAAAGTTCTTCCGATGCTGCTTACACATTGCTGTAACATTACCTCAGTAAGTTCACACTGTATTAGATATTAGACAGGCTTGGGATCAGTAGTTAAAACATGTGACATAACTGTCAGAGGTGCGGAAAAGCCACCTGTTATTTCCCAACACCTGTGGAAACATTATTGTTTTTGGGGACAGTGCCCTGCAGGCAGTGCCTAAATCATCCTGTGTCAACACAGCCTGGCGATTTAAGAGAGCCCCTGAGCACCCAAAAACAGCCAGACTCCTCTCACACACACTCTGCCAAGGCACTGTCATTCTCCTGCAAACCAGATACTTCACATTAAAGACAACAGACATCTTAAACATCGTTTGACTTATGATGGCAGCGTTCCTTTTCCTTCGACCATCTTTGCCAGCATGGCTGTAATGTTTGGTGGTGGAAATGATGATTATAATTATGATGGTTAGTGTCACTGCAAAAGAGTCCATATGACTGAAAATAAACCCAAAGCAAAGGAGCCATGCTGATGGGAAGAATGTAAATATGCCAGAGGGAGAAGCAGCACAGAGCCAGCCCACGGCATGCTTTAACCATGTCCACTCTTACGCTTCCATATTTATTCTCTGCAAGTATTTATGCTTTTCTTCTCCTCGTCTTCAAAAGGGAGCACCTTTGACTCAATGGAACATTGACCTATATCATCCATGAAAACTAAATTTGTCCACCCTTGTAGGCCACCACCACCAGGGGGCGACCTGTGTTTCACGCTCTTCCTCTGTACAGGCTCAGTCCATGATGATGCTTTACTCACCTCTATGGCTCCATGCCGCATCCCATAATTCTGCCTGCTCCGTCTGTTCCACCATTTTCTCCCCAGTTTATACAGATGTGTGATGTACAGAGTTAAATTTACCTCAGGGCTGAATGTAACCCAGCAAGTTTCAGGTTATATAATCAGTTTTTATTAGACGCTGCACGCAGGCCCCGCTTAGTTTGTTTCATTTTATTTACTCTGTAACACAAATTGTTTTGGTAACTGAACGGGGCTCTTTGAGACAGTTCCATTAATAGCCTGGAGTCGCTGATAGGAGAGGCAGGCCATTAATCAGGGGTGACCCACTTCAGGGGCCCCCTGGCTGGGTCCATCCATCTTCCTCAGAGCAGGGCTATCATCCGGCATGGAGGTGCATTTGTTTCCATTTGGAGGGGAAAGCAGAAGTCAGGGCTGAGAAACACACCAGCGGGAAGGAGACCCATAGTGTAGTGTAGTGTACTGTAGGGTAGATGCTTGGTAGCTGGGCCTGTAACTGTGATATCACAGATTCACCCTCCCAAGTGGGATAGTCTTGATATAACCTGTTAAGCAATATGTACCCTGTGCTTGACCTGAATTGTTTCAGTAAATGTCCACCTGCGTGGAAAAAGTAGAGTGTAAAAATGTAAGCTGGTTAAGTTGCTATGGGTAATGTTATGTAAATATAAGACATTAAGTTCTGAGTTTCTCTGTCTAGCCATTTATTTCTGAAGAGACCCAAATTCCAGCAGGTTTTTACTCAGGTCCTGCTGAGTAAAGGCTTCTCACCTTGTTACCTGCATTAAAGTGTTTCTCTCAGCTCCCGAGTCAGGACTGTCATGGGGTGGAGTTGGGGGGGGGGGTGGGGGGAGGGGGGTCCTCCAAACCCTCAAATCAGGGCCGGCCCGACACAGCGAATGAAGCACCTGCTTAGGGCCCCACGTGGCCACCAGAGGGCCCCCAAGAGCACTCAAAATGTCCCACGAGGTGAGGAGGGGGCCCCCAAATTTAATCCTGCTTAGGGCCCCATTACGGCTCGGGCCAGCCCTGCCTCCAATCCAGGTTCCCACATCCACCCATGTCCTCAGGCAGCTCGAACCGTGAGCCAACACCACCACGCAAAAACAGCCTCAACAGAAACCAGGCCGAAGACCGCCAAGAAAGCATGGGAGCGCCGGCCCAGACTCGAGTCTGGCTGCCTGCAAACTCCACAGGGGGAAACCGTATCGCCAAGTGTTTAGATTTTAATCCGTTCCAGTTTGGACTGAGCCATTTGGAGCGGGAATGATTTGCGAGAGCGCAAATCTTAAAGCAAAAGGATGGCGGCAACGCTAATGTAAAATGAGTAATGCACAATATGTCTACATTCCTAACAATGCCATTTTCTAAGGTTTCTAAGTGTTCGGTATAGAATATATTTAAGTTTCATATTTTTTTTACATACAGTATACATTTATCCGTTCTGCAGACGATACATCCATCAAACAGGCAGCAGATTGTCTGAGATCAGGCCAAACAATCCTAACTGTCTCAATATGAACTAATGCTTCACAGATCCAGTCCAGATCCAGTTTATCTTCAGAGATACAAATTTAGGATGTAAATGATCAATGTTTAGCAGAGCACTGTATGTATGGCATGTCCACCTCCCACTATTTCAGCATGTCTTTCACACATTCTCTTTGATACCATAAGGGATTAATTACAATTCGAAAAGGGCCTTGCCGAGCGTTGCTCTTCATCTAAACAAGCACTTAAGCAAAACCAAATGCACACTGCACTCGAGAGGTCTGCAGAATGAGAGTCATTCATTACAGCTGGGCGAAGACTCTCTGTGTTTTCTGTTTGCAAGTTTACTAGACTTGGTCAGATGCATATTTGAAATAGTTCAACTCTTTTCAATACCAGTAAAATCTGAAAATACCTCAGCGGATTCCTGAAAATTCCTCAATGAATAAATGTAAGAAACAAAAACACACATTCTTACGAAAGCACCGAATAACATCTGTTCTGATCATAGCAGACACTGCTTGTAAAATTGTCAGGAACACACAGGAACTTCACTAATACCTGAAGGATGTAGGGCATCCCACTTGATTCATTGTGATGTATCTCGGTTATATCACTGCCTAATAATGGGTCTGCACAATGATTTAAGTCCATAAATTAATGTCCGTGGAAAGTACAAGTATTTCAGCCATAAAATTGAATTTTCTGAATTAATTCTGAAATTAATTCTCCGACTTATTCTATCAGCTAATATCAGTCCCATGAAAGGAGAATTCTATTCTTACTTTTTAAGTCTTTTAAGTTTGATTGGTAAAATCATATCACCCTCTGGCTGTTTGATAAGTTTGAGTGTCGGTGTTACCGTCTTGTCGTTTTGAATATTGCACTTTTCTCTTCTGCATTTGTATTCTGTTGTTTGCTGTAAGATGCTCTTTTGCCCAAGCTTCTCTTAAAAAAGAAAAATCATAAATAAATGAAGAATAAGTCATTAATGTAGTATCCTTGCCATAACAGGCATCCGAATATTGCAACATACCATTCACAGGCAACAAAATTCCCAAAGTAACTCATTTCCATGCCCTTTGATTTTCTCATGAGTAATTATTTTTAAATTCAATTTTACTGTGAGAAAAGGGGTGACAGTATTTCTGATGTGCTGTCTGGTGTTCTTTTCTGTCTGGTGTTTGGGACCATGCAGCTGTGGACAGTGGTTTACCCCCCGTTGACCTCTGACCTTTCTGTTGATGTGTCTGCTGACGACAGGCTTGCCTCCCGGAAGCCGTGATCAAGCTCCGCCAAAATCAAACGTTGTTTACAGACCGGGGCTCTGATATTTAAACACACGCTACCTGAGAGGCGAGCTGCAGTTTTACTGACTGCAATCCTAAGCAACACCAGAAAACTGCACAGGTGATCCCAATTCAATTCAGCACACCGGACACTGTGATAAAGTCAAGTCTAGGAGGCAGTGCTTTAATCATATATGAATGGCTTATGAGACGTCTCTCGTGAATGATGAGCTTTTGAGATTGGCTTATTTGAGTGTTACATTTAAGGCTTGACTCTGTCCTATGGTTCACACTGATTGGTGGTTTTTGTGTCAAGCTAGTTTCCTTTTTTAGTAAATATCATCCCATGTTAAAATGTATGTAAATACAGGTTAAAACCTTGTAATGGGAGACTAGGGCTTCGCAGGCCCTCAAAATATGGAATGGAGTTACCACAAACTGGAGAGACTGGAACCAATCACATGGTTTACCATGTAAATGAAGCCTTTTTTAGAAGTTGAAACTAGACAATGATTGGACAGCACATCATAGCTCCGCCCATTCTAAGGTTCCAGATGCATGCCTCTCTCTCACCTACTTCGTTCTACCATGCATGGGGGAGGGAGTGTTGTTTTATTAATCTGTTGTAACAAGTGAATAGCAAGGAAAATCACTGAGTCACAATCTTACAAATGTTCTCCCCACATCCCAGCAAGTCCTCTCCCCTTCCGCTGATGCTGTTATTAGACTGGATTTGCATGAAAAGAGAGTCCTCCGAAACCGTAGCAACACAGGCAGGAATCCAAAAACAACTCAAGGGTTATGAACGTTATCAGACAGTACATATTATTCCCTAGGAGTGGTCATGGCTTTCTGGAGATCAAGCCTTGTTTTAAGAGGCTAAAGACTAGACTTGTCCTTAGACTAGATAACAGGGTTGTATCTTTTCCTCAAATCTGTTTTTCTTGCTATAAAAAGAAGAGAAACTTGCAAAAACAGGCAAGCCTTGCAGAACGAGATAAGTCTGTCTGCCAGCTGTGTAACACAGAGCCTCTCAATTCAGTGAGGGACATTTTTTGTATTTCACATACCGAACATAAGAAGTACAGCAAAATGTGAGACAACGGGGGGTAGACATTATTTGATTGATATCTCCATTTGTACTATTTGTATGAACAGAAAGAGTAGGATGAAGGCCAGTACATGCAACTGCTCCCAGCTGCAGAAGCTAATGAGCCAAAGAAAGAAAGGAGAACTGAGAATGAATCACACGAGAGTATACAGAAGTAGAATTGGAGACCTTGTTTTTGTGATATTTGGGTGGAGGTTGTGGGTTAATTATTTTGAGTAAGGCAGAGCCCATACAACATGTCTGATTTTCACCCTTTTGCAAGTTCTTCCCTGGTATAAATGTGCCGATGATGGAACACTACGGCTCTTGACGTCAGACTTTCCTGTGACTTGACAGTTGAGGCTCACTGCAAGCAGTTACTTGCGTAACGTTCATGAACCAACATGAATTGCGGGTTGAAAGCGACCACAGCCAACATAGTCAGATAATTGTAGCTACCAGCCACCGAATTGCACTGTGGAGCACACAAACTCAAGAGGCGGAACCGTAAATATGTGACGTCAGCCTGATCGCTGGCACTTTGTGTCACCCGGCAAAACAGCCACTACCTACTACTGTTGGTTACCGAACATGTTTGTTTAAAGACAAGACATTGGGTTGGTGGATTCTATCACTGCTAGAGATTTGTTGACAATGCTATAAAATAAGCCCATTTTGTAGACGCGACTGTCATCAGCAACGACGGAAATCTGTTTTGTACCTACTCTTCGTAGTTTGCTGTCATTCTGTAACTTTACATTGGACTAGGAGAAAAGTATCACAGGCTGGCAAATGCTACCGATTCCGTAAACACATGCTGTCGGGCACCTACCCACGCAAGTTCTGTCCCGGCGTTATTCATCAGCGGCATTTAATGAGCCCAATGAATCTAATAAGTGGGCGCATGTACGTCGCCTCGTTCAAACAGCGGCGTTTAAAACGCTCTCCACCATACATTATTTTTCAACCGCATCCGTTCGCGTAGAAGGGCTTCAATTTAGCCGTGCGGCTCTATTAGCACAGCCTTGCTGACGTGCGTCTGGGCTCTTCAGAGGGATTTTACTCCCATTTAAAAAATGCTTCCCCTCTTTCCATCTTTGTTTGAACATGTGCCGCTGTTTGAATTAGATGACTAAAATACAAACAGGGCCGGATGGAAATAGAAGCTTGACATTTTGCTTAATGGATCCAAGTGCCTACGAGTGGCTCTTTGTGCAGCGCAAAGGATGATGGGAAATGCTTTACAGGGTTTGAGATTTATTTCGCAAAAAACAAAAACAACTCCGTTGTACTGTTCTTAATGGCACTCCGGCAGTTGCACGTTTAATAAGTCACATTCATTTTTTATTTGTTGCTGGTGTAGCGAGAAGGAAGTGTGTATATTAAACATTCAAGAGACAAGTGGCTCAATTAAAAACGATGGCAGAGACACTCAAAGGCCAGACATGAAGACAAACGTATTTCAGTCTTCTTGTCAGGTGTTTCAGTGTCATGTGGATTGCTGGGCTGGGCAAAGTGATCATGGAAAGTGATGAAGGACAAATGAGAAAATAACACTGTCGAATCAGACATCACTGTCCTTTTTGGGAGCTGAGAGGTCATATGAGTTACCCTCAAATTTTACTATTACGTGTCAATTTGTAGCTGCCATATTTCCACATACACTGCATTTCTTTCAAAATGAGGACCCAGAGCAGAGATGGTACTTTGGGGTTATTTTAGTAAATAGAAATGGAGCAGAATAAATCAACTGCCAAACAGAGGGGAGATGACTGACCCCATTCTGGCAAAAGGTAAAAAAAAAAAAAAAACTCATTACTGCAAAAGCCTCCACAGCCTGATCAAAGCAATGAAAGTAAAAGCTCTGTCTTTTCTCAAGGACTATCTGTGTTTTTGTCAGGGTTGCCAGGGTGTGGCCAATAAAATCCCTCCCTATGTATGAGATAGGGAAATTCTATAGTGCTTACATTACATAAATATATATTTCCCCTGGTCTGAAATCTACAGCCTCTTATAAATCAAGTGTCATAAACCTGCATTGAAGTTGCACTTGTAAACCAAAACATTGACGCAATGTAGCATTAACAGAGCGTATGTTTAAAACATTTGAAAGACCAAAGATTTCATAAAACGATTTACTTTTTTTATATTCATTATCCACACATATATTTTTGTTCTGTTTCAGTACTCCACTTTTTGTCAGTCAGTCTTTTGTATCTTTTTAAATGCTGTACTTGTTTTCCTTTGCCCAGACACACATGCTTTTAAAATAATTTTTTGTGTGTTTTGTCTTCTAATTCTACCCCTTCCCCCCTGGGTAAGGGATTGGTAAAAAGATAAAATAGAAATAAAAATGTGTTTCACAAAAAAATGACAAAATGTATTATATTTGCAATTTATTGTCATGCAGAATGGGTAATTTTGTTGTTTCCCTGGGACAGAATGTCATGTTCCTGCCACGTTATAACAGACGGGAGGATAAACATCATGAGAGAACTACTGACTCAACGTCAGCGAAGAGAAATGGCAGTTACTGCTCTCTAGTGGCCTCTCCTGGTCAACTGGGCTCCTGCATGCTTGCACTTCCCTGAAAATGCATCGGCGGTGTGGGACTAGTGTTGTTTGTGCGGAATGAGTGGATGCATATTGCCATGTAAATCATGAGAGTAGCTGATGTAAGGATCATTTTGTTGTACTTTCAAAGTTGTGATCCTCTCTGAGTTCTCAGCCACTTTTGTGACATATGGGCTTCCATCTAGGAGCTTCTACTGGATATGTACAAATTTCCCCAGGACAAAAATAAAATAAAATAAAATAAATCTTGAAAATTATCCATTCCATAACACAAAGCAGACATATGAAATAAAATATCAAAATTTCAGAAAGAAAAGATCAACAACGAGGGTGCTACCAAATTATATTGCAAGCTCGCTTTGTGTCCTTCAGGAATTGGCCTATCATCGATCACAATCCTCTTTCACAGAAGAGGCTGGCTAAGGGGAATCAGCTGGACCAGGCCTTCTGTCCGCAGCCACACAGGCTTATCGCATCCACGCAGACACAACACAGTAGGCCTTGGAGCCTAAACTCTCCTGATGGGAAACACACTGTTTGGAAACCAAAGCACATGTTTGGTTCTAGCGGCCCCAGTGGACTTCTACACTCAAAGCAGTGAAAACGTGGAGTTGGCTTATCTCTTATTCCTCTGTGCCAAACTCACTCTTTTTTTCCCAGCTCTTTCTTTAATTTACACCTCTTCTCTCCCCAGTTTGCTACCCCAGTTGTATCTGTAGCATTCATGCTCATGGCTACAGCCTACTCTATTGATAAACAGACACTCTGAAACACATGATGCCAATGTCATTTCAATTTATAAAAGTAAATGCATAAATAAATTCTCATATGCTAAACTGTAATCTAATTCCTTAATTATACCAACGCTATTCTTATAATTTCATACCACATTTGAATAGAGAATTTATAGTGTGTTTTCTTTTTAAGATAAAATGCTTTAAGGTTCACTGAAACAAAGAAAAGTGTTCCAGTGAATCTTTTCATTATTTTATTGTAATAAATCAACCAAATTAATATGGAACTGCATATCCAGACAGTCTGCGTCATCCCAGACAGTCTTCAAAAAACTTCAGGACATTTAGGGCACAACATTGCATTATAAATTAGTCTTACATAACCAAACAGGAACACCTTCCATACCGATATAAAAACAAATGAACCAGAAACAGCTGATCAGAAATGATTCGTTTTTAATTAAGCCACAGAGGCATTTAGAGAATGTGAAAGCTTTATGGTGAGATTTGGGTGAACGCTGTCTCCTCTGCTTTAAATCCTCAGATGTCATCCTCTTCTGACACATGATACATTTGGAAAGCTCATCCTTTCTTGCACGCACACCTGCTACGCGCTGTGCGTGTTTTGGCAAGAAACCGCGCGCCTCTCCAGCAAACACTTTCCTCCACTGTGTCAATCAACATGGTTTATCTACAAAGACGGGCTAATTCCTCCGTGCACCTGAGCATGTGAACTTGATTCATGGAAGATGACCTGCAAAACATTAGATCTCTATAAAGAAAGGTAAATTAATACCCTTTCTTCTAATAAATTAAAAAACGACATGTTCTGTTAATGTTATAATAATAAAGTCTCAGCAATTTTAATTTAAAGTTTTAATTTCAGTCATTCACTAAAAGCTTATCTGATTAATGTGACTTTCTCCATATTGTCTTGCGTCTTTCTTATTTGCGTTATAATGGTTCTGATTACGAAGACTGATTGCTTGAATAATGTGAATCATTTTGGTTGGTGAATAATGATAGTATTTTATGAAAAGTTTGAAGCCAGGAAAATGTATTTGCTTGAGTAGGTACATTCTAAGCATATAAAAGTATACTCGATTTACCCTGTAAAATGTGTTCATTCCAATGTCAATTTGGTGAATGTGTGTAATTACTATGGAATAAAAATACTGCACAAGCCAGATAACTTATCGATACGAGCACTTGTAATCACTTGGCAAATATGATGTGCCTGTTTATTTTCATACTTAATTCAGACTGTAGTCCGGAACTCCTTTGGGAGACCAGTATTCTTGATGCAATTATTCATTTCAAAACGAGTCATTCAAATTCCTATTATTTCCATGAATATTTTAATACGATCTGACATTGTCATCTCCTTGAGGTGACTGGCAGCAGTTTCCAGGCTGTTAAATATAGCTTTAAACAATATCGATCTCAGTTTTAAAAAAGCAGCGGTTTATGTGCACTCTTTGTTGTTTAACGAAAAATAAATAAACAGCCAGTCCAATGTAATTGTAAAATATTTTTTCCAGACTTTTTCTTCAAGAAGCGACGCATCTTGAAGGTGAGACGCATGGAAGGTGAAAATAGACCAGTCGCTCATCTTCAGGGGGTGGCTGGTGATGTATGGGTCCGTTCACCTGACCGGCGGCGTTCGTCACTGTGACGTCATGAGCCAGACTCTCTCTATGGTCGCGCTGTCCATACCAAAGCCCAGTCAGAGTACACGCGCTTTGCGCGCACGCAAACAGCTGCCTCTTCAGAAACACGGGCGACTATTACGAACAGGAATGCTTCACTTAAAGCGGATCCTTAACCTCATCTTTCTCTTTTAAAATCTACCCGTTGCCAGATAGAAGCAAATAAAATATACCCAGACTCGCACGCACAGTTATTCTGAATTAGAGTTTACTACAAAAAGACTTTTAATCGACATTAGTGTATGGGACAGTTACGGGGGAACCAGCGAAGATGAACGATGTCAAACTTGCTGTGCTGGGAAGCGACGGGGTCGGAAAGTCAGGTAGTGAAAAAGGGATCTGTGAAATATCTTTGCTTAATTTTAAATAATTTCTGCATGCTGTGCTTTAACTGGGTGTTTATCCAAGTGAATCTACAATGTCAACTCTGATTTTTCTCTAATACAGCCCTCATCGTGCGTTTCCTCACCAGACGATTCATAGGCGAATATGCATCCTCAACAGGTAAATTCCATACCTTCTTTAAATAACCGAATTCCCTGACTGCTTGCACAAATTATTGTTAATATTGTAATTAATTAACACAGAAATAAATTCCACTTCTATCGTTTCCCATCGGCATAAATTTCCAGCGGTTAAAAAATTGGATTTACATAATACATAATTAATTTCATAGTCAGGCAAAATAATGTGCCAGTCTACGTAGAAGGGCACATCGTACTCTCCAATCCTGAGATGGAAATTGCCCTGCAGAGGAAGTTATGTAACGGTCGTTTCAATCAACTGCCTATTAAATCGTTCATTACGTAAATCAGGGTGCCAATTCTCGTTGTCTAAGTGCTTAAAATATGTGCCGTTGGATATGGTGTATTTGTCTGACGGTTAGACCTACTTATAGGTATTTTTCTGTGCCAATGTGGTGGCATAACTGGCAACTTTCCAATGTCTTGTGCACCTTGTTGATGAAAGTGATACAGCTTTAGTTGCACGTTGGCTTTAGCTTTGCCAAGCATTGCATGTTCATTTCCAACTGCAACATGCACTGTTGCGAACGTGTAAATGTGTAAAACGGACGCTCATGCCGAAGAGTGTCCGAGAACCGACCGGGTGCGCACTCGGAGAAAGCACGCCGTTAAAATGGACCTTAATCTGTGCTATGTTTCCTCTTCACAGAGTGCATATACAGAAAACGTCTATCAGTTGATGGAAGGCAACTGAATCTCGAGCTGTACGATCCATGTCCACAGGTATGTTGAGTTCTACAGAAAAAAACGGTTATAGCCCGACGGCAAAATAGCACTGGACAGCTAGATATGGGTAATCACGTCACGGTGTGTTGCAATAATAGCTGTCAGCTAATTGAGCTAAATACGGATAACAGGTCAGTGTGCGCCGCCAGAATAACTGCGGACAGCTAGGAAGGGTTAATAGGTTGTAGAGAATGATGTCACTCAGGAGGTAACGCATCTCTGTTGTTGAAAGGTATTTATCTTGTCGTGACCCAAAAAGCAATTTACTTGACGACACCGATCAACGCGACAAAATCTATCTCATTTACAGCCTGTAACAGCGTCTGCTAGCCGCGCAATTAAGGTGATGCTGTTCTACAACATTTCACTTCTGGCATTTAGCAGAGCTGCGTGCAGCAACAATTTATACAGCTGGATAAATGGACCACAGCAATTCAGGTTAAGCATCTTTGGCAAGGGTACTGCAGGAATGCCCCATCTAGGAATCAAACCTGCAACCTCTCAGCTCTCTAACACATATACTAATCTGTATTTCATCTGTGTTATTATTTTATTGATATAATGTTCTACTATATACTTGCTGTACCTCACAGTTCTGACCCGGTTAATCAATACAGTGTTGTAGCACTCTCAGAACATTTATAGTGTTGTGGTATATAGTATGTTGTGGTATATATAGGTTTGTTATTGTTTTGTTTCTATTGTGTGAAAACTGTCTTGGTCATGGCTAAGCTTCTCACATATGGGAGAAAGTTAGGCTTACTCGCTGACTTACCTCCTGTGTTTGTAATTTCATGTGCAGCCGTGCGATGGGAAGACCTCACTGAATGAGCAGATGCACTGGGCGGACGGGTTTGTGGTGGTCTACGACATCAGCGACAGGTCGTCCTTCCTCACCGCTACAGCCATCGTGCACCTGATCAGGGAGCTCCACCTGGGAGTCACGAAAAGGTAATCCAAAAACAGGGGCCCTTGAGACTGAGAGAGGCTTTGGGCCAGTCCCCCCTTAAATTCATCATGCACAGTGACACTATTAGTGTCAGCCATTTTGTTTACCGGGCCATAGGTGGGCCTGCAGTGAGCAGTGTGTGATGCAAGCTGAGAGGACATATACACAATCTAAAGTGCTGAATTTCTCCCAATAAACCTCACTCACTGTTACCTACTGATATGTTATGGTCCCCTCACAATATCTGACTGAAAAAAGTTTCATAATGTTCCCAAGCTGTTCCTACATCTGAGGATCCACTGCATTTACTCAAACTATTATGGTCCCTTGTTCCCAAGCAACCCTCCCCTCGAGCGAATGGACAGGAATACTATTTCTGGTTCCACCATTCACCTCAAAGAGCACAGTGGCGTAGGAGGAGTAGGAGTTTGCCAGGATGGATTTGAGTTGTCCGTGTGCTTCCAGAAAAGAGAACAAGGCCAGGAGTGGGAAGCTTCTGAGTAGGAGTTTTCTCACTGAGGCCAGCAGGTCTGAGGAGCTTTCTTCATTGACAGAATATAAATCTGAGGCATTGTCCATATTTAGGTGTTTCCTAATTGAGCAGTTTAAAATTATGCTACTGCATGTTCAGCTTGCCATGAATCATTGTGTGTTTGTGTGTGTGTGCATGTGTGTGTGTGTGTGTGTGCATGTATATGTGTGTGTATGGTGTGTGTGTGTGTGTGTGTGTGCGTGTATGTGTGTGTGTATGGTGTGTGTGTGCGTGTATGTGTGTGTGTTTGGTGTGTGTGTATGTGTGTGTGTTTGGTGTGTGTGTGTGTGTGTGTGCATGTTTGGTGTGTGTGTATGTGTGTCTGTTTAGTGTGTGTGTGTGTGCGTGCGTGTATGTGTGTGTGTGTGTGTTTGTGTGTGTGTGTGTGTGCGCGTGCGTGTGTGTGTGTGTGTATGTGTGTGTTTGGTGTGTGTGTGTGTGTGTGCATGCGTGTATGTGTGTGTGTGTGTTTGTGTGTGTGTGTGTGTGTATGTGTGTGTGTGTGTGTGTCCTTCTAAACTTGCTATTAAACATGATTTTTTACCCAGAAAAAAACATGTAAAATGGAAGCAGAGAGTAGTGACAGAGGAATTTACTGAGCTGGCAGGTAAACAGGGAAAGGAAAACATGAAAGTATTCTCTCGTTTGCTCAGTATCCTAAAAAACAGGCAGTGCATAATTATTCATGGAGTTGACCACTTGATTGTATCTCTATGTTTCACCACACACTGGCGCCCCCCTCTGGTCAACCAAACACCCACAGTCTGCCTTCAAATCTTCAGCCTGCTAGGTTCCTCCAGCTCAGTGTCTCTTAACTTATGAACTGCAGTATAAAAAGAAGCAGTGGACACATGCTTGTCTACACGCTCCCGAATCGACCGAGGAAGTTGCAGATACATAGGGCTGTTTGCATTGCCCACAGCTTCAAAAGTGTCTTTTCAGTTAAAATGAAGATGTATTTATTATCGAAAACAGAGCAGTTTTCTCAACAGAGTGCGTGATAGTTTGTCCTCTTTATACTTTCTTATTTTGAATCTACTATTTGCTGCTGCTAGCACCTCAAAGTGTACACAAGGTTTCAGTCTTCTTTCACAATTGACTGACCACATTTTATAAAAGCTGATTGAATTTAGGGACAATATTTAATTCTAATACAAATAAATGAATGATAAAATGTTCTGGTGGTGTTGTAACAGGGATGTGGACTCGGTGGTGTTCCTGGTGGGAAACAAACAGGACTTGTGTCACATGAGGGAGGTTAGCAGGGAGGAGGGGCAGCGGCTGGCGGCCGAAAACAGCTGCCAGTTCTACGAGCTGTCTGCCGCCGAGCACTACCAGGAGGTGGCGCTCATGTTCTCCAAAGTCGTTCGCAATGCCAGCCTCAACGGCAAGTCCAAGGACCGACGGAGGCCCAGCGGGTCCAAATCGATGGCCAAGCTCATCAACAACGTGTTCGGGAAGAGGAGGAAGTCAGTTTAATCATGGATACCAATGTGTCACGGACCAGAATGCATTTGGGAAATACCAAAACACACGAACTTTTGTCGACTGGGCGTCATCCCATGACGATGATTCTTTCTTGTCATAGCAAGAAGCAATTTAATTTTGTGAGGCATAATCTCTGAAACTATACCAAGGTAATAATGTTAAATAAAGTATCATAAGTACTGTATTCACGCATTGTACCATTGCTGTTGATATAGTATGACAGTGTAAATTAGTATTATATTGGTACTGTGTTTCGTGGGGGCGGGGAATTGCAATTGACCTCCTTATGTGACCTTATCATGGTACATAAACCATGATGCAATAGTATAGTGATTTTCCTAGTATTGTGATTCAATACTGCAGTATATTGCTGTTAAATATTTTCATTTTTAAACTACAAATGGAGCAATCATTCACTGTAAGATTGTGGAAATTCTGTCAAAGTCTGGTTAACAGCGTGTGTGCCCAGTGAATGTGCAGAGTGCAGATGTATGTTGCTAAACATGGTAAAATCTTATTTTAATTTCCACAAAATTAAACAGTATCAAGAAAAAAAACAACCAAAAATATGATTAAATATTGTGATATATCATGTAAGATAATCCTGTGATACGGAACTGTATTATTTTCCCTGCTAGCCTTTATATTTAGCATATGGTATGGTACTGTAATTAGATGCAGGCATTGCCAACAGTCATTGAGAATGACTGTAAGATCGTCTGAGCTGATAAATGTGGGTGATTTGCTGAGTTCAAACGGAGGTATGTCTGGGAGTGTAAAGCTTTTAAAAAACTGAGAAAGGCAGACAGTCTCAAACTCTCACTGGCAGAACATCAGATGGAGAGGTAATTAAGATTTTAATCAAGGTAAAAAAATTAAGTGAGGTAGAGCCAAATTTGGGTACAGATAAGTTTAAATGTTTTGAAAGTGGAAAAAAATTATGCTGTAAAAAAAACAATAGACAATGCAACTTAGTAGTTCTTCCTCAGTATAAGTAAATGCTTTACGATGTAAAATGGCATGTGTGTACTGAATTTCAAATTTCACGCCATGCCAGTGTAGTCCTGTGTCTGTTCTCCTGTCCTCCGCTGTCTGAATGAGTTTACCAACATGTCTATTTATCACCACAGCAAAGAGGACGTTCCTGTGGTTATCTCTATAATCGGACAGTGTTACCTATAGTTTCAAAGCGAGCTAGCTCACGTATAATAAAGTCAATAAAGGAAAAACAACCAATAAAATATATAACTGAGAAGAGCTCTGTGCCTGTTATTTTGAAAGTGTGAAAGTATTTTTGGTCCCCGTTTGATTTGGATAGCAGTGTTTATAGAGGAACGGAGCACACTCTCTCTGTGCTGAACTCTCTGAATAACCCGTGTTAATTGCTGCGTGTTAAAGTCAATGTGTTTAAAGGGTGTGTCATCACATCTGTGCGGTGGAATTCAGCGGGTTAAACACCGATGACCTGAGTCCATGTGTTCGGAGGCTGTAGCGTCACCTCTGCGGTGGAATTCAGCGGGTTAAACACCGATGACCCGATCAGAAGACAGGCCCTGTCAAACTCAGACACTGAGCACACTGGGGAAAAGCAGGAGGGGGAGCAGTAGAAGCAATAGGGTTAATCTGAGACCGAGTGCAAAAAAGCTGCACCATGCGGGTGCATCTATCCAAACCGTGAAAAACTTACAGCCCAGGACCTTTCTGAGGCTATCTTTCCTCTGATCTGCTGCTGTTCGCTGCCTGTTTGAAGTACAATTCAGTGGAATTACATTCAGTTTTCTGTAAAGCTCTCCCACTTTAGAGACTTATTATTTGCCTGCAAACTAAAATATTGGGCATCCACTATAAATACTGATTGTAGATGATGAGATTGGTTGCATGAGGACTCCAGTCTGGCTGAACAGCATAATCTGTTCATTAAGTCCTTTTAGTGTTTAAATCTTAAATAATTTTTGACCGGTAAAGCTAACAGAAGCTCAAGAAGCTGGCCGAACGAGAGTCAAAAGCAGCGGATGAGGATGCTATGAGAATACACAAACAAAACAAACAAACAAACTCAAACAAAATAAACCTTCACATCAGAAGCGTTGCTCCTCAGAGCACAAGCCATGAACCACAAAAAAACTCATGTTAATTTAAAGGAGGTTGACTTTAAAACCTGTTTGGCTGTCTCTTATGATCAGTGTAAATATTCACCCTTGACAAATGACATCAGAAATAAATGGGTCATCAATATCATAACCTGTGACAGGGCGATTCATCTGATGGCACCCAGGACTATGTGGTGTCAGTGTAACCCACACTCACAACTGTGTGATTAAATATTAAATAATTACTATGCATATTTTAGAAGGCATCTGCTCAGTTCAGTAGTGTCTGGAAAAAGTTTGGCCAGCATTTAACATTTTTAAAATGAATCAGATGAACAAGGAGTTGAAGGCCCCTTGTCTGTAGTATTATCGTCATATTGTGTTTTATTATTATAATAACTAAAAATTAGTAATTATAATAATAAAAGAAGAAGAAGAAGAGGAAGAGTACATTAAACAATAATACATGTAAATTGTAATTCAAATTGTAATTGTAAAGGTAGTGTTTAATAAAAGGCAGGATTTAAAATGTGTTTTTTAAAAAGAAACTGAAATGGAAACAAAGAATTCTGAACATCTGATTTTCAGCAACAGCTACTCCCGGGCCTGGGAGCTTTTACAGTGAAAACACAGTCCCCTTTAGACTCACACCTGAGACTACACCTGTCAACAGAGCTGTATTTGCCAGTCTGGGTGGGCATGCTGTTACATACGGGTTACCCTGTAGGTCAAACATAGTGGTGCCTCTGTTTCTCAAACCCTAAAAGGAAGCCTGGAGGCTTCTGGAACACACCGGTGTGCTGGGGGGGC
>JAFBMS010000127.1:662500-687500 GCA_019788955.1 Albula glossodonta
TATTAACCCGGTCAAACGGGCTGAGGTTACCTCACCCGAGACCTGGTAGCCTTGCACACACACCGCAAAAAAGTTGTGGTCACAGGCCGTGATATATGTGGCCAAACGTTCTTTGTTGTTCATTGCATTTAACGGTGAGGTTGGACAGGAAATACCACAGGCAATTGGTATTTCTGGCCTTTACATTCTTTAAAATTAAACAGCCTTCTACGGCCCCCCCGTGATCTAGATCTTTCTTCTAGTTTTTTCCTTTCCCTGGCCCTTCTCATGGAGCCGTTGCAGCAGGTGAGCTAGTCCAAAGTGTTCGCCTCTTAACCCCAGTCAAAACCTTGCCTAGGGATTGGGTTTCAGCCTGAACATAGTATAATTAAATCCAGCTTATGTAACGTACAAAAAAAATGAAAGAAAAAAAAGTTTGTTTGCTCTAAGATTTCACTGTCGTCTCTCATTTGGCCTCTCTTGCCAACATTCTGGAAGAGGACAAGGTTCTCTTTCAGGGGCATTGTGGGATATTTTCCCTCCGACCTGAATATCGGACAGAAAAGTTCACTAAGACAACAGCGAGCTGCCATACACGTTAAAAATATGCCTCGCCTGGACACTGAATTCAGCGTGGAGCACTATAGTCAAATTTGAATTATCTTTGGTGAACCCAAAAAAGGTAAAAGGAGATGTATTCTTTACCATGTAATTTTAGTCCAGTAGGGAACAGTGCCACTCTCTGTCATCACAATTAGTCTGCACCTCCATGTCACCAGCAAGGACCGCTACCGAGGCCAACTGATGCTTATCGAGTTCAGTTGCAGTTGTCGGCAGCCCTGCATTGCATAACTGGTTCACTCCTGTGCCTCCATGAGCCAAATTGGTGGACACGTAAACATTGGAATCTGTTCCCTTCTGCCTAGAAAAGGCCAAACTTCTGCATGGTATAATGACATTCCTTCAGCGCCAGTGACCTTTGCGATCGTTTTTAGAAAAAGGAAGTAAGTAATTGTTACATAACCCCTCAGAATCTGATCTGTGTGTGGCCTAAAAATATTTTCCCAGCGACCGTTTATCTCCCTTTCATCTTCATTCTCTGAGATTTAAAATATTAAACTCTAGAAATAAAGGAATAATTGACCAAAAAAAGTTAGGGTGATCATAGGTCAATAACGGGAGAAGCCAAGAGTGAAAAACACTCCACAGCTCCAGTCAGGAGAAAGATGTGCCTTGAGGAGTATAACTGCACAGGCTTAATAAACAAGTTTTATTTATTTCAGACATGTTCCTTTTCTTGGCATTTATGATTCTCAGTCTCTTAGATGTGGATTCATGCCAAACTACCCATTGCTCTTTTTTTTTAGATTATTTTAGTAAGCGATCAAGATTTTTCTTATTTATTTGCCCGTCAAAGAGATTGCTATCTGACTGGATGCGAGACGATTCCCACACTCAGAAGAAGTCAAATGATAAGAGGAGGATTGTACTTGCTTCATGAAACAACGTTTTTTGACTTCAGTGGGTTTAAGCAGCATTCTGATCCTGTTATGATTGTTATGATTATGAACTGAAAAGAGAACGGAACAAACTAATTATGGTTTTTTTTTCACTTCAGTGTTCATGGTAGTTTGTAGTAAACTGTTTGTTTTTGGTGTTCGTACGGAATGTTCGTAGTTTTTGCGCAGCTGTGCATTGGATCACACACCAGACCCCCAGGCCTTTTTTGCAGTCCAGGTTTCATATCCCACTTCCATACGGCGACACTGTGATGCTGTTTTACTTTACGGCCTGGCCTGTGTGTCAGGTACTCCTCACCTCAGCCCAGGAGGTTCCCCACCTTATTCTTCCCTATGTTTTACCTCTCACACCGTACAGAATAGAGACAATGTGGCCCATATTTATAAAGCATCGCAGAATAGGAGCACTGATCTGGGATCAGTTTTTCCCGGCCCTTCCTATCCTCAATTCATTATGAACGGAGGACTAAACTGATCCCACATCAGCACTACTGAACCGAGATGCTCTATGAGTAACTTGTGGTTTGAATTTTCTTTGTGTGCGAAACATTGAAGGCTTTTATGACATACAGCAGTGGTGGCTGGTGAACTGAAAACAGGGGAGGAACAAACTTAACCAGCTGATGTAAATGGTTACATTACATTCATTTAACTTACAGCTGATTAGGCTAACCAAGGGCCAATCCCCCACAGGAGTAATGAGGAGTTAAGGGCCTTGTCAAATTAAAGTTTGTTCCTCCCCTGTTCTGAGCTTACCAGCTGCCACTGACATGCAGTGTCATAAGACATGTATCACATGATCCCACACTGTGTTCCACAGTGATACAGTGCCACAGAAGCATATAATATGAAGGAACCTTTTTATAATAAGACTATTTTAAATCAGTAGCCTAAATATCCCATTTTCTTTGAAAATGTCTAACACTCTCTCCAAGCATCTCCTACACCCACTAATGAGCAGGAGTACATTGGAAGTCCTCGGGTGGATGGCCACCTTTGAAGTTTTAAAAATGGGGTGCCGATCACAGCCACTGATTGCTAATTAGTCATAATCTGATTACATAAAAGGCTCCAGTTTTCTTTCTGATGATTCAATGAAGCCTTTTTCTGAAAATATCAAAGGCCAAGGGTGTGGGCTGGACGTCGAAAACTTAAAATGGGTGAAACTGAGAAGCAGCAGCTCAGTGGCTGTCACCCAGGTCTGCGCGCTGGGATTTTAACCTTGAGCTGTTTCCGAGGGATTTTTTTAGGACTAGCGGAAAATGTTTGGAACAAGCATTTGGATGACAAAATTACATGAATGAACTTTAAAAAAGGAACACAATAATGCATAATGACAGTAGCAGGACATTCAGCCCGTTTAGGTTAATCAGTATTTGTATAAAATGTTGAGCACCCAATAATGTGTCAGGCCTGAAACTTTACACTCCTATTCTCTCTACCTTTGCTATGTGACCTGGTGAGCTGTTCCAAGCATCGACAGCTCTCTGTGTGAAATACTTTCCAATATCCGGTAATTAATCAGATTAGGTGATGTCAGACTGAACACTTGACTGAATTTATACCTGATAAAGTAAACTCTCCAATTTCTCCTCCACATCTATTGAGAATTTTCAGCCAGATTCTTGAGCCTTGTTTGTAGAGGGACTCAAACCAAACGTATGCCTATAACTGCCAATATCACGCCAAATACATAAAAAAACATGCAGCAAAATGCACATTCCTTTGTTATCGTTTTATGACTGATTAAAGCATGAATCGTGCATTCCTGCTATAGCATAATAGTGCACTGATCCTCGGTTACCCTTATTTCACCATATTGTATTTGCTGACCTCGTTTTTGTACAGTTTGTGCCTTTGTGTCATTGCTGAGCTGCTTACGCCCCCAACATTTTGACAGTGCTTTAATCTATCTGATACAATTAGAGACGGATAGACATGGAATGATTTGGTCCAGCTATCATTCAGCAGAGCACAGATGTGGGCAAAACCTGCACCACGACATGTAGGTGAAACTCAAAAAGATGGAAAGACTTTCTCCATCTTGAGTCACGCACTGTGCAAACAACTGTGCAACAAGTCAACAGTGTGCTTTTACAGAAAGATAAAACACATCTAATCCCCTGTGAAAACTGGACCAAAGTGGCCCTGGACACCTGGACTCTGTGCGGGTAGCCCCCATCAGGACAGCGATATTAATTTCAGTAGATGATATTCTCAAAGAATTGTCCTCCTGATCCGTCTGCAGAAATGAATCCTGTGTGTAACACTGCTTCGTTGAAGCGCTGCGGTATTTCATCTTCAGCACCTGACTGCTACTGTAGAATTTCACAGGTGAGTTGTCTGTTTTGATTAAGATAGTAACCACCTCCATATTTCACTGCATTCCTGCTTGAGGAGTGTTATTTATATCGTTGATGAATCATTTTTGTCCAACATTTGCTCAACATGTGAGCGACACAGAAAGATAAGAAACGTCTGTTAACATTGCATATTGCCTCCTAAAAGTACACATACTTTACTGAAAACATATGTTAAGATATTTATATTTCTTCGATATGCTCCACATGGAGACTTAGGCCAACCATGTATTGTACCATTAAGGCATGAGACAGTATTGTTCAGCAGCAATGTTTATATTTAGAATTCAAGATATATACTTGGCATTTATTTTACTTTGTGCTTTGTATGATAATTTTCTGTACTTTACCGATACCAAACTGGATGGTAAAATGGTCAAACTTTTGAAGTTAAGTCAGTCTTCCTGGGGTACACAAGAAAAATGTAATACAACACTTCAAATATTTGCAAAATTCCACAGCTTACTCTATGTCCAATCAATCCTGTATTATAAGTGTAAGACTGGAACTTCCATGTCCACCCTTTCCAAATCCCCATGTCAAATACAATGCTGCCACCTAGTGTTAACTTGCATTAGGTTTCTGCTGACACATGCATCTTCATAAAATTTGTAGATTTTTAAAAAGATTTGCTGCCTACTATTTAACCGTTTTGATATACCGATAACCATAAAGAGCATGACTGTGACAAAACAAGCGATAATAGAAATCTCCAAAGTAATTTCCAGTGTCAATAAATTGGCAGTCCAGTGCATGTAAGAATTCTTACATTTTCTTTATATGTAACACGTGTGAAAAAAGACTCGACCGACTATTTTTCACCACCGTCTAAAAAAGTTGTTGATTGTAGCATTTCTGTTGTTAAGATTTAAGTTTTGTTGACTCTGACAAACTAGAAATGCTTTTTTCATGGCTGCCTAAAATGCACTACTCTAAGGTCCAACGACTATGGCATGATATCAAAACTGTGATTTTTTTAGCACAGGAGCTTCTTATTTCTACTCCGGGTTTTTCCAAAGGGATGCCACCTGTTTCGAACCCGCAAAAAATGGCATGAAGGGGAACCCCACCGCAAAAAAAGGGAAAAAAAATATGGATTGAGGGATTGGGTTGCATGAACATGACGTCATGGTCAGGTGATCAAACACGCATCCCGAATTAAAGCCTCTATATATAGCGGGTGTTGTGCTGCGCCCAGTCCCGCGCACTTTCACAGATCTTAATACCTTGTTGCCTACTCGCTCTCTCCCATATCAGCCTATCCCGCAAAGGTACGGATCAGCGAACGTGCGCCGCTTGTTGTGTCTGCGCCAGCCCCTCCAGTCAGAGGTAGAATGTCGAAACAAGGAAATGCCTGCATTTCGTAAATAAGAGGGACTGAAGTACGATTTCATCTCAGTTTCGCTTTGACAATCATATTTACTTCGAGTGTATGACTATATTTAGACTGGATCTTTAGAAAGTACTTCACAGCACGTAAGTATATTTGATTCACTCAGTGCATTCGTTCGTATTGTTGGTAACAACGAAAAGCTATTCCGTGGAGTTACAGACCGCTTAAATTGATGTGTCTTTGCCGAGTGCTGCAGGAATATGTATGTGTTCTAATCGTCACACTTGTCCTTGCAAGCTAGCAAATTGCCATTTTGTGGTAATGAAATTAAGTCTTGGTCATTGAGAGGTGGGGGGAATAATGAACATGTATATTCACTGAAATGTCTGTTTGTCATGAATTTGAGCTAGTTGAAAAGCAAGTCAAGTGTGACAATCTACTGTCCCAAGTAACCGAAATTGAAACCGTTCTGTTGCCCTGCTGTGTTATCAGTCGGGACAAAAAACTGACTTTAAACCCAATTTTTGAACGCAGTTCCTTATTTGTCAACGGGCCTGAAGGGAAACAGTGGACAACACGTATTCATTTCATAATCAACTTCTTAAGAATGTTTGCAAAGGCAGTGGTCTTAAACCCTGGTCTAGGAGGTCTACCAGCCAGTTTGGAATTAATACATCTCTGCATTATTGTACTTGCATGGTACTTAACCTGAATTGTTTCGGTAAAATATCCATCAGAAATGGATAGCATGTACGAAAGTGTAAGTTTTTTTATAAGTAACTCTGGATAAGAGTATGTGCTAAAATCCAACACAGGGTTCATGCTGCTTGTTCAGTGAAAATGGGGGGAGGGTAAAGACAAACACAGTGCTCTTAGTCACAGAGATAAGGTACTCGGTGAGATAATGGATAAGTCACGGAGATAATGTTGTCTCTGACATGTACATAACATCTTAGAATTTGTGCAAATTAGGATGCAAATTCAAATCAAATGTGTAATGTGAGTAACCGGTCATGTGCTAAATCTGGTGATTTTACTCACTTGGTTAAGTCTATGTATAATGAAGAATGGAAATCTCTTCAACTGCAGTGGGCCTAATTGATTTATGGATCCCCTTTTTGTTTGTGCAAAGTTAAGGAGTCGTTAAGTAATTGCTTGCTGACTGGGAGCCCCTGCCAGCGATGATAGCTCAGCCACTTGCACGCTGTCCTAGGAACATTACAGACAGGATGGGCAAAACAAGGATGGGCCGTCCCTCCTCAGGGCGCGTCATCTGACAGTATCGACACATGCATGCCAGGGAAAGAGACTTCACACTGGTGGGAAGTCGCGCCTTTCACCTGTCTGCAGGGGCCTGACAAAACCAAATACCTCATGACACATCTCATGTTTTTATCTAACTGAAACATGTTTACAGTAAGTAGAAATTGCACAGTGATGTTGCAGGATAAATAGAAACCATGCATAATTTGATCATTTTATTTTTTTTTTTGCAATCATTTTCCTGAGGTAGGCCTTTTCTGATTGACTGTCCCAAACCTGGTATACTAATGTCAGAGAAATAGTTGGTGAAGGGACACTCCCCCGGAAAAAAGAGCATTAACTGACAGTTACCTCCCCCTCAGAAAGCAAGACTTTGGAGTAAGATAACATTTTATTGCCCCATAGTTTAGGCCTCAAACTTCTGTTTTTTCCGCATTTTTAGGGGCAGTGTGTCAGTTTTCATCCTTGTGCCAACGAATGCAAATGGCATCAACGCTCAATTAAAGATCAAAGCAATAATGTTGACCGACACGTTTGGAGACACGTCAACAAGCATATATACTTGGTAACACGCAATTGCCCTGGTAACGAGAAGTGAATCAGTCCTTTTAGTAGGTGACACTCTTAGGAGCTGAACAGTCTCGTTATGTAACAGTGTATAAGTCGTGGAGAGGCCCACCGCACATGTTTTGGAAGAAATAAGCATGACCTGAGCTCTTGTATTTCTCTCAAACTTTCACTCTGCAGTTGCTACTCATTATTACCCCTTTAAACATGAATAATTAGGTTTGCGCACCTGCAGCACAGCTTGACAAGGATCACTGATCACGGTCCTGCCCTAAACCAAGTTCAAATAAACAGTAATTGAGTCATACTGAAACCGGAAACAAAGAGATATGTTTTATTTTCACATCCTGTATCATGACTTCATGTTTCTATTTTTTCTGAGTTTCCCTCTCAGGTCTCAACCAGATTACTGTTTGCAGAGGACCAGAATCCTGTCCCCCCCACCCCCCCCCCCCCCGCCCCCCCCCCCCCCCCGTTATTCTGTGATGTCTAAAAATGGAACGTTCTCCTTACAGATTCCAGAACTCCACTGTAGATTCTGAAATGGCTTCCAATACCCCAATGGTAAATGGGGACATTCCGCTGGGTGCCCCGTACAGTCCGGGGGTAGGGGGTCAGTCTTTCTCGCATGAGGTCACCCTGGAGGACACAATCCAACAAATGAAAGTCCTCATCAAGGAGAACAGCGACCTGAAGGGTGAGCAGATGCCACCATCCATATATACCATATGCAGTCAACCATATGTTTTAATACATACTTAGTTTTACTATATGTAAGTTAGCATATATTTACTGTACATTTGCAATATATTGGCTTGATATTTACAATGAATGTAACAATATGTTATTCATATTTATCATATTTGCCATATATACTACACATTTTTTCCATGTTAAATACGATTATACACTTCATATGCAATTAACATAATATTTTGTGTGTTATTCAAGTATTAACTCTTGATATTAAAAAACATTGGTGGGAAAAAGTTGTGTTCTGTCTGTGTACATCTGTGTATTACACAGCTAAACTAAAAACCCTGTTTATGTTCTGTTTATGATTGGGTGAAATAATGTTGGAACTCAGTCTTTTGTAATAATAATTAGTCCATAGATCATTACAATCTTGAGAAACAGACCTCAGTGAAAAACGAAATGATGGGATGTAATGTAACAAGCTGTAATGTAACATGCTGTGTTTGTGTTTAACATGTTTGGCTGTGCGGTCCTGCAGTGGCCCTGAGGCGGACCAATATGTCGATGAAGGAGAGGTTCGAGGGGCTGACAGTGTGGAAGGAGAAGCAGAAGGATGAGAGGGATTTCCTGGAGGGCAAACTGGAAGAGGCCAGGGAGCGAGTGAACCAGCTGTCCAAGCGCAACGATCAACTGTGGAAGAAGCTGCAGCTGCAGGAGGCGTCCGCCAAGGGAGGGGACCAGGTGAGGTTGCCACAGCTACATGGCGAAGAGAGTGCATTCTGAAAGTATTTTCTCCTCTTCTTTTCTCTCACCTGTGAGTGTGTTTCAGTCAGGGCTGTGCCCTAGAATGGCGGAAGCTCGGAGGCAGAGGTGGAAGTGCTTAAAGCTGGGATTGATTGATTGATTGACTGACTGATTGAATGATTAGTTGATTGATTATGCTCTTGAATTGCAGAATAATGGCAGGTGAGAGGCAGGCTGTGATTGGTTGATTGGTTGGTTGGTTGGTTGGTTGATTGGTTGGTTGATTGGTTGGTTGATTGGTTGGTTGGTTGATCGGTTGGTTGATCGGTTGGTTGATCGGTTGGTTGATCGGTTGGTTGATCGGTTGGTTGATCGGTTGATTGATCGACTGCGTTTGCACTGCAGAGTGTTGACAGCTCAGAGGTGGAGCTGATGAAGTCTGTCATTAAGAAGCTTCAGGCAGAGAAGAGCGACCTGGTGGCTCTGAACTCTGAGCTGCAGCTGAAGGCGGGGATGGGCTCACCTGGGGACTCTTTCATCCAGATCGTGAGTCTCACACACACACACACACACACACACACACACTCACACACACTCCACCACAGGCACAGGTACACACAGTCACATGCTAGTCACAGTCGCTTACACACACAAAATCTGTGAAAAATGTAAGCAAATATTTTAACTACCACATAATTATGTACATACACATAATGTAATTATCTACATACAGTATCCATTCCAGTTCATCATTTTGAATGTTTTAATTGTCTGTATTTATTTCAGGAGGAGGTAGATGTAAATGTAGAAAAAACCAGCCAGAATGAGCCTTCGCCATCTGCTGTGTGAGTCTCCACCTACTTCTTTCATGAGCTGCTTCAGTTATCACTATTTTGCAATGTGTCTACTTCTATTTGCTCTTAATCCGATTGTTTTTTTAAACTAGGCTGTTTAGTAAGTCTGTAGTCTGTAGGGGAGTCCTGATCTATTCGATCACCTTGGCACTTGGGACTTTACCCCTCTCTAGGGTTGTCTTTGCACTTTTTGTACTGTTCTTATACACTTTGCCTTGTAAGTCGCTCTGGATAAGAGCATCTTAACAAATGCCTGTAATGTAATGTAATCACCAACACCCGAGACCTGCCTTTATACAGGTGTTACATTTCACTTCTCCACACAGGCCCATACCAGACTCTCCCATGCCCCATTGGAAGTCTGAGGAGCTGACAGTGAGCCAGCTGCTGCAGGCCCTGCGGAAGGAGACAGACAGGGGGGACAAGCTGGAACTCCAGCTCCAGGCTACTACAGAAAGGTAGGCCGCTCACTCAGGTGTACAGCAAGGGTCGAATTAACAGCATAGGGACGTCTGCCGCTTGACCTTGGGCTCAAGTCCCAATGAGACAGTAATGTTGTACCCACTGGTCATGCGTAGCATAGTTGGTATGGGGAAATGTGCAAAAATGTTAAATAAATAAATTTGAGGTGACGGTTGGGGTCCTGTGCCGGAGCAGAATCTTGGAACTGGAGCAGCAGACAGCAAACCATGTGGAACGGGAGACTCAGACCTCACTGGAGACCAGAGAGAGGGAGTGTCTGAAACCGAGGCTCAGCCAATCCCTGCAAGAGGGTCCAGGCAAGGAGGTGGGTCCGTTGATGATTGGCAGATCTTTTAACATCTTTACATGTCAACCTCATTAAAACAGGGGGGCCAGTGCACATACAACCTTTCATTTCCTCCAGTTGATCTCAGTTACCCACCTGCACCAGCCCTCCACAGTAAAACCTTATTTTGCAGATTCAAGTTAGGTCTTTCGTTATCATTCATGAGATCACTGAAAGTTACAGCCCTTACTTTACTCCTCTCTCTGCCTGACTTTCTGAAATTGCAGAGCTTTTTGCCTCGTGGGGAAGAGTTAAAAATAATGAGAGGCTATAGATTCAGGAAGTTATAGAGGAACAGGTGTGTCCTCATTAGGTCAGTTAAATGCTTTGGCATGCAGTGAAGCCGCATTCATTTGTTTTTGTTCATGAGCTGAAGTCTGCCACTTCCTCTTATCTATATATTATCAAAGAAGCATTCCTTCTCTGTTTCATTTAAAGTACGTATGTAATATAGATTTGCCTTGGTCCTATGATAGGAATGAATTTTCCTTTAAGGTGAAGACAGGAGTCAACATACCCTGTGGCGTCCTTGGGTCAGAGATGACCTTACTATAGGAGTGGAATGATAGTTCTTGTTCTTGGTTGACTTTGTTTTGATGCTGCTGAATAATAATGGTTATTCTTAGTAGACTTTGACTTGGGGCTGCTGTTGTCACGGTAATAGAGGCCTAAACGCACAGCTTGTCTCTGTCTCTGTCTCTGTCTCTGTCTCTGTGGCCAGGTGGATACTCTACTCAAAGAGCTGCAGATGGTTCGTGACACCCTGCAACGCACCGAGAGCACCAAGAGGACCCTGGTTGACAGGTGAGAGGATGGGGAGAGGGAAGAATGGCCAGGTATGCGAAGAGAGGGGAAGAAAGAGAGATAGAGAGTGGTTAGAGAACCTTTGAAGGTATAGAATATTAGATCTTAGTCCTTAGTTAACCTGGCTCAGGTTTAGAGAATTGCAGCGTAGGGAACCTGTCTCAGGTGTGTATCATTGGAACTTAGCGAACCTGTCTGTTGGTATAGGTACCAGGCGATGGAGCAGAACCTGGCCACACTGGAGAACCAGCTGATGGAGAAGGAGAAGGTGCTGGCAGAGAACCAGAGGCTGAAGGTGGAGCTGGAGAGCTCGCACAACGCCACCAAGATGGAGCAGAAAAGGACAGAGGATGAAAAGTATGGGACTCTCACCAGACTGTTGGATTGTGAGAAATAAATTCAGGGATGAGCATTACACATCAAAGACTTGACTGCTGCTGACTGTACTGCTCCATCGGGGCAGTGTACGATTGGCTGACATGTTCAGCACTGGAGCAGTAATTGGCTCAGGGCAGCAGTGATGGAATGTGCTGAAACCATCTTGCCCATGACGTTTGTATCACTTGAAACAGAGTATTGGATGAGCACTGAGCAAATGTCCTTTATCTCAACAGGAAGAATAAGCTACAGCTGCAGGAAGCCTATACCAGGCTGAATGAAGAAAACCAGAGGATGAAGGAGGAGATGAAACAAATGGTGACCACTTTACCCATTTTACTGAATTATCACAGAAATTTACAGCCTCTTTCTCATCTGCACAGCACTTGAATGACCAGCAGTGTTGCTTTGTATTTATTATTTAGTGTTTGAAACTATTAAATTATTTAATAAAATGCTGGAATATTTATTTATTCATCTGTTTTGATTCATTTGACATTCTAAATTAACATTATAAGCTATCTTATCCAAATCCTGACCTCTGACCCTGTCTGCAGCCTGCGATCTCCAGGGAGGAAGTGAGTGTGCTCCAAGAGAGGCTGGACAGTGCTGAGAACGCCCTGGCTACCAAGCAACAGAAGATTGATGAGATGAAGCAGGAGTTCTTCAGGAAGGACAAAGAGCTGGAGAAAATCTCAGTGTTAGAGGCACAGGTACTGATACCCACAATGCACCAGACTGTACTTTAGTGTTAGCATATGGACTACAGCTTTTGGCACAGACTGTGACCTGTGAAAATGTCACTGATGGACATGTATTTTGTGTTTGGGATGTTCAACAAGAGGGTTGCCATGAGTGTGGGAATCTTTTCCCTGCATTTCATTGTTTGGTCTCCAGTGAGAGGTGATGTCAAAGGAGAGTACAGGTGCGTGAAAGGTGACGTTTGCTGTCCTTGTGCCTCACCTCAGGCGGAGGTGTACAAGTTGGATTTCCTTGCAGAGAGAGAGGCCCGGGAGAAGATCCATGAGGAGAAAGAGCGTCTGGCCGAGCAGCTAGAAATTCTAAGGATACAGCACAGTCAGCTAGAGGAGAAGATTGGCAGGTACCCCAGCCACTAGAGCTGCAACGATTACTCGATTAGTCGATTGAAACAAAATTAATCGCCAAACATTTTTATAATCGATTAATCATTAAAGTCTTTTTTGAATAAAAAAAGGGCAAAAATTTGATGGTTCTATGTTTTCAAATGTGAGAATTTAATGCTTTTCTTGGTCTTACATTATAGTAAATTGAATATTTTGGGGTTTTGGACTGTTGGTCAGACAAAAGAAGACATTTAATGACTTCACCTTGAGCTGTAGGAAACTGTAATGGGCATTTTTCACAGTTTTCTGTTCAGTTTCAGTTTTATACACCATGTGATTAATTGATTAATCAAGAAAATAATCGGCAGATTAATCGACAATAAAAATAGTTGTTAGTTGCAGCCCTATAAGCCTCACAGCTGGAACCCCCCCTCCCCTTCCCCCAAAATATGTGCAGATGGTGTCCACCATTTTGTGCTGTACCCAGCGTAAGCATTTTCAGGGGACTCCTAATGGAGGTTTGAGTGGCCATGAACTATGATGTTCCCTTTGCAGAGCCACAATGTAAACTTAGCCTTTGTCAACTGATTTCTGAGTTCTCATTAAACATGTGCAAGCAAAAGCTAGCAAAGCTGTTCCTGACTGTAACATTAAAAATAAAATTTACGGGAAAGCACCAGATTTGGCTGATGCGGAAGTGCTTCAGTAACCTGCTGTAGATTTCCTGTGATCCCACTAAACTGGCATATGCGCTCCATGTAAAAATGCTAGCAAACGTCGTAAGAGATGTAGCGTGGGTCCAAAAGCAATATAAGTGTAGCTTGAGAGAGGAACCACAAAAAGTCCTTTGCCCAGTTCTTTCTCTGTGATTTCAGACAGAGCCTGGGCGAGATCCAGCGTCGCTGCCTGACAGGAAGAGGTCTCAGCGGCCCTCCAGCTCACCCCCAGCCAGGCGCAAGAGGTAGGAGAAAAAAGTCTACAATTCATGTTTTTTTTATTTGTTTGTTTGTTTATTGGATAGTCTTTAATGTTGTTTAAATTGGTTGACAGCCCTTACCATTTGGATTTCACTTTTGTATGGGAGGGTGTTTTTTGTCACTTTAAGAGCTGGACTGTGGCATGAACTGTATAATAGCAGGGTACAACATTGTGTGTATAACCAAAGATATTTTTTTTAATTACATTGTATTCTGTTTGCTCCTACAAACTGTTTAAGTTATAAGTTATAATTTAACTTCCTACAGCATTGTGTTATTGTTTAATGGGCAAGAAAAGGATGAGGTGACATCTAACCAATGAGATTGTGTATTAGTGGGTGGTTGTGGATGTCAAGTGATATCTGACCAATGAGGCGGTACATTACAAGATGGTACAATATGAATTCTTGCTTCCAATAGGTTCACTGCAAATCCCAGAGCATGCCTGTCCTAAATGCAACGAGGTCATGCCCGACCTCGACAGTCTCCAGATCCACATCATGGACTGCATCGACTGAGCCGGGGCAACTAGCAACGGCAAGAAAAAGAGGCCAAAAAAAGGCATTATCGCATTGGGGAATGAGGGGAATAAGAGCAAACCCTAATGATTTCAATCTATTCTTTGCCAGAACATCACAGCAGAGATTTATCTTTGCTGCAAGGAGCAGTTAAGTTTGTTCCTTCTCACCACTGTCATTCTGTCGTAACACTGTAACAGTTTTCTTAAATAGTACTAATTGGCCTTAGGCATTATATTAATCAATAACTATATAAAAACAGTTCCGAAATCAATCCATGGAATGGCCATCTTTATCGTTCAAAGTCATGTTTTTTTTCCAGTTATGGATGTAGTCTGTTATTGTGAACTCAAGCAGTTTACACATGTCATAATGTATCAGGATAAATGTTATTGTTACTGTTCTCATTGCAACCAAAGCAAATGTTTGAAAATGCCAAACCTGATGTAGGTTCTACTGCCTTATAGCAGCTGTGTATTGATTGAATGTGGAAGCATTACATTTAAATGCTTATGCTAACAGCATTAGCCTGTGAGGAATGTATTTTCTCCATAGGAGATGGGCTAAAATGCCGTACCTAAAGCTACGAACACTGTCGCACTTTCTGTTTTGGGTCTATATGTTCTGATAAAGGGATGCAATGAACAAAAGAAGTGATTAAAATGTTGATTTTTCTGTTGAAATTATACAGCTGCATACAGGGGGTTGACAAAATAATGGACACACTACACGGTATATGAATGTTTATTTCTGAAAGGAGTTGGGCCTTCCCTTGCCTTCTTGAATCATTGTTATACAGATTTGAAGTGTCTGATGGTGTAGGCATTTTTACTTGTGATTTAGTTATTTATAAATCTTTTTTCACATTTGTTTCCCTTATTTTGTCTACCTCCTTTTTGAACCAGTTTTTTTTTTCTTTTTCTCTTTCATTTTCAGGGCCTGTATCTGGTGTGTAAGTGCAATCATTTATACAGGGTGACTGTACATAATCTTGATGTTTTTTGTTTTTTTTTGCTTGGGGACACCCTTATGCAAAGCTACTTACGCAGCATTTTTTTTCACACACTTCTCTTTCAAAGCCGAATACTTGTATTGACACCATTCAGGCTTAGTACAAGTGTAGCAGTGGTGCCCTATTTGGGAGTTAAGTGTGTAGCTACTGACTTTAAAAACCCAGTTCCCAAAACCATTCTACCGTATGGCCCAAGCTATCAGGGAACGGTGTCATATGTTTTCCTTAGGATAATCGAGGTTACTCAAGCATTCGCACACTTTCACACAGCATTTGTGACATCACAGTATTCTGCTGCTAAAGACTTGCTTCTTTTCAGGTCATCCAATAGAGTTTCCATTGTGAGACAAGCTAATGACTTAAAAAAACACATAAAAGATGTAGCTAGATCCTAGATCCTGACTCCACATTTAGGGATATTATCTTGAATTCAAATTAAAATGATCAAAAGATGATTTAATTACATATTTGTAATAAATCATAAATAAAGTTGAATAATGATATATGCAACTCTGGATGAGTGTGTAAGGAGATTAAAGGCTCTGAGAAAACAATGCTAGCTTCATTTTACTTATTTCATATACATTTATTCATACTGCTTATTTTCTACATACTGGTAAGTTCTACATTGTATAGCAAATGTCTGCTATTTCAAATGTTATCATTTCTTCAGTTGCATTGTTCTGGAGTGAATAGAAAATGAACATGCCTGGTTGCATGTATTATCAGGCTACATGACATAACACTGCATAAAAAGGAATGGGTCCTGGAAAACGTGGTGGCTCAAAAAGTTATGGAGCCATTGCTCAGAAATAGAGTATAAACGCATTCACTTAAATGGGGTTCTACTGTGATCTAGTGTACAAGATGAATGCAATCACTGGAAAACATGCAGATATGAACACAGTAAGTGGAACACATGCAGTATGTCTACACACTTAGTTTCATGGTACTTTGGGATAAAGCATTTTTACATCCACTTTAAAGTGTAAATTGTTCTCATCTAAATAGAAAAAAATTTCCTTTGGTCAAATGTTTTATTTAAACTCAAATATAAAGCACATAAACCGGTACATAGATTATCAGTTAACAAAAAAATGCAAGCCGTTTAGAATTTATACAGCAATACATTTTCAGCACATGTGATAGAGGTTAGGTCCAGTGAATTCCATTAAGCATCAAATGCTTTTCCACCATATAAACCAAACCACACTTCAATTGCTTTCTCAGTTGTTTCTTCATTAAATTTGAACAATTTCTTTAAATTGTGACGGACTTTTGTTACTCACCATTCAATTATGGGTGTAGCTGTACCATTAGTTCAACACTCATGTAAATAAAAGAAAAAAGCACAACATAGCACAAAGATGACTTAACAGTACAAGCTAATTCATTACAATATAGAATCTTTTGGACCAAAATGTTGCTGCCATCTTGACAAAATAACCACTCAAATACATACAGGACAGGGCCACTACAAAGTTTTACAACTGAAACAATTAAGAATTACTGACCAAATGTTAACTTAAAACAAGGTATGTTCGAACTGATCTTTCAAATTCATCGATATGTAATCATAATATAATAAAACTTGAGTGCAACTCCAGCACATGTATTCATAATTTTTCAAACCATTTAACCATTTTCAACCGTTTCAAACCATTCAACTGAAAGAAATAGGAAATAATTCCAAGTCTAACAAGGAGAACTTCTCAGCTTTAATACAGATTAGAGCAAGGGCAAAGATGCCCAAAATGGGGCTGTAGGCAAGAAAGTAGGCAAGTTAAAAGGCACTTTGGGAGCATGACAATCTATATGTATTGTAGCGCCTCTAAGGACTGACTCAGGATCAACTGCAGCACCCCAAACACTGGCCCTAACCATTGTGCGCAAACAGCAACAGCTGATCTGGGATCAGTGATTGAGTGCACTTCACATGTAGTTGTGAGTACGGCCCAACAGACTCTACAGGGGTCTGTTATTGCTGGTCAGAAGCTTGGGATAGGACGTACCGATGGACCGTCCGTAGCGGTACACTACCACCTCCAGGTGGTACTCGTCCACCTGCACGATGACGTTGGTCACCTTGTCGTTGGAGATGAGGAAGACAATGGTGAAGAGGGCCACTTCGAATTCGGGACTGACGCCGATGAAGGAGCTACCCACAGGCTTGACCAGCCCCTTCCAGCTGAACTGTAAGTTGAGGACGTGGTCATCTTCATCCGGCTAAAGAGAGTCAACCACCACAAAGTATTATCAATCCAGCAGCACAAAAACACTTTGGGATGGATCAAATCCACCACACTCAGCCTCTTCAATGGCTTATTGCAATTCAATCAAAATTGACTTTATCACATTCAAATTTTGGTGGATGGTTTATTTTAATGGAGGATAGCAAATAAACACCTTTGGCATGTGTGCTTTTCATGCTAAAAACAGAATTGCTTTTGACGTAATGCTACAATGTGACCATTCTTCAAACATTCTAAGACCATTATGTTGTTCCCAACAAGTTCTGTCAAAGTCACAGGAAAACATTCCAGATAAATAACATTCAAGAGACATCAAGAAATCTGGACAGTGTTTATGACCTCGGTACATTTACCGAGGTTAAAACGTTCACAGAATGTTCTCTCAACTACAAGATTGTTAGCTGGTTATTCCCAAGATGTTGTTGAGCACTGTTATACCACATAGGAGTTAGCCGGATGAGCAAAGCAACCGTCCTGACCTGCTTACCATGTCTTTCTTGTCTCTGGCTCTGTAGCCCTTATAGTCCACATTGCCATGCTTCTCCTGCAGGTAGAACTGGACCCAGTTGTGGAAACCCATAATCTCCCTCCCCTGTCTCGTCTCTCCCACAAACACATGCTCAAAACCACAGGAGTCCGCCCTGTGAAGCACACAGATGAAAACCACTGAAAAGCCAGGACTATGCGCCAGACACACTGTGGTATTTAGCTCTTACAGCAAAGCTTGAGGCTTCTTTTTCACAATATCAATGGCAGCCCTCAAGATTTACATGTAGAGTGTGTTAGGGTATGTGGTGCAGGGATGGGGACCCCCACCCCTACATGCAGACGGGCACCACCCGGCTGTGTCACCTTCTCATTCAGGACGAAGCTTAAGGACCATGGACAGCACCAGCAGGATACACCGGCATTTCAGCATCACCTCTATCCACTTAAGCCTGGGCAGCTCCATGATCCTCCATTTACTACTGTTAATTACTATTTACTAAAACTCAATTACTGCAGCATGTTCCTGTAATCGACTGCCCTTTATGAAAAGGTCTGGCACTGGTCAGTCAAGGATTTCTCTCCTTCCAAGAAACACATACTGACTGTTAGGATTCGGATTTGGATTTGGATTTGGATTCGGATTCGGATTCGGATTCAGATTCAGATTCGGATTTGGATTTGGATTCGGATTCAGATTCAGAGGACTAAACCTGCGGCCAAAACACAGACCCCAGCACCGCACTGTCCTCCACTGCAAAGCACACCATCCTGCACCAGCCTCTCAACAGCACCTCAGAGACTAATGTTTACCCGCTCAGATCTTTTTTTTGTTCAATAAATACTTTGATGAAACATCAGTCTCCTGCCTCTCCAGTGCCACTCCTGTGTGCTACAATTATTCAGGTGTTAGTCTATTAAGCTCATCCATGGATTCACTCCCTTGTGACCTCTCCAGCTGTCCACACAGAGCGAGAGGCCACAGGTCATGCCCTGGAAACAAGTATAGTTTCTGCTCTTCCATCAGTGTGGGAGCATGTGACCTGGAGGAGTTGTGTGCGTGTTTGCATGTTTGTGTGTTTGTGTCTGTGCGTGACCTCATCCTTCAAGGTGTTTGTGGGGGCCTGGTGATAGGACTGGTAACATAGTTCAGCTCCTTAAGGGAAAACATGGGGAGAGAGACAGATACAAGAAAAAAATGGCTTGTGATGTCAAGATGCCTACCCTCCACTCCGGTCGCGGTGGTACAGACGGAACCATATGTCATACAGCTGAGTTTTAAAGCGGTCAGGGTCTGTTGAGGACTGGCCCTTACTGGCAAGGTACCTGTGAGCACTCTGCAGAAAAACACACACACCATAAGTCACAAACACACTATAAATATAACTACACTCACATTTAGGCACTGGTTTGTGCTGTGCATGGCTGGAGCAAACACCTACTGACATTTCTGAGCCTCCATGACTTCAGTGTGTTAGCTTGGATATGTTTTCTTATGGACTGTACTGGTTGTGTTGCAGCTTAGAGTAGCATAGCCAACTTGCATCGACAGTTAGCATTGCTACTTGTGTGCTTGCTGGCCAGGAAACGTGGTAAGGGTTAGCTAAGGTCCGGCACTATTACTCATACCACCAGGTGGATCTTCTGTTCTCTCACATTGCAAGTGCTCTGGCTAAGAGCGCCTACTGCACATAATGTAATGTAATGACTGGAGCTGAGCATCCCATCCACGTTGCCATTGGTTACCTTCATGACCTCCGTTTCCATGATGGAGTCAAGGAAAAGGCGTTCCTCCATCAGCTCCTCTGAGGTGACCATCTCCGCCTTCCCCGTGGACATCTCATAGTTGTCCAGCAGGTTGATGAAATCTGCGAGAGAGACACACCGATAACGGGTACAAGGACAGACATACTAATCAATACTGCTGTTTGTTGGCTTTGTTTCTTTGGTCTAAGGATATCTGCCTGGCGTACACTATAACTGCATGGAGTCTGACACCTTGGAACCAATCAAAAGGTCCTTGGACCCCGGACAATCCAGCTGTTTTTATTTCGCACGACAATCTCTCTTTTCTTATCTGAAACCCAACCACAGATTCAAACTACTCTAATATGTCCATCAGTGTCCATATAGCTATAAATGTCTGGTGATTCTCAGCTTGAAAATGAGTTCACTGTTAAAATAAGTCAATTCCCCCATACTAATTAGTGCTTACTTCATAGAAGTATGAAACTAATATTTGATTACTGGAATAAAGCACACAGTTTAACTTTTTTGTGTCACTGATGTGTGTTTTACTGTATTTCTGTCTTGCTACATAATTTTTATTGTGTTTTTATTGTATTTTTTGTTCTCTCTCTATTCTCTGTAAAACACTTTTTGTTTTGGTGTTGTATGAAAAGCGCTGTACAAAAAAACACTGATTAATTGATCTATGACTAATTATTAATGACATGGTGTCATGCTCTAGTGATTTCCCCAAAGGTGACCCTTACCCCAAAATCTTTGCAATAAACTCTCATGCGGGAGTTTCAGTTGATGCCACATCCAAATACAAAGTACATGTCTCTCTTCAAACCCCCTCGGTGTGTTTGCTTTGTTTCAGGTGAGAGGGAGGTGCGCAGGTGTTTGGGGACACTCACGGGCGTAGGTCTCCAGGCTTTTCAGCTTGTCCTCGTTGACGTAAGAGAAGAGGGGAGCACGGGCTCGGTCCCGGGCATTATTAGAGCCATATTCCACAAATCCCGCCTTCCCCTGAGCAACAGACAAAACACCTTACAGTGGAACACCAACACACTATCGGTTCAGTACAATATCAACGCACATAAATGGAGCATGACATAAACATGTTATGCTCAGAACTTTCCACAAGGTGGCACCATTTTGAGATTCACTGTATGTTGTTTGTTACTCCCCCCTCCATTCAAACCTCACAGCCAAAGAGAATAATAGACATCCTCTGTTCAGAAAGGACGGGTCTGTTCAAAATAAGAAGTGGGTGGGGTCACATGAGCCACTAAACTGCTGAAAATAAACGCAGCTACCCAAGATGTCTGTGTGAAAATCTGTTTTTCCCCAAATAAAAAGTCATTATTTCCCATATTAGCCATCACAGTTACAACACTGTGCCAAAGGAGGTTCAAAATCTCTGTTTAGAAAAAAGCTTTTTGAAACTTTTTGAAGGTTTTTTTTCTCAAGTATCCCCAAGGTTTTTGGCACATGTGAAAGAAAATGGAAAACAGATGATCGTATTAAATCTCTGCCTCACAGCAAGACAACAAAGGCAGAGGAAAACAGCCGGGGAAACGGCTCTGCTTCGACTTAGCTGCTCATCAGCTTCCTGAAAAAGAGCTACGACCTGTCTGCTATATAAAGAATAAACATAGAAAAATACAAGCTAAATAAAAACTGATTCCTCTGAAGCAGGAGATAAACCTATTAATGGGGAACTTCACCAAAGAAAAGCAAACGTATACATTCTATCTTATCCCTCCAAACTGATGTGGTCCTGTAGAAGCTGCTAATCTGCGGGTCCTGAGAGTGTCTGCAGTGCACAGTATCTGTGTCCGTTTGTTTGCTCAAGCCACACACCACACCACCTTATGTCACTGATTAACCACCTCTTTGGGTCAGCTAAATTAGTGACATCGGGAGGTGTAATGGAGGGTTGGAGAGGATACCAGCAGACTCTGTGACCCTCAGGGCCTGGAGTGGAGCAGCCCTGCTTCGCTGTGTTGGGAGTGGGATGATACCGCTATCACCAAGGTCAGCCAGCGACAGCGGATAGCGAACAAAGCCATGTCGCAGACAGAGGCAAACACACTGCATGCATGCGCTTACTCTGCAGCAAAACAGCAGAAACACACACCGTCTGTATCCTCACTAGACCAGTTCAGTCTAAAGTATATTTGTCCTTCCGTTTCACATCTGTGAGATTTATTCCATGTGAAACAACAGCTAAGCAACATAATGAAAAAATTTGTCTTTAAGTTTTACTTTTAGATCATTTGTTATGGAGCACAGGAAATATCCTGCAGAATGTACTCCCACTCTTCGTATTTTTTGCACAGAGGAAACATACAGACGCTTTTTAGGCTTCCGAGACATTTTGCGTTTCAGTTGTGACTGCAGGACTATACCATGTGCCATAGGTGAGGGGGGAGCTTTCAATAGCAGGAGGACCTCTGACATAAACCTGTGGACCTTACCTGCAGAGAAATGGTGTAGTCCTTCCCTGCTTTCAGGCGGTTCACATCCAGTTTCCACAATTCATTCAGAATTTTGGACAGCTCCTCATTCACATTTGGACTGCACCAGGAGAAAGAAAATTAACTTTTAATAATGACAACTCTACCATTAAAAACACTATTCAATCAAACAATCATAAACAATATAGCCATGATGGTAACTGAATGTAAAAAAGAAATCTAATGCATTCCTACACATTAGGAAACTATTGTGTAATTTCACACTATTACAAATCATATTTGCTTGTTTCCTGCAAAGCAGAAAGTACAAATGGGCATTTATTTAGCATCAAGATCATCCAGGTGCGTTAGGTGAATCAGGGGCTGTAGTAATTGAGGGAGTGAGTTGATCAGTAGATATTGTCATCCTTGAACACAATTCGATCCAATTGTCAAAATGATAGGAGAGTCATGCTGCTGTAAATTGTGGTTACATCTGAACAGTTTGCAAGTAGGGACAAGATTTTACAGCTGTGTAGACAACTAGACAGAATGTCAGAATGTACAGTGAAATCCTGGGAATGTTCTATGTAGCCAAAGGCAGGCGCAGAGGAAATCTTTAAACGTGACACAACGCAGACTGCGCTCTTTCTGCAGTCCAAACTCACATCAAAAAGAGTACTTTAATTAATGATTGATAAATCATTTGTTTAGAAAACTGAAAACTGATATGGTGTTATGTCAGGGCAAAGTTCATTTTATAGCTCAGCAGGTGGAGTGTGGTGTTAGCAGTGCCCAGGTTAGTGTTGTGACACACAAAACTGACACCAAAGAGCTAGCGGCAGACCAAGGCTGATTACAGACCACTTTGAGTCGCCTCATGTCGCTCACATGAAGGGGTTCCATTCCCCTGGAAGCACGTGTTCAGCTGCCAAAATATGTGTGCGTTCACTGTGCTGTACATCACTTTGGGTCCAAGCATCAGCTAAGTGACTACCTGTGAATGCATAGCAGTTTTGCATGTCAAAGCTGCAGCCATGCAACTGACAAAATGTATGACATAGATCCAACCAGGGTTTGACACATGGCAGCTTTGACACAAGGTGATAGACTCCATTTTGATTTTGAACTTTGTGCCCTGACACTGGACCAGTGAAACCAGGAAGCCCAGAGTCCCACTAGCTCCTTTTGCTCATTCACGTCTTTGTTGCCTTAAATTACGACTTTGAGGGCTCGGAAAACCGGCTGTTCTCCACATAAAGAGAAGGAACTGGCTAAGGCCTGACAGCACTGAGACCTGATGACAAAACAGCACATGCTTGCCACAGACTCAATCCTTCACTTAACCCCTTCAGTCCTGAAATATGCTCGAGGCATGAGGAAAAACTCTTCATACCTTTTTTTTAACTCCTGTTCAAGAAAGACTAAAATACAATGCTTATACTCCTTAACTAGTTTATAGCGTCCATTGTTAAGGAACATCAAGTTGAAATGGTTGTAAATCTTGTAACAATATGAATGTCTGCATTAGGAGGATTTGTATTCATTCTGTGTAGAAGAGTAAGAACTGATGTTTTGTCCCCATCATATATTTTAAAGAGGAACAGCTGAAATGTGATATTCAAGGATTTGTTACAGTACCATCCCATAACTCTTGTTTATGTGAAAGTATGTTAAATTTGCACCTACATACAGAAAATGCTGACTCAGGTTTTCCAATGGAGTTCCCCTGTGAAATTGCATCCTGCTCTTAATTATAAAGTTCTACAGTTATTTTGTCACTGAATTCTCGTTATCTTCACCTTTACCCTCACTATCCAAAGGCATTGAACTGATCATAGAAATCTGCCCCACATTTCTGGGTCTCTGCTGCTATATATCTTGAATGCAATCATTTTTTGACAAATGTTATCTTCCTGTACAATCTCAATGCATTGTTTTTTGATATCAAAACATATGTTTACAATATAAATAGACTATGTGTATAAACAGGCTCAGATTATACCTTTAGACCTGGTGTCTACTGTAATCAGTCCATCCACAAATCTGCGTTGGCAGAATTCCACAAAGGTACAAAAAAGCCAACAAAATCCCACAATGTGCAAGCACATGCATATTGTATGTTTCAACTCAAAAATGAACTATCCTGTACTGCATGACTATATAGATTTTTTTTTTTATTCTGAATTTCTACAATTGCAAATTTGTGGAGGGATTGTTTATTGGACGATTAATAAAAAATGTGCTGTTATGTAATTAGATGTAAATGCTTAAAACTGTGTGATCATTATGAAAAGGTAACAGTTCCCATATACATACAATACTACAATTAAAATCCCTTCTCAAGATCAAAAGAAGGGCTGCCGTGCCTCTCTTAAGTGTGACGTCAACGTTTAAAATGTAAACCAGTTTGCATCTGATTGGCTAGTTAGCGTATACGCCACATAACTCTTCTGAAGATTATTGTAAAGGTTATTGAAGTCATATTGACATACATAGGCTATATTAAAACATTATAATGGATGCCAGGTCTAAACGGAATGTATGCATGTTTAGCCAATTAATTTTAATATTCTAAAAAACTCCATAAACTGTACCATCAAAAACGTGTACCGTTTTCTTAAATGATGGTAAAGCACCTATTTAGTTAATGAAACTGTGCCCTTTAGAGGATGCAACATACCAGAAGCCGTTATTGCAGGAAATCAAATCGCTACGGAAACAGAAGTGGAGGGGGTTTTCTCAAGAAAACGAAACTTTTCAAGATGTGCGAGGACCTACTGGAGACGCGACCACTATATTACAGTAGCGTTTCAGGCGACACACCTTCGAGCATTGTGAATGAGCGATTTAAGTAATGCGCCGTCCTTCTAAAAGGTTCTATTCTGCTTTCAATCAAAAGTCCTCCCAGTTTCTGAGGAAATTGTGTCACGAGTTCAAAGCCATCTTCAGAAAAGCGCGGTGCTAAACAAAGAGAACGTGCTTATTATATGGGTGTGTTGCTTGCATATAGGATTACAGGATTTAGCATTCAACAGGTGGACAAAAGGCAATAAAAGAAGTCTCTGATCACCCACGCAGCGTGATATCGTATTAGTGAACATCTTCATGCGTTCAGCCCTCTTCCAAAGGCGAGACTTTGACCATTCGTGATACGGGTGACCAAGACAACTTAAG
>JAFBMS010000127.1:690000-815000 GCA_019788955.1 Albula glossodonta
AAAGCATAGGTACAACATCACTAAAGCACTAATGTAGTCCACTATTCCATCCTATAACCCTGCAATCTCCAACTGGGGGGCCATTGCAGTTATGTTTTGTTGATGGGGAAAGGAGACTAGGACAGGTCACCCTGAGGTTGCTGAATGGAGTGATCTAGCTGGTTTGTACCATCTGGACCAGGAGCTAAGTAGAATGAGTGGTGAGTTAGGAGCAGATTCTTTGAATGTTGTGGAGACAGAAACTCACCACTGCCACAGAAAATGAGAATGAGAGAGATAATAAACCCTGAAGCATTGTATAGTCAGCTGTTACAGATTGAAAATAGCTCAAATTAGCATCCTGCTTCACTGTAATCACTCTAAAAATATGAAACATGGCGGGAGGTATTCAGGACATAATAAATAATTTATTCCTAATTCTTAAGAATGGATTAATTCATTCATTTATGCGTTCATTTTTACAGATGGTTAGTTTCACAAATATTCCAATTCGTATAGGTGAATGATTTTACCATTAAAAGTAAATATAGAATATATTAGAACAGTTTATGCTCGGAAGATTAGTGTTGAATCACATATGTAAAATATTTATTACTGGAATTAACTGGAATATCTTTCACATTGACGGAACTGACCTCTCCGTTTTCAGTTTCCGCACGGGACAACAATAAAGTGACACATTCTATGTTCACGTGTTGAACAGTACATCCTATTGCTTAGATAAAATGTGAGAGGTAGAAATTAAGTCGCAGAGTCAATACACAGTCAATTAAGAAGTTTAATAAATCATGGAGGTCTTCGGAGATGAATTTGTGGGCATGACACCACAACAACTTGCTGCTCCTGTCAATACAGTTGAGGTAAAACATTGCACGAAGCGGACTGACTGCAGCCCTGACCGTCTAGCTTGTTAGTCCAGTCACTTTTGTGTTAAGCTGTTGCAACAGTATGCACTTGTATACCATTGCACTTATAGCATGACATTTTTCATTTTGCATTCATTGTGTTTCCTCTGTTTCTCTCTTTTTAGGAAAAATGGAAACTTCTTCCAGCGTTCCTGAAGGTAATGCAAAGAAATTGATAGCTAGAGGGCTCGTTAAGTCAGTACTCATACATCCATATAATTTCCTCTGTGGTAGCCCAATAATCTCTTATATAATGCATCCTGATCATAAAACATTAATGTAGCACGCCACTGTTAAATCCAACCCTAGCTAAAATGAATATTGCTACTTAGGCATAGAATCATATTGCTAGTTGGGTGGGCCAAACACATTGTGTGTTGCAGACGAGAGTGCTCATCTATCGTTTCTTTTTTTGACAGCAGAAACTGGTTTTATATGTTTCTGTTACAACTAACAGTGTTACTATGCTAATATTGTTATGAAGATCTAGGCATCATGAGGTTTAAGAGTACAAGAATGTAGTATGTTACATGTAGGTTCCCAACGTCGTGTTTGAACGCGATGATGCAACTAGGAATTAATCATATTTTGTGAACAGAGTTGAGTTAATAACCAGATGCAGCCCCATGCGACCAAGCTCTTAACTCAGCTGTTTGTGTTTGCTTCGGGTAAGTTGACGCCCTTATTATTCACATTCTAACGCTGCATTGTCGTTTTCAGGTGAAGGGTCTGGTGAAGCAGCACATCGACTCCTTCAATTACTTCATCAATGTGGAGGTAGGATAGCATTTTGCCTTTCTGCCTGGTGCTGAATCACCATTTCCCATTCCGAGGTCTTCTTGACAGTGTCACTCTCTTTTTCCCCAGATTAAAAAGATCATGAAAGCCAATGAGAAGATTACCAGTGACGCAGATCCTATGTGGTACCTTAAGTGAGTCTGCTGTTTCCGATCCATACTGTGAAACTGAAATATTCAGGCATGAACAGAAACTGACATCAGAAGAATGAATGTTTTGGAGCCCAATCTTTGTACAAGCTCTAACCAGTTTGTTATGGACTAAAAAGCACCAACACAGATATATCATTTTTACATGAATGAGTGTAATGAAATGAAATGTTGTGCATGTGTTAGTATAGTAGAGTTTTTTTGGCCTAGCTTATTACTGCTGTTCTCCAGTGACCAAAGGTGTGCAGTCAGTAAAGAGTTAAGAACATAACTCATATGACAGGTCCTTTCTTACCATCTAAAAGCCCTGATAAATACTAACCAGGTCTTAACATCTAACGCTGTGTTTCTAGGTACCTGAATATCTACGTGGGCATGCCCGATGTGGAGGAAAGCTTTAATGTAACACGACCGGTCTCTCCTCATGAGGTGAGTACTACTTTCAGTCCGAGGTTTGTTTGCTGATATACCTAACAAGCCAGGTCTTCCACACAGCTATGTATCAATGAAAGAATCTATTTTATGTACTCTCTGAAATGGGTTCTTCCTTTGCTATATAGTAATAGATAGGTGAGTGAGGTTTCGTAGAACCGAAAGTGGGAGGAGTAACCATATACTTCCCATGACTCAGTGATTGGTTCAAACAAGCCAATGATTGACAGCTTTGTGTAGCTCCATCCTATCAGGATTCACGAAACCTTATATCAGCCATCACAGATAAACAGTTGTGTGAAAGAACTTTATTTTGACAGTAGCACACAAACTTCAGACAGAGGGAACATAAAACACTCTTTCTTTGACACATAGTGGCATGAACATGATAATCAGAACCTTGTGGTACAAGGCAGTTCGAACCATTCTGGTTTATACCCATAACTGAACTTGATGGTATACCGTGATGCCAGTGCCTGGTTGAGGATGAAGTATTGAGTCTCTTTTGATATAATCAGAAATGTAAAGAATAATTCACTGTGGTCAGGTGCTAATTCATGTGAGACTTTTAAAATGTTGTTTGTATCCTTTATTAAACCAAGTAGGTCAACAGAGACCTGCAATGACCTGTGTAATGAAATTGGGAGTTGGGGCTTGTTTTTGCTTCCGGTCAGAGAAAGCCTGTTTTTGTTTTTTGCATTCTGTTTTTGAACTTTACCAGGACACTTCATTTAATTTACATTTTCAAAAAGTGCAGTTGTGTCTTCAAGGAACTCAGATTCAGGGTTTTCGGTTTGGACGCGGTTTGATTGACAGGGTTTGCTTTTTGGGTGGACCACAGTGTGTGAGCTCACTTACCACCCTCTTCCTGTGGTCTGTAGTGCCGTCTGAGGGACATGACGTACTCCGCGCCCATTACGGTGGACATCGAGTACACACGTGGCAGTCAGAGAATCATCCGGAATGCCCTGCCTATCGGAAGGTAGTTTCTCCCTCAACTGATATACAAATTATAGTGCAAATGTTGTCATGGAATTTCTCAGCTTTTCTGTGTGTCATTCTGTGTGAAAATGGGACACGAATTTGTTGGAATATAGGTGCTGAGGAATACAGTAAACACAGTCCTTGCAGGATTTTAATATGTATTTGATCACTTCAGATTGTCTTCAGCTCATACCAAAACTCATGGTACCTTATGTATTTTGAAGTTTCTACATTTTGACAAAATTTGTAAATAGTTGATGCTTTTTGGTGAATATGGGCACTTTTTCTCAGAATTAAAACCTTCGGTTGCTCCTGAATCTTGGTGTGCCCTAGTTTTAATGAAATTATTTATTTACTTTTTTATTTTTTTACCCAGAATGCCTATCATGCTGAGAAGCTCCAACTGCGTTCTGACAGGGAAGACACCTGTGGAGTTCTCTAAACTCAACGAATGCCCCCTGGACCCAGGTAAGAGCTGCCTGTGCACCTGATGAATGCTAATACCTATGCTTGTAATACCAAGCATATTAAGTTAACGAGTTTGTGAGTTTCAGTAGAGTAAAATTGTTGTGTTTGGTTGATATTTGTACCACTACACTTGTCTTACTGACTAAACAACAGAGAGACCTTTTGTTTTTCAAAATTTGTCTAACATAGTGAACAGGATGGCAGGTAACTTCAACCATTGTTTTCACTATTTGCTTTTCATTGTATGTCTGGTGTGGTACATTGTTGTGCAGCAACAAATAAATACCTGTTTCTATTTTTTGTTTGAATTTACTCTACTATGTCGCAAGACCTAAAAACCAAGACCGTAACTGATCGTTTTGCTTAGTGTTGTGTCATTTATATGTTCCATGTGACTGTAATCAAACAGCGGTGTTCAAATCAGTTAAAGTTTTGAACAGCATTGTGGGAGTATTTTATGAAAGCAGGGCAACTGCAGCTTGTATTGTGCTGCCATGGAAATATGGCCAATGTCTTTTCCTCATGGTGGCTTTCCAGGGGGATACTTCATCGTGAAGGGTCAGGAGAAGGTCATTCTCATCCAGGAGCAGCTGTCCAAGAACCGCATCATCGTGGAGCAGGACAGGAAAGGGGCGGTCGGGGCATCCGTGACCAGGTACGGTCATCCCCCATGTGCACGCCGTAGATGCGGACCACAGTCTGTCTCCGTCAAGCACACAATGGATTTCTCGCATTCTAATAAATACTAGCTCTGATTGAGAGTCTAAAAAGACTTTTTCCATCTTTGTATCTAAATTGAAGATACATAATTTTAGCAAAATGTTTTAATGGGCCACATTGTTGTTGATCTTAACTTTTGATGTCATTTTTAGGCGTCTTTTTCCCATGTAAGTTACAATATTGTATTTTTTTAATATTGTATGAGTTACCTGATGACCTAATAATTTCTGGGTAACCTAAATTGTACTTTTCTCATGGGAATGACAGGTATGTAGAATCTGAATTTACGGTCATCCTCTGTGCACACACTCAAGATGTGGACCTCTGGTCCCTGACTGGCTGTGCTTTAATTCTCTGACTTTTGCTCTCGGTGGTTAAAAAAACACATTATGTCTTGCATTCTAATAAATAAAGTAAAAAAAACCCAATACACTGATTTAAATTCTGAAAAGACTTCTGTAGCATTACATTACAGTCATTTAGCTGATGCTTTTATCCAAAGTGACTTACAGTTGATTAGGCTAACCAAGGGCCAATCTCCCCTGGGAGCAATGTGGGGTTAGGGGCTTTGTTCAGGGGCCCAATAGCAATGGTGTTCTTGCTGTGGCTGGACTGGGGCTTTAACCATGTACCTTAGCCACTAGACTCTAGGCTGTCCCACAGCAACCCTCTAGTTACATTGATTTTCACCTTCACTCTTCTTGTTTTGCCCTTTTTGGGCATCTTTTCCCGAGGTAACTTTATTTAGTGAACTTGTGTGATAACCTATTAATTAACCTATTAATTAAAGATAACCTAATTGAATTTTGTCTGATGAAAACGGCAGGTATGTAGAATCTGAACCTGTAACCTGTGTAATCTTGACACCGTACTGGTTATAGCAGTTGTGCTGTCGGATTGTGTGTGAGGCTGTGGTTGTGTATGGTCTGTGTGTGTTTCAGCTCCACTCATGAGAAGAAGAGCAGAACCAACATGATAGTTAAGCAGGGCCGCTTCTACCTCAGGCACAACACGCTTTCCGAGGATGCCCCCATCGCCATCATCTTCAAGGTTAGAGCCGCTGATCCTGAATCAGCACCTACCTTTTAAAACTAATCTATGGCAATAAGGGATCAGAATGGGCAAGCTGATCCTAGAAAAGCTGTTTATCACTTAAGCACAGAGCAGCAAACAAATGCTGTCTCTTTCCATTTCTTAGTTCCAGCTGGTGTAGAAAATGTTAGGTCATGCCATTCCCCTCACGAAAAAATTGTATCCAGATTACTCTTAAATCCAAAATGCAATTTTCAAAAAGGTTTTTCTCCACCTTCCAGATTCGTTACGCTTGTGATTGCATGTACTTTTGTGTGATTGCAATCAGCCTTTACAACACCGTGTGGATTTAGTTTTAAATCAGTTGCACTCTCCGATATGTACCAGTAGATGGCAGTATAGCCCCACATTCCCAGTGCACTACACTCAAGCAGTCTATCCTGGAGCTGTAAGACTAATTCTGTCACAATCCTATCGGAAATGTGATAATGTTTGAATGTTGTTGGAAAATAAGTATGTTGTTAATGCTATCTGGCTCTCCGTAAATCTATCTATAGAAGGAGCAACTTGCAACATCTTACCTGGGCACAATTCCATTACATTGACCCTCAGAAGGTTTTGTTTAAGGATTGTAGGTACTGAAGGTGAACAGTAGAGGGCAGTGTTGGAGGAAAACTGACATCAAACACTTGAATGTTATCAGTTTCATGTTATTTTGCACAGGGCATCTTAGTTCTTCTTCCAACTTGTTTTGTCGTATTGGACTTATTTTGTAATTGAATACAATAAATCGGCTGTTTTATACGCAGTTGTGATTTGCCTTAAGAATATTGTGTCAGTGGTTAAACATAATTATAAAAGCTTGTTCATTAAGATGTACTTCCATTTGCATTATGGAGTTGTATCGTTCCTTCTGTTTATATGACAGGTTCACCAACGAGCAATGTACTGCTTAAAATTAGTAACATTGTATGTATTTGTTTAAACAAATCTTCAAGACACTGTAAAATAGTGTAAGAATCCTAATTATAGCACAAAATGTTCAATAAATTTTTGAACTATTGACAAAATTGCAAGCAAATTTCTTGAAAAGAGTTCATAATTTTCCAGGCAGTTATTGTCTCGCAGTTTTCCTTAAGTCAGACGAGTCAGACTTCACTGGCTACCTCCCTTACCCTCCCTCCCTTTCCCAAGCATGTCAGGACTGAAAGCTCTTTCTGCACAGCAATTAGATTTGGGGGCCGGGTGGGGGGAGGTGGGGCAGTAAGGCAGCGTCTGGCCAGCGGTGTGTTTGTCTGTTTGTCCAGCCTGAATGAGTTCCGCTAGGCCGGTTCTGAGCCCAGCGGTGCTTGCCAAAACCCGGCTCTGACGGCCTCTGGGTCAGCCAGCCCGGTTCCCACACAGCCCCATTAGCATAAGCAAATGCCAGGAACCTATTCCCACCCCTGTACCCCTGCACCCCTTCACCCCCGTTCCACTCCACTCCCCCTCTCCCCTACCCATCTTTCCGTAGGCCATGGGCGTGGAGAGCGACCAGGAGATCGTGCAGATGATTGGGACGGAGGAACACGTCATGGCCGCCTTCGCCCCCAGCCTGGAAGAGTGTCAGAAAGCCCAGATCTTCACGCAGACACAGGTACGCTGCGACGCTGCACCCATGGGAAACTGGGGCTACGCTAGTTAGCGCTTAGCCTTCAGGTGAACCCCAGCGCTGTTCTGCCCATAGGATTCTGAGACTAGGCTTGTTGGCGTACACTTAGCCTCACTGCTGAGACTCGTAACTGTTAACCAATTTTTTACCCAGCTAATTGTTGCTAATTGGGAGACCGGATAGCTGAGCAGCTGTTTTGTCCACATGTTGATCCCTGGGAGACCGGGTTTAAACAATGGCTCTGGTCCTTCTATCTATGCCTCCTCTTCTCTGTGACCCTCTCAGCTATCCTACTGTCTGAAGAAAGAAAAATACATAAGGAGGGTGGCCTGGCCATTCTCCTTTAGAAATACAATTGTTGCCAGTTGTTGCCTCACCAGTGTGGAACTCCAGCCATGGCCAGTAATGGTGTGGTTGGAACTCAAAAACTCAGTCTCAGAGCTCAGCCTTTCATCCTTAAAGAAAGTCGTACTGCGCAAGCCAACTGGAGGCCTTACCCTTACTTCTAAGGCTCATTTCCGTGAGCCTGACAAGTGCGCCTCAGAGCTGCTACCTGAAGTACACTCGTATTTTAGTGATATTCTACCTGGGAGAATATTCAGCCAGGCCTATGACCCTCGTTGCTTTTAAGTCACCATGAGTCTATGTTTGTCTTCAGTCTATCAGTCATGTAATGTAATGAAACAATTCCTTGCTAATGTTGACTGAATTATATATTTCTGAAGGGCCCTTTCCTCATTAGAGGGAGATAATAAAGCTGTCATAGTGTGAAGGAGGAAGATTCCCCTCTTCTGTGTTATGGCTGTTTATGATGAAGACAGGGGTCCAGCATATTTAAATCAACTGTCTTGTTTGCTAACAGAAACCAGTGATGGCATTGAGAGGGCTCCAGTCAGTATCCCAGTAACCAATGAGAGCATAAGTTAGGACTCTCATCAGTTTATTTAATAACGTTCCTCCATCTCTCCCCTAGCAACCAGCCTCAGGGCGGCATCGCCACCGGCGATGAGCGAAGAAGAGTCTTGAATAAGAGGGGCAATAGGAACAATGGCTCCTGTTGTCAGTTGCCATGGCATCACCATCGTTTGCAGTGATGAAGCAAAATTAATAAGATGGACTGTTGTTAAAGCTAGTGCTAGCCTTGTGTAGTATCTTTCCTTCAATGGCATCAGAGGATTTTTTTTTTGTTTGGCATCTCGGTAGTAGTACGCCGAACAGATAATACGATCGCGAGGTGAGTGAAGATTCTTATAGCGGAACAATTTGCCATCACCTGTGGCTAACGTGCTAACGAGATGCCAGGGACAGTGGCAGAAACATAAAGGCAAAATGGAGCCAATTAAAATCAAGTAGCCAATTAAAGACAGCCGTCCCAAGCCATGTTTGAGCAGGAAATGTGCTGTTCATCACTGCATGTAGTATGTAGCATGTAACCGTCTGTTCTTCTGTATCACAGCCTGTTTCCATCTTGGTATATTAACTAAGTTTTTTTCTGTGTTAATTTGCTGTCGTACCATAATATTACTCCAAGCATTGATAAATAGCTGGTACTGCCCTGAAGGGGAAAGGTTTGGTCATGTAACAACTCTTTATGTTGGTGAACTAATTAATGCAATCAGGTGGATAGTGGTTGGAGGAAGTGCACACAGGCACCATGGCCCTACAGAGCTGGAGCTGAATGCTTGAATAGGATCTTAGGACTCTGAGATTTCGACAGTGGCGAGTCGCGGGGGGCTTCTGAGGCCCCCGCGCACGTGTTCTCGGAATGAGCCACAGTAGCACTTTTTTGTAAGGGAGCAACCCAATCAGACGGCTGGATTATTGACAGGGGGGGTGATGTCACCACCTCGGGAATGTGGCCATTGCTTTCAGGTCAGTCAGACCCATTCAGGCCTGTGGAGTGTGTGGTCTGAGCTGACTCCTACGATAAGCCTGACCTTTGACCCCCCCCACCCCCCTCCCTCCAACATCCTTATTGTCGTATTGCTGACTCAGGTGTGGGTTTCCATGGAAACCCTAGGCCACCGTTGTCACGGCCGTGTGAATTACCCAGCTGCTACCGCCGGATACTAGCACCACATTGAAAAGGAGCCTGGGTCTTCAATAAGGGCTTCAGAACAGAGAACTGATCTCAGGTCAGTTTTGCCCTTCAGCGACCAATTGAGTTACTATGTGAATGGGAGAACTTGATCCCAGATCAGCTATCCTACTCTGAGGTGTTTTATGAATAGGGAGCCTGGGGTTTTTTTGTTTTGTCTATTTATCCTGCAAATATTACTGAGAAAATTACTGACTGGGCATGCCAAAGATTTACACATTATGTACATTAGCTTGATTTTAATTTAATCTCAGTGAGAGTTATTTCACTCACTCTAGCCAAAACCAAATACATTTCCCCTTATTTACACAACTCTTACCTCTGACTTGTCTCATAAATTCATAGTCATGGTGCATCTTAATACATTTTAATTACGCTAATATGGACCACTTGAGTAAATTGTAATGAAATATTGATCTTTTTATTGTGATAAAAAGTGCTTACTTGGTCCAGAGTAATCCTCCCAAAAAAATTAAATCTTGATAAAAAATGAGGAGGAAAAATGGTCAAGGAAGTGCTCACATGTTCTCCTTTTAATTCATCAAAATTTTAATTTTCACAGTCAAAGTTTTGATATTGATTTATGATGTGAAGGCATCCTGTGGTCTTTGTTTTTCAGGCTTTGAAATACATCGGGAATAAAGTCCGTCGCCAGCGGATGTGGGGAGGGCCCAAGAAAACCAAAATGGAGGAAGCCAGAGAGCTCCTGGCCTCTACCATCCTCACCCACGTCCCTGTGAGTTTACGACCCGATTTAAAATGGAGTCGCTCCCATCTCCACTGGAGATGCCTCTGTCGTCCACTCTGTCTGCATTTGTTAGGGCATTGTAAGGAAGCGTCTGCTTTGTATAAGCACTCATTTATGCTGGAACCATCAAAATTACAGCCGTCACCTCGATCCGTTTCTTTCGAAAACTGGCAAAACTGCCTGTCCTGACTGTGCTCCATGGTCTTGGATTTATTTGCGAAGTCAGATTAAGTTTCGCTCTGTCATTGTTTTTACGGGTTTTGATTTTTTTTAAAAATAATATTTCAACTGAAGCGTGTACCCGCTTTAATTAATGTCGTTGCTGTCATGTCTTAACAGTTGATGTTCTCATTTTATACTGTCTTTGTATTTTGTATCTACATTTTTATAACTGGGTTAGGCCTCTTGGTCAGGTCATAAGACCCTTTTTTTGTGGGTTGTTGGATGATGATGTAGCTTATCTGTGCTGTTTTGTCCTCCAGGTAAAAGAGTTCAACTTCAGGGCTAAGTGTATATACCTGGCTGTGATGGTGCGCAGGGTGATTCTGGCTCAGGGGGATAACAAAGTGGATGACAGGGATTACTATGGAAACAAGCGTCTTGAATTGGCTGGACAGGTGAGCGCCTCTTTTGTTGAACCGCACCTGCATCATTCTGACTTTATAAATATTCTCCCATTCGTGCTCATTTACATACACCTTTGCTAATGATGCTGCTAATGAGCCGGACTCTAATCATCTTGATTGGCACTAGGAGTCAAGAGGTTGCCGGGGGAGGGAGGGTTCTGGTTGCCATGGTTACTGCCGGCTTCATGTCTGCTATGACAATGGCTCTGATCGATCGTGCCTGTGACATTTGCCTTAACCTGTGCGGCTCTGCTGATGGACCGCAGGGCGGAGAGAAGCAGCAGGTGGCTGCACACGATTGTGAGCATGCACACTATATAGTGCACCCCCACATGGTGGGTAGATCACATTGCACTGGAGGGGCAGAAGTGTAATTATGAGGAAATGAAAACAGTGATGTTTTTCTTCATTTTCAATAGAAGAGACAATGGAGAGGCTGAGATTACTTTTCATGTACAATACGTTTAGATCTTTCCACATAGAACAAAACTGTCTCTCTTAATTGGAAAAAGATCTAGAGCTGTGAACAGAAGAAACTTCAAATACAGACGCTAGACTATCTACACGCGTTGCTCCTCCTCACTTCTTTTGTGCCAGTCGTAATTAAGTGTTATTAATAAAATTTTGTACATGACGCTTGCACGATGTAAGAAGATGTGAGATGAAGCAGTTCTCATTTCGTTGTCCATCTCGCTGTCTCGAGTATTCTCCTTTTTAACCGCCTTGGCTGAGGAACAAGACCCATGTTTGTAACTCGGCTCAGCGCGGGGAGTGCCGATCTAGGATTAGCATGCGTATTCACAGTGTAGAAGCGCTATTGCTAATCTGGCACCAGCTCTGCCCTTTAGCTCATAATGGATATGGTTAGCCTGTGCACAGGGCTAACCTGCTCCTTTGTGAGCATGGGCCCAGTTGTCCCGCTGCCCATATGCTAGCCATATCCATTATCACAGGCTTTCTGTGGAGCATGTTTTTGTTTTAGTCCCCCCCACACACACACACACGCGCGCGCACACACACACACGGAACCATAAAAACACACACACACAAAACACACTCGAAAGCCGATCGCGAGCCGCTCATTGATTGGCTGACGTGGGTGAGAGAACAGCTCCATTCTGCCTTAATCTCTCACCTGCTTCTTTTGTCTCTCCCGCTCTCTTTATTAACGGCTTCATTATTTTACTCCTCCTTTGTTTGTATGTTTTTCAAACCTCCCCTACGCCCCCCCCCCCCACCCTCCCCAATGGCTTTCTGAACCCGGCTGCTTTTGCCAGGGGCGAGATATGGAGCGGTACCAAAGTCCCAGGCCCGGGAACCGGAGGGGATTTTTTTTATTTTGCTGCGTGACAAAAGAACGACCGCCTCGACTTGAGAGATTGGCTAATCCCTGCCCAACTCAGATAATGTAATTACCGCTGCCTCTGAGTCTTTTAATTTCCCCCCAGCCCGCGCCAGGGGTGGGGGGGGGTCCACCGGTCCCTTCTGTGGGCTTAAACGGAGAACCCCGTCCCCTCCCCCCTCCCCCCTCCCCCATCCCGATTCCCTAATCACAGTTCCCTGACATTCAGCTAATTGGCCCGACTGTACCGCAGAAGCTTAATTCCATTATTAGTTCTCGCCGCGACTTTGTTGTATGTAAATGGCGGCCGGGTGGCTGCTGACGGGGAGAATGGGGGAGAGGGGGGGCACTGATTGGGAGGGGAAAAGGCTGTTTGCGTTGAGGAGGTAATCCCACCACCCACCCCCCCATCCCGCAGGAGATCAGCCAGGGTGAACGTTATCGCCTACTCCCCATACCTGTTTACCGGAACCTTCAGCAACGGCATGGGGTAAACAGGAAAACGGGACCTCAAGTGCTTAAGTGCTGCGATAAGCACCCTCCCTCCCTCCCGCCCTCCCTCCCTCCCCCAATTTGGAGTATCTGTAAACCGGCTTACCGCACAGAGCCAGAAGAACTACATCAACAGCACCAGTGGTGGTATCGCTGGGGTCTGGGAGGTCTCCTGTGGGCATCGGTTTCCTGTGGTCCAGGTGTCACCGTTGCCACGAACCTGGCTGGACAATCTGCCTCTGGAAGGGGTTTAGTAATGGAGACGTGTAAGCAGGCGTTCGTTGCATCGGGAAGAGAGGCACTTTGTTGATCGAGTTTTTGGAAGGCCTCGCTTCCCTGATGCAGTGTCATCAGAAGTGCCATCGGAGCGAAGAATAATATCCATTAGTAGAGAAATTGTTAGGAAAGTTGGCATTAGACACTGTAGCGTTTGGGTGTGTTTAGTTGCCATGGAGGGCAAGAGAATGGTCAGAAATTTGTTTGCAGGACAGGAACATTGCCGTAGAAGTGACAACCGTTTTTTGTCCACTGAAAAACAGTGCATGTTAAGATGTGTGCTGTACCAGACTGTGGTCCATCACACTGACTGCTTTACCTGTTTGGTCCAGGATATGGGGTGATTATGGAGGGCAGGTGGTGCAGTGGAAGGAAGGAGCAAGTACCTGCAGGCCCCAGCGCCGGCTCTTAAGGTGTTAACATGGCGCCTGTTCCCCACAGCTCCTCTCGCTGCTGTTCGAGGATCTGTTCAAGAAGTTCAACTCGGAGCTGAAGAAGATCTCGGACCAGATCATCCCCAAGCAGCGGGCGGCCCAGTTCGACGTGGTCAAGCACATGCGCCAGGACCAGATCACCAATGGCATGGTCAACGCCATCTCTACCGTGAGTGCCCCCAACGCCACCCCCCCTCACCCCCCATGACAGGGCTCATGCACTCCACCAGATCTGGGTCATGCACTCTGCCTGACATACTTATTGGAGAAGAAACCAGTACTATCCCTGCAGTATTTAACAGTTTTAATCTATTTTAACTTGTATGTCACCTGTACAAGTTTTTGGCATGGTCAACACCACCTTTCCTGACATATTTATTTGAGAAAAATCTCATACTATCCTTTCACATGACTGCATTTTTAATGTAGTTTAATATAGTTTTCACCAATAGTCAAATGAAAATGTATAATTTTGTGTGAGATGTATGTGAATTTCCTTGGTGATTTTTAACTGGTTTTTAAGGTAAGTGGAGAATTTTCAGAATTACGTATAACTCTGTGTTCCCCATTCCCCATACCTTGTGGAGTGCCAGTGTTATACCATTGCGCAGCGTTCTTAAAGAGCCACTGAGAAACCAGCCAAACCAGATATCTGATTTACTGGTGGTGGTGATGTAGCAGTTAACAGAAATAGTTGGAAAAGTAACACCCCCACTCAGTAAATTTGTGATCAGGATAGCAATGTCACATTGTGCTGTGTGTGCAAGAAAGTATATCACAGCATTTGGGAAATTCACAAGGAATCAGGACATTGACTTTCACAGCTAAAATGCTCATACTTTCACTGACATGTTAATTTCCTTTGATCTTTATACAATACCGTTTTCAGACATGAGATATGTAGCAGATATGATATAAAGCAGAACAAAAGCAGGATGAGTCCAGTGGGCCCTGTAACCTGAATGTGTGAATATGCTGCCCTATGAATGGACGGTAAGGTAAAAGATGAATGAGAGTGTCTGCTAAAAGCCTGAATTTACAAATAAATGTCTCTGTTTCCCAGGGTAACTGGTCTCTGAAGCGGTTTAAGATGGACCGGCAGGGCGTGACCCAGGTGCTGTCCCGCCTGTCGTACATCTCGGCCCTGGGAATGATGACACGAATCTCCTCGCAGTTCGAGAAGACCAGGAAGGTCAGCGGTCCCCGCTCGCTGCAGCCTTCCCAGTGGGGCATGCTGTGTCCATCGGACACTCCTGAAGGAGAGGTGAGCACCCCGAAATCACCAGGCCTGTGAGGGCCGAGGTGAGCACCCCGAAATCACCAGGCCTGTGATGGCTGAGGTGAGCGCCCCGAAATCACCAGGCCTGTGAGGGCCGAGGTGAGGCCCCGAAATCACCAGGCCTGTGAGGGCCGAGGTGAGCGCCCCGAAATCACCAGGCCTGTGAGGGCCGAGGTGAGCGCCCCGAAATCACCAGGCCTGTGAGGGCCGAGGTGAGCGCCCCGAAACCACCAGGCCTGTGAGGGCCGAGGTGAGCGCCCCGAAATCACCAGGCCTGTAAGGGCCGAGGTGAGCGCCCCGAAATCACCAGGCCTGTAAGGGCCAAGGTGAGCGCCCCGAAATCACCAGGCCTGTGAGGGCCGAGGTGAGCGCCCCGAATCACCAGGCCTGTAAGGGTCACGGTGTCTTCTGGTTTCTGATGCGTTTTGTACGGTTTGTCTGTTTTTGGAGGCCAGCTTTTATTCTTAAATCGATACTGCAACCTTTCAATAATTAAAGGCTGCCTCCAGCTAAACCCATCCTCTGACTTCTCCTGAAGAAAGATTCCTAAAATCGAAGTGTAGAGTCGTGATTCATAACTTTGGCAAAGTGGAGAAGTTTGAAAAGTAACAGCCCTTTGCTTACATATCTAAACAGAAATGGCTTTGTCCCATCCTTAATGGAAACAATAACCTGCATACACACCTCCAGGAATGAGGTTGCCTACTTCTGTCCACGGTGACTTATTTCATTTTTTAATCAATTAAAGTGGGGGTGTTCAGTTTCGTTTGAGAAGGGCCGGTGCAGATGTAGGCTTGTGCTTTGGCCAATTCAAGACTAGGTGTTTCAGTCCTGGGCTAGAATGAATAAGTTACAAAATTAGGTGGAAGTGTAATGCCCCTTTGTTTATGGTATAGCCTTATGAATAAGGGCTGTTAAAAACACACACACACTTCCAGGAACAAAGTTTCCTACCTGTCTTGCCTGACTCATTTTATTTTTTGATTGACTAAAGCCTGGGGCTCCAGTTTCAACTGTAGATGTAGGCTTTTACTTTGGCTAATTCGACATTTTCATGCGTCGAATCACGTGATTTAGTCCTAGGCTACCGCAAAATGGCCCACACTTGACCTCAGATAAGGCTGGAGTCCACAAACATTTTTTCCAAGGCATAAACACCCCTACTGCGTGGAAACACATCAATCCCTGTCCAGTATTGGCACTGATGCTGTGTTCTCTGGTTCACTGGCAATGTATGTGGCGCCTCCTTGTGGCGGTTGTGTGTTAAAGGCTTGCGGGCTGGTGAAGAACCTGGCCCTGATGACCCACATCACCACTGACATGGAGGACGGGCCCATCATCAAACTGGCCTTCAACCTGGGAGTGGAGGACGTCAACCTGCTGTGCGGAGAGGAACTGTCCTACCCCAGCGTCTTCCTAGTGTTCCTCAACGGTATGATTATGTACACACACACACCTTCTACCCCAGCGTCCTGGTGTTCCTCAATGGTATGAATATACACACACATTCACACACACACACACACACACACACGCACACACACACACACATCTAATGTTGTCCTTCTACCCCAGTGTCTTCCTGGTGTTCCTCAACGGTATGATTATACACACACACTCACACACACACACACACACACACCTTCTACCCCAGTGTCTTCCTGGTGTTCCTCAACGGTATGATTATACACACACACTCACACACACACACACACACACACACACACACACACACACACACACACACACACACACACACACACACACACACACACACACACACACACACACACACACACACACACACACACACACACACACACACACACACACACACACACACACACACACACACACACACACACACACACACACACACACACACACACACACACACACACACACACACACACACACACACACACACACACACACACACACACACACACACACACACACTCACACACACACACCCACCCACACACACACACACACACACACACACACACACACACACACACACACACACACACACTCACACACACACATACACACACACACACACACACACACACACACACACACACTTGTAACATTGTCCTTCTGCTCCAGCATCTTCCAGGTGTTCTTTAATGTCAAAAAAACGTTCTTTAAGCCAAAAGTAAAAAAAAAAACAATTGTGCTTGCCTGTGTTCCAGGGTCGTCCATTTTTATCCAAGTATGTTTGGTATGTGTGGAAGCATTAGTTCCACACATAACTAAAACATCAGTTCAGCCAATCAACAAGTTATGCTCAATCTACATGTGTTTTGAACTGAATTTGTTGTGTTAGTGCTGAAGTAGAACAAGCTCTTGCTGGTTGGTGGTTTGAGTTTTGCTGTCCAACCATTGTTGCCCAATTAGCAGATCAGAAATCAACAGGTGGAATTTCTCAGTCCTTTATATGTGTTTGTTTATTCATTTTTCTTGCCTTTTTGTTTCATTCATTAGGACTTCCACTCATTAATTGCCATCTGTGTGCCTGCTACACTGTGTAACTGATAAAGAGCCGCAGGCATTTGAAAAACCCTTGTTTTTCGAGTCATTGTAATTTGTCTTCACAAAGCAACATTATAATCTAATAATGTGTATTTTAAGTTGTGTTATCACTTGTTTTGTGAAGGTAGGCTGTACGTTTTTTGATGTGTACCAGACCCCTGCAGATTTTTTTTGGTTCCCACTAATTATGCCGTTAATTGAGGCTTGTTGAAAAGGGGCTTTCTGTTCTGCGGAGATTATTTGTTCCCTCTTTCTCCAAACAGAATGGAATGTGAAGCAGTTTTCCTTAAGCCGAAAGCTGAAATGGCACCCGCTTGTGTCTCTCTACATCTGTGTGTGTGTGTGTGTGTGTGTGCGCGCGCGTCTGTGTGTTCGCACGTTTGCCTGCATGTGTTTTTGTGTCTCTGTATGTGTGTGTCTGTCTGCTTTCATTGGTGTGCCTATGTGTGTGTTCATGTTGTTTTTGTGCATTTGTATGTGTGTATACTTGTCTTCATGGATGTGCGCGTGTGTGTGTGTCTCAGGTAACATCCTGGGAGTGATCAGGGACCATCAGAAGCTGGTGCACACATTCCGTCTCATGAGGCGGGCAGGGTTCATCAACGAGTTTGTCTCCATCTCCACCAACCTCACGGACCGCTGCGTCTATATCAGCTCCGACGGGGGCAGGCTGTGCAGGTGAGACACATGTTCCACGGGTGGGGTCATCCAGATCACTAATCACACATACATCCAGTGGTGCCAAACCATGGCTGAACTCTAACAGCAAGCATAACTGTTTCCTCACTGATCTCCTGTCTAACTCAGTACCTGCTTCAGATTGAGTACCAGCTACACTCTCCATCACGATTTTTCAAAAGCAGTCAGTAGCCACTTGTTTATTAGCCGAGAACGTTCCCGCAATTTGACCAAATTATTCAATTGAATTCAATTTTATGTGTATAGTGCTTTTTAAGCAAGTTACCACAAAGTAGCTTTACAGTTTATGGTGGGCCTGAAACCCCCACGGAGCAAGCCTAGGGCAACAGTGGCAAGGAGAAACTCCCTGGCAAACAGGAAGAAACTTTGAGCGAACCAGGCTCCAACAGGGTGCCCATCTGCCTCTGGCTGGCACTGCGTGGGCATCGGGCAGAGATAAACAAAAGAGTAAAATTGTATGGCATTTGGATCAACAGTTTGTCATAGTTATGAGCTTGAAAAGTATGGCTGGTGAGACACAGCCAGGTGGAACGTGTAGAGTGCTAACCCCCCCCCCATTTGTCCCCACTCTGCAGCTGTTAGCCGTTAGCCTCTCTCCAAGTGTTTATCACCCGCTGAGCACCTGTTAGCCTCTTACGCCCGTGCTTAATCTGAGCCCTGAATTCCGCTACCAAAACTTCACTCGATGCTTCAGAAATTAAAAGGAAGGAATGCTATCGGCGCGATAACCCTCCACGAGGTTTTGACTGCGCGCTCGCTTAATCCTCTTGCCTTCGAGGACATTGTGGAGGAAATTGGGGGGGAGGGTGGGGGGGCGAGAGAGGCAATGGGTGATGGACGTTACCATGGCAAACCCAGCATGGCTCGGTTCTCCGTTTCCTGCCCTGTTTCCTCCGAACATTGTTCAGGTGTGGCTCCTAAGTGGCGGAGAGAAGGGCTCATTAGCCTCCTTATGACAATTGGCGGAATCTCTGGTGTCCAAGGAAACGGAGTGATGTCACAAACTCTGCTCCCCTCTTGCATCCAGAGCTTCTTGATGTCCAGGGGGGCCATGTGTCACCTTTTGTCCATCCGAGTCCTTTAGCCGAGGTCAGGTAACCCTGTGGCATGGCGTGTCGTGTAAAACCTTTGACGCGCCGCCTTTGTTCACCTGCGTTTAATTGGGACCACTAAGAGGGAGCTCAACACAGAGAGACCTCAGGTCCCTGGACACTCATGCGACCTTGTAATGCAGTGGTGTAATTAATTTCTGCCGCAGCACTGTGTGTGTGCTCATTTTCATTCCAGCCAATTAATGCTGCCTTAATTGGTTCAGTTCCTCATTCAGCCACATGCATATGACTCAAAGTTAAAGCACAAAATGTGCACAACAATTGCTATTTAGACAATGCAAACAACCCATTTCAGTTTATATTGTATCGCAGTACAATGCCTTGGCAGCTGGGCTTAGAACTCAAAATCTGAAGGTTTAATTCTGTAAGTCCAAATATCCAGCTGTGTAATTGAAAAAATGCAAAAAAAAACATTTTTTTTTGTATTTATTCAGGTGCCTAAATGTAAATGTGTGTAAAAATGTAAACCGTCGTGGAGCCTGGCCTCCCCAGTGTTGATGGTTGATGATGGTACAACCGCATGGTCTCCACAGTGACATTGATGTTCAAATGCATGGTCTCTCTTGCGGTCTTCCCTTGGCAGGCCTTATATCATTGTGAAGAAAAGCCAGCCGGCTGTGCAGAAGAAGCACATCGAGGAGCTCTCCCAGGGATACAGGTGGTTCTGCTTTTACCACAAAGTCCTAATGAGATTTAAACACATTTTTAAGTATTAATGAATTAATGAAAATGCAATAATTAAAATAAATGAATTATTGCACAACGCTGTATATTAAATGGCAATCTCAACTTGTTTTTTTTAAAAACTCAAATCAAATAAAATAGTGGATTTATTGTGCAGCTTGTGTTGCAAATTTAGCAGAAGCCAGAGCAAGTAAAAAACAATTTAAGTTCAGGACTTACCCGACGGAAAAAATTGAATTCACATTTTGGTATTTTCCAAGTTTGTTGAGTCAGTTGTCTTATTTCTATCTGCCAATTTTTGACATCAGAAACTTTGAAGACTTTCTTCATGAAAGCTTGGTCGAATACCTGGACGTAAACGAAGAAAATGACTGCAACATAGCCCTCTATGAACACATGATTTCCAAGTGAGTATTTCAAACCTAACCCACTGCCTTCCAGCAAAATCTGTTTAAGGAAAAGATCAGACATACTTTCAGCTCTTCTGCAATATGAAAGTTCAACTCTGTGAACTACAAAGGATTATTTAGGCGGTAACTGTCTGTAAAACAGGGGCAGAGTGAAAATGAAGATTAAATTTGGTACATTTACTGGGAATCATTTTTCACACAGCTTGTCAATACATGTAACTGATTACATATTAGTGACAGAGATCGTTATTGTGTTTAAGTCCAGGTGTGATGTACTGCTGGATACTCTGTAGCTGGTAGGAAAAGGAAGCTGAATGGCTTGTAGGGCTGAATCGCTTGTTGTTGTCGTATGTTCTTATGGGGTCATAAAGGTTTTTGTGTCCATAAATAGTTGAGGTAAAGTTATAAAGTGGGAACTGCCCATGACAGGAGTTTGCTGAAAAATGGAAATACATCCATTTGCTAAAAGGGTTCGGCCTCCCTTTGTATAATGTATTTTGAATCATACTTTGATTTATCTGAATCTGATTCTGTTTTAAGAATGCAAAGGGAGATGAATCATGTTTTTACTGAATTCAATCATGTGTTGATCTGTGCTGAATTCTTTTCAGTATGTTATTGTGTATTACTGTTTGGGTTTTTGTTTTTACTTGTGCTTTCTGCAGAGACACCACTCACTTGGAGATCGAGCCGTTCACTCTGCTGGGGGTGTGTGCGGGCCTGATCCCGTACCCCCACCATAACCAATCCCCCAGAAACACCTATCAGTGCGCTATGGGCAAGCAGGCCATGGGTGAGTTTACCCACAATGCACCCGCCCTCCCTCGCTGTGATTTGCTGGCAGCTGTCATGTGGCACCATGGTTTACACAAGTGCACACGTGTGTGATGTATGTATGTGTAGACCAGTGTGTGTGAATTTGTGTACATGCATGCGCTTGTGTACGTGTGTGTTTGTGTATGTCTGACATGTACATGTGCGTCGCGATGTGTAGGTTGGTCTGTGTGTGTGTTGTGTATGCATGGTGTGTATGTGTGTACATATGCGATGTGATGCATATAACAGTGTTCGTTTATGTGTGTGTGTGTGTGTTTGACCCCCTTTATCTGTTGTGTACGTTAGCCTTCTCCCCACCCCTCACCCTCAGTGTCATTAGCGATTCATTGTGCGTGTGTTCAGGAGGTCAGTGTACTCAGCTGCGGGTGCCAAAGTGCCTGAACAGAGAGTTTCCTGGAAACCAAAACCCCTCCAACGTCACCGCTACCATCACCACCACCCCCCCACCCCCCCAATCCGCCAATCCCTCCCCCCCCCACACTACCCCACCCCATGCCCTTCCATCTTTACAAATCCACAGGGACTGGAGCTATATTTGGCCCAATATCCTCTGCCTAGTCTTTTTGTGCTGGTCGTCTATACATGTGCAAATCTTGCTGTGTGGCCTCAGGCCTTTATCAGGCCCCACTGTTTTTGTAACCTGATTGTGGAGTAATAGCAGTTGACAAATGTCAGGGCCTTAGGGGACTGAACCCATTATCCTGTCACCCCCCCCCCCATCCCCATTCCCCAACCTCCGCTCTCAATCCACAGTTTTATTCCCCCAAAAAAAGAGGGATTAAATGTATCTGGCACCCAAGGTACAATCTTCTGACTCTGAGTCACTCAAGCACAGAGATAGGGGAATTCTCAGTGATGATGCAGCTGGTAATTTTTTTTTTTTTTTTTTCTTTTTAAACTTTGGCTGTGAATTTTGCCATCAATTTATAGGGAATTTCAGAGGGTTCATTAGAATAGTTATCGCAGTATCACATGAAAACCAGTTACCTTGCTCGTTAGTATGTGATTTTAAAACAGATTTCAGGTGAATTTCCCCAATCTACACTATGGCGTTTGTCTGGATCTTGTCTAACTGTGAGACTTGGTATTCTAAAACATAAATGTCTCCTGGAAATTTGACACGTATTACTGATGACATTGTATATTGATATATTCCTGAGACTTTGCCTGGAATTAAAGTTTACCTTGAGATGGCATCACAGTTTCACACAATTTTAAAACATATTTTAACTCCTCCACTCTGGTCCACCAGAGCCAGCTTCCAGAGATGGTCTGATAATTATTTGATTTCTTTTTTAATTGAACACTTTGTACTACCAGCAGTAGTGTAGGTGAGAACACCATTAATATATGAATTTATTGAGCTGTGCAACCCTATTGTCTCCCACCCCAGGGACAATCGGGTACAACCAGAGGAACCGGATCGACACGCTGATGTACCTGCTGGCCTACCCCCAGCGACCCATGGTGAAGACCAAGACCATCGAGCTGATTGACTTCGAGAAGCTGCCAGCCGGCCAGAACGCAACGGTGGCGGTGATGAGCTACAGCGGCTATGACATCGAGGACGCGCTGGTGCTGAACAAGGCCTCACTCGACAGAGGTAATGGTAGGCAGAGCAGGGTGGAGCAAAAGGAGGGAGGGTGTCAGTTTGTGTTTTCTTCATCAGCGGTCCTCAATCCTGGCCCGGTGGACCCACCATTGACACCGCTTTTTAGCTGTGACCAGCAGCTCTATAGCTTGCTCTGTCTGTCCACAAAAATCTCCCCACATTGGTTAAAAGGGGGCGTGGCAGTGGGAGTGGCCTGGTCGCAGCTTTTGCGAATTCATGCTTGTTATTTGTTACAGCCAATCACTTCATCCTTTTGGGTTGTTGAAGGAAAAAATGTGGGCCACCCCAATGTTTTTACTCAGACTTATTTTAAACTTTACAGGTTGACTCATTGACCTTCACTTCACTTCTTTGAATGAAAACTTGATCCATTTATTTCAAATGGTTTCATTTCAGTTGACAGGTGTCCACACATTCACTAGTCAAGACCCTACTTATTTCACCAGCCAGGTGATCATTTTAACTTTTAAAAAAACATGACCTCTTTCTACAGGAAGCATTTTGTACACAGCATATTACAGAAAATGTAATTTGTAATATTGACTGAACAAAGCATGCATTCACTAGAACATTGTGTTAGTATTTTTTTTAGCTCTTAGAGGCTTTGAATTAGTAATGGGCATTAAAATGTCCTTCATAATAATGTATCAATGTCTGAAACAGTGATATGAAAGCTTAATGCAGTTGTTAAAGTTAAGATGATTAGCCTCCAGTCTTTTCTTAAATAAAAAAAAAAATGGGTAGAATATGGGGTGTGTCTCATGACAGTCAACTTGCTCTGTTTTGCCATGGAAACGTTGACAGGAACTCGTTAACATTTTATACGCTGATTTCCTGGACCCTTTTTGATTTAATTAAACCCTATTTGGACCCTTTTCAGAAGATTCCTGGTTGCTTACTTAATGGTGTTATTGTCCCCCTATGGACATGTTGTTCTGGTGTAAGCATGTTTAAGGCACAATGGCAAATATTTATACAATGACACACAACATATACAAAAGACCTGGTACAGGCAGTAAGGAAGCGTAATTCCCATCTGCCTGTGAAAACTTCAAGCCTTTTTTTTTTATTAAGTGACCTTTAAGATGCAGTGGCAAATTTGGCTATACATCACAATTACCTCTCAAGTGTGAAAACACAGAGTCACTTTACTTTTGGAATTTTGCGTTCATTCTTGTTCACTGGCCATTTTGAATGTACAACACAACTACCATGAGTGTGAAAACACAGAGCCACTTTTGGTATTCCACTTACCTTCCTGTGCGACGGCCATTTTGATTTCCAGGGTTCGGGAGGTGTCTGGTCTACAAGAACGCCAAGTGCACTCTGAAGCGCTACACCAACCAGACCTTCGACAAGGTGATGGGGCCCATGCTGGACGCTGCTACCCGCAAGCCCATTTGGCGCCACAGCATCCTTGACGCCGACGGGATATGCTCCCCTGGTGAGGCCCATGAGGCTAGCTGTACCGTCAGGCACTTAGCTATGACATCATCACTATGTGACCAGTGTCTCATTCCGATGTGGAACAACATCACATGATGTGGTTTGATAATAAATAAAGGTTGCACAGCTATAGCCATAAGTGGAATGTTTATATACTTTTTTTTTAAGTGCTTAACTTGGCTATGACGTCATCACTATGCGACGTAGCGCAGTGTGGTTAACTAGCAAACCAGGAGTGCACAACCATAGCCTTTGCAGACAGTACCTAATCTGGGTTGTTGGTTTGTTTAAAGGACTTAAGTGCTTAATTTATGTCATTGATTGGTTAAAAATCCCACACATTGTTTCTCCAAGGCCTAAACTGGCCCCTACTTCTGTGACTACCACCACAAAAAAAATTTCTGTTTGTTTTCATGGCAAACAGAAAATTGCATATTGTGAAGTGTATGCTTTTTTTTCCTCTCCTTTGATTGTGACCAGAACTGGGGCAAATAATTGCCTGAAATACTTAAACCTTTCAAACACCAGCAAAAGTCCTACTGCTGGTTAGTGAAAGGAAGCCGTGTGAGCAACAGTGTTTAGCGTGGTGCAGGTGGTACATCTTACTTAGTGACACAGATCAATGAAAATCACAGTTCTCCTCAAAGAAGTTATTTTCCTAGAATTTTAACAGTTGACATATTTGAACTGTGTGTTTGACCCATTGTCTGGTTCCGTGGCCTCTGTCATTCACAGGCGAGAAGGTGGAGAACAAGCAGGTCCTGGTGAACAAGTCAATGCCCACCGTCACCCAGACACCACTTGAGGGCAGTGCCCAACCAGGCCAGCCTCAGTACAGAGACGTGCCCATCACGTGAGTGTGCCCGCCGGCTGGCCTGCCTGTTCTCATCCCCCCCCTTTCCCCCTGAAAAGCCCAGAACTGTCCCTCTACCCTCCTGTCTCTGCTCAGACTCGTTCCTTTCATATAGTCAGCTTCATCCCAAGGTTTTCTACGTCCAACCTAGGGAACGTTTCTCTGCCATTGTCACCCTGTGGTTTGCTTTTTAAAGAGTCTGCTGTGAAGTGTATTGTTACAAACACAATACATATACGCTTGCAATTTTTGATAGTATATGTAATATATATATATAATTATGATATTTTAACTAAGAAAAATACTGTATTGACTTGCATCACTTTTACTGGACTAAGCTTTTGTGCTGTTTGCCTTTTTCAGTGGTTTGAAGCTGCAAGGCCTCACCTTTTCAAGATAAAATCATTCACACTAGCTTGCACATCAGTAATTGTAAAACACATTAATAATGTTGTTGTCATATGAAATGAGAGGCACCTGCTAACTCTTTGTCATGTGACTGCGATTGCTATCGGCTACCAATCGTTTCCTCTCATTCTGCTGCCAGTTACAAAGGCTCGACGGACTCGTACATCGAGAAGGTGATGATCTCGTCCAACGCGGAGGATGCGTTCCTGATTAAGATCCTGCTGCGCCAGACCAGACGGCCGGAGATCGGAGACAAGTTCAGCAGCCGGCACGGACAGAAGGGTGTGTCCTGAAGTACCCAAGCGCTGTCTCTTTCACACACACACACACACACACACACACACACACATGTTCACTCTCGCGCACACACGTACACGCACACAATCTCATACACATACACACTTGCATTCGCACTCTCACGCACACACACTCATGTACACTCACATACACACACACACACACACACACACACACACTCACTCACTCTTGTTACTCTTACTCTTGAGGTTGCAGGTTTGATTCCCAGATGGGGTACAGCTGTTTTACCTGGTACCTTAATTACCATGGTAATATTTGATTTGCATAGGTATGTCTTGACATGTGGTGTAAATATCAGAATCACTGTCTGTGCTGAGGCAATACTGAATGAACAAGCAAATTTAGTTCTTAGTCGATTATGTCATTTTACCTGTATTAGTATGAAATTCAATTAAGGTTTACTTCGTTTTTTTTTTCTGGAAGGTTTTTTTCCTCCTGCATTCGAAATTGAAAATGCATATTGATAACACAAACTTCCCAATTCCAAAGTTTCAAAATCCTTGCATTAAGCCATTCTCTATAAACACAGGTGTTGCATTTGGAAAAATACGAATAAACAATCGGGTTTCTGTGTTTTAACTACGGATTATTTTCATCTATGAGACAAAGACTTGGATCGGAGTGCCTTTCAGTGGACTTGGCATGTTTATACTACAGTTTCTTTCCATCCGAGACAGAAACAAAATGTATAACCTGAACTCTGTGACCTCAATTCACGTATTTAAATGCGGAAAAGCCCGGCAGTGTTTTACGTATAGAGGCGGGCCGGACTGGGGGAAAGAGGGGGGGCCGAAAAAACCCCTGCGTTGAGAGGAGCTTTCTCCCTCGAGCAAAGCCAAGGAGATGCGGGACTCTTTGAGACAATCGTGTTGTGTGTGTTTAGTCAAGTTCCCGTGTTGACTGTGTTACAAAGGCCCCCCTCTCCAACATTCAAGAGCCATTTTTCAATTAATCAGCTCTTTGTGCTCGGCCAGACTATGCAAATTTATTACACCGCTGCGGTACTCCTCCGCTCCTGGGAAAAGCGTTTACAACCTCTATTGTTTTTTCTGAAACCCCCCCCCCCCCCCCCCCCCAATTACTTCCCCCCCCACCTCAAAAAAAAGGGTCCCAATGATGTTTTAATCAGAACACTAACCGGCGCCACACATAAATCTCTGGCTTAATTCACTATGGGCGGTCGCTGCAAGACGAGACCGACCACGGTTTTTTTTTATTCACTTATTTTTTTACTTTATTTCTCCGCCCCCCTTGTGCACCGCTCACAAAGTGAGCCTGAGGAAAAGTTTACAGTGTAATATAAAGATTAGCAAACCATTCTCTGACCGCTAGTGGTTATGGCGCATGTTGCGTTTGGTCTCTGGTTATTTTACGGTCTTTGCTGTTAAACCAGGTTCAATGCAAGCGACCCGATCTCCATGGCCGACTGTGGTAAGCCAGGCTTACTGATTCAGGATCAGTTCTGATAGCCAGGATGTCTCAGCCAACCAGAGGTGGATGAATTGATTAATGTCTTTATTTTACAGCATGGGAAAAGCTGGTCTGAACTGTGGGTGAGGCAGGAGAGCATTGAAATATCTGCTTTCATTTTTACAAGAATTCGTGTCAGTAATTAGAAATTTGAGTGGAGTTTTCTTCAGATCAAATAACTTCCCAAGGAGAGAATAAACCATTGGCAGCTGCTCTTACTTGCTGTCGGTGTTTAGCCTGCAATTTTATTGGAGAGTGAAGATCCCAGACCAATTTTTGCAAAATCTGTCCAGATTTTCTTAAATGAAGAGTCAGAAGTTGGTAGGTGTTAACAAGCCAACTGCACAACAAAGTTTTTTTTTTTTTTTTTTTTTTTGTAGCTCTACTTTACTACTAGAGAGGAAGCAATATATAAAATATATATTTGGCCAATGTGTCCAATTGCATAATAACATTTGTTAATTTGGTAATGCCAAGCTAAATCAATAACTTGTGAGTGTGGTTTTTTTTTTTGTCTGAGCATTTGTAGTCATTTCACATAGCCTTGGCAGTCTTGGTTTATCATACCACAGAAACCACAGTGGTGAAACAGCCTCCATCTCACGAATGTGGGACAAGACGATGACTAATTGTTTTGACATGATTCCAGTAGAATGGGCACCCGCAAAATGGGGGCACAAGTCTTTCCTGGTAACGTTTTGTTTAAGTAGTGTCCTGTCAGGCTGTTCACAGTAAGCCTCTCCCTTCCAGAGGTCTACTAGCTTTCATCAGTGAGGGATATGTCTCTCCTGTAGCACTGTGTGGCCCCTTATATTGAAAATAGCCACCACATCAGCAAAGACTGTGGCTCTTCACTCGCATGGATCTGTGCAGTAGTACAGTCACCATAGACGTAACTGGTATTTTTGGCATTTATGTATTTTGCAAATTTAAATTTTATCTGGTTTCGAATTTTGTGTTTTTTGCACCCTAACCCAATCAATTCAGGTTCCATGGAACACTGGGACTCACACCTGCAACCTCTTAGTTAGGAGCCCTGTTGCATATGTTGGCCCTATATGTGTGCAGGTGAGGGGTTGTGGTGCGTGGTGCAAGCGATGTTGGGAAGGCTGGGGGTGGTCACATGATGCGTTGTACCCAGAAAGTGGCGATTTGGGAGGCCCTGTCCTTTTGAGTCTCACAGTCTCATGAGTTTGCTCTTAACCCCTCATTATTAAAAAAAAAAAGCCACCCCCCTCCAACCCATCCCAACAGACAGACACCCCCCCCCCAAAAAAAAGAAAGAAAACGGTGTTTGAGCTTGTCACGTTAAGCTAATTTTCCAGGTTTTTGTGCAACTCTTATTAAATTCTCGCAGCTCTGACTGCTCTCATAAGCTCAGCCAGCAGAGCAGAATAAGTTAATTATTTAGCAGTGCCCTTCGCCCCGCTCCGGTTCGAGGGGCTCACAGCTGTGTTAGATCTGCAGGCGTTTTTTTTTTTTTTTTCGGAGAGGGGGCGGGAGGGGGGTGCGTTTGGGTGTATTGTCTGTCCCGCCAGTGCGGAGCTGGATGGGGTGTGATGGAGGGGCCCTGGGCCCCCGGTCCTGTGTGTTCTTTCTCTGCCGATTTCACACCTCTTTTATCATTCGCTCCCACACAAAACAAACAACACATACAAGTGTCTGCTGTGGGAAAACCCGTCTCTCTCTCCCTCTCTCCTTCTCTCTCTCTCTCACTTTTCCCTCTCTCTCTCACCCAGTCTGTCTCTTTCTTTCTTTTCTCTCTGTCTTTTTCTCTGTCCATCTCTCTTTCCATTTAAATATTTCTTTCCTGTCTTCCTCATCTCGCTCTTACTCTTTCTCTCTCCATCTCCCTCTTTCTCCCCCTCCTCTCTTCTTCCCTCCCTCACTGTATCTCTCTCTCTCCCTCTCTCTTTCACTCCCCCCCACTTGCTCTGTCATCATTTCTCTCCCCCTCTCTCTCTTTCTGAAGATGGAGGGAATGTAGAAGTGTAGCCCTTGCTCCTGTTGCATCTCCAAACGAGGCGGTAATCCGCTAAGTTTTTTAAGATCTCTTCTTCAGTCACCCGTCTGTTTTCCCAGAGTTTTTTTTTTTTTGGGGGGGGGGGGGTTTTGCACATGTGTACTTAGAATGGGCTGTAATACCCCTCTCCGTGTGGATCCGCTCCCTGTGTGTGCTCCTCTGTTAGCTGATGTAATCACAATTCACAGTTAGACCAAAAGATGTTTTTTTTTTTTTTTTTTAAGGGAACATACCTCTTGACATTTCCAGTCTCTTTGTCTTGGTCACACCGAAGGCAGGGCTTTGACTGAAATCATGTCGGCACACATGACTACATTTAAAAGACATGCAAATCTGGCCTTGAAAGGAATACTCACTGCTTAAAGAAAAAAAATTGACTTTGCCTTTTAAAGACCAAAACATTCCCTCCTAAAAGAGCTTTTATTTTGCCTTGCAGACAGCCTGTCCTCCATCTTAGCTTTCCCCTTAGTGTCCCAAGAATTCGGCAGTAAATTTAAAAAACTGTGGAGTTCTGAGAATTCAGTAATAAAATAGATAAAGTAGGTGGGTAATCCTGCTGCTCTCACTGCGGTGCTAATCGTGTCTTCTCACTTCCTGCTCCCGCTTTTTTCACTTGCAAATGGGGCCTTAATGTGTTTGCTCAGGCCGGAGTGAGAGAGAGAGAGAGCGAGCGTGCCCCCCACACTGCAAACATTTGCAGTCACACACCCTGCGCGGTCGATCCGAGACCCTGGTCCGGCCGGCGAATCGCAGAGAGCGAGCACACGTCCATGTAGTCCCATTGAAAGCGGCATTTCCGTTTGCAGGGAACAAAAAAAAAGAGAGAAAGAACTTTCCATATTCAGACCTGGCAAAAGGAGACTGATTTAGCTGAATTTAGCTGAGGTTAAATTAAATTCATAAAGTGGCTTTGTAACAGATGAAAACAAAACAAAGTTTCAGGTTAAATTCTGTAAGCAGAACCAGTAGATGTGAATGATTTTAAAGGTAAATTCGAAACGGATCTCAGAAAGTATTGTTTTACGCAAAGATTTGCCAAATTATGTAGTAGAGGCAGAGTCTCTTTAGGTTGGCTGAGACTGGGTGAAAGGCTCTGACATGCTTTAAATGAACTGAACATCCTTTCTCTAATCCTTGTATGTTTTTATGTTCTTCTGCAGTGGTTGCTCTCATGTATAGAGCAGCGTTTTCCAAATTGTGGGTCACAAACTGCAGGTGGAATGTGGGTGGGGCTGACAGGTGATGTCACAAGAGGACATAACTTACTTTGTAACTTTCGTGGTTACATACCCAGTTCTGATTGGTTGAGATGGTGCAGATAATTGTCCCAACAGAAGTACCCTCACTGCTGTTCAAAATTAATATTCAAACCCATTCTGAATTCCGATTGGGCTTTCCAATATTTAGAAACCTGGGGGGAAACCACTGCAAGCAAAAAACGATAATTTTACATAAATGTATAAAAAAAATTGGGTGTCCTTTCTAGGGGTTCTCCCATAACATAGCCCTGTTTCCCGGCAGGTGTGTGTGGGTTGATCGTTCCTCAAGAGGACATGCCCTTCTGCGATTCGGGGATCTGTCCCGACATCATCATGAACCCCCATGGATACCCCTCCCGTATGACGGTAAGACATTGTGTTCAGTGTGTGTGCACGTGCATGTGCGCGTGCATGCATGTGTGTGGGTGTGCACGTGCCTGTGTGTGTTCAACACTTGCTCATGCACAGCATGGTTTGGATCCATTCCACTTTCATTTACTCAAATCAGGAAATTAACTGAATTCAATTCACCAATTGAGAAATGTCTATAACGTTCAGTGGGTGTTTGTTTATTTTTAAATTTGAATTTCAGTTAATTTCCTGACTTGGATGAAATGAAATGGGGTTGAGGAGAATTTGAGGAGAAGCCAGATATTACCAAAAGTGAAACTAATTTCTGCAGCAAAAAATAATAAATAAAAAATAACGGTCTTCCTCTTTAGGGATGGCAGAACTCGCTCATTGTGACATTCACGGCTTGATTCAGTCAAATACACTCAGCCTTTGTAAGGCAATGAACAATTCAATTAAAACAGACTTTATACAGAATTCACTATTATATGTACAGTAGTTTTCTTTGGGATATAATATATTGGAGACAAGCGACCATGTCCTTTGTATTTTGTTTTTTCCCTTTGATTTTAAAATAGAACAGTATTTGCCCTTAAATACACTGAAGTCTGTTTTGATTGAATAGCATATGTTCTTTGCAGTCTTAGTTAGTTGAGTTATTAGTGAATTATTTCCCTTAATTTTTCTGCTTGCCTATCAGTTGTTGATAGCAGGAACTTCATCTCAGAGTTAACTGTAAGGATTATGAGGGTGTGTTGTGTTAACGATTCTCTTTGGAGCAAAGACGAAAGATAGATTTAGATGTTTGGTAAAAGTTTTGGATGGTCCTGGTAAATGAGATGTTGCAACAGCTTGGGTAACGGGGGGAGGGGATTTTGGGGGGGGGGGGGTAAGGAAATGTCCGAGTCGGCCACAGCGAGAGCCAACTGGATCACGGCACACTTTGGCCTGCTGGGTGACACATCGCAAGGACATCAGCGGTCACCATGGAAACCCTCTGACCCCCCTGCTCCCCAGAGGGTGAACATGTGAACTGCCATAGTGTGAATGACAAAATAGACAGAGGGGGAAGGAGTTCTTTGAATAAGAGGAGTTGAGTGTGTTTGTGGGGGTGGGGGGGGAGGGGGGGGATGAAGCTGAGGGGGCACTTCCTGCCTGTGACCTGTGTGTGACAGTCATCACCTTGGCAACCAGAGAGGTGTGTCATTGAATTCAGAATGTCTCAAACTTCAGCAGGTGGCACACAGTTAAATGTTTTGTTTTGTTTCCGTATGTCTGTTTGCGACCTGTAGGGTTTAATGCTATAAAGAATATGTACTTAACCCCAACCAGTAGCAAACAGACATACGATAAAACTAAACATTGAGCCACGTGTCACCCGCTGACTTTTGCATTCTGAATTCGTAGTTTCACCTTCAGTTTCAAATTTTTTAAGTCTCATAGCAGTAAAATTGTTTCATTTTGCACCAAAAGATGTTTAAGGTATTTTTTCAGTTGTTCAGCTAAATAAGACCCCCAAACAGCCATGCCATGTTAATAGTTCATTTTTTACGGAAGAGTAAGGCAGCACACTGCAATTCTAAAGTGTTGGAATCATTCCCAAACTGACTGAAGACGTTTTCCCCAGTGGAGTATCGTGAAGTAATGTCCTTTCGTCTCTGCCCTTTCACTGCTCTGTAGCGGATGCTGAATGTTATTGTACCTGTCATGGTGCCTCCTTCTCCCATCTTTAGCTCAGAGCGCTTTGATTGTGGTTTCAGATGCAGTGTGTTTTTTGACCCTCTCCCCCACCCGTAGGTAGGGAAGCTGATTGAGCTGCTGGCAGGGAAGGCTGGCGTTCTGGACGGGCGGTTCCACTATGGTACGGCGTTCGGAGGCAGCAAGGTGAAAGACGTGTGTGAGGACCTAATCCGCTACGGCTACAACTACCAGGGCAAGGACTATGTGACCTCTGGCATCACGGGGTAAGGAGAAACCATTGAAGTGTTTAGCTCCTTACACATACACTGTGTATTATGTCGTTCTCCTTGATTGTTGAAGGGATTTTAAAAGACACAGCACACAAAATGGATGCATTTTTTTGCTTTAATGCTTATAAACTTAAGCAAATAAACATAATGTTTGTTTCCCTCCAGAGAACCACTTGAGGCCTACATTTACTTCGGCCCAGTTTACTACCAGAAGCTGAAGCACATGGTTCTGGACAAGATGCATGCCAGGGCCCGAGGGCCTAGAGCGGTCCTCACCCGGTGAGCTGTACAGGGCATTCTGGGAAATGTAGTCCAGAATTCAATTGGTTGAAGGCTTTAAAGAGATGTTAAGCTGCAATCAACAAATGGAGAGTAGAATCACTTTGGCTTGAAGCATGTGTTATTACTAGCTCTCTGTAACATGATATTAACGTGTCTAACTTCTTCCTTAATTTCAGCTCAGAACAACCTTAGACGCCCCAGTGTGAATGCACAATGTGAAGGGCTAGTGAAGTCTGTAGGATCCAGATCAGAATTCACCTTGTGTGTGTGCTGTGCCCTGCTGTTCACAGGCAGCCCACCGAGGGGCGCTCTAGAGACGGAGGCCTGCGTCTGGGGGAGATGGAGAGGGACTGTCTGATTGGCTACGGGGCCAGCATGCTGCTGCTGGAACGCCTCATGATCTCCAGCGACGCCTTCGAGGTGGACGTGTGTGGACAGTGCGGCCTTCTGGGATACTCCGGCTGGTGGGTGCTGCTTTCAGAGACTGTGTGTGTGTGTGTGTGTGTGTGTGTGTGTGTGTGTGTGTCTCTGTCTCTGTCTGTCTGTGTGTGTGTGTGTGTGTGTGTGTGTGTGTGTGTGTGTGTGTGATGTGATGTGTGTGTGCTTGACTGTGTGTGTGTGTCCATGAGAGTGTGTGTGTGTCTGTGTGTGTGCTTGAGTGTGTGTGTGTATGTTTGCGTGCATGCACGTGTGTTTGTGTGTCCATGTATCTTTGAGTATGGTGTGTGTGTGTGTGGAGCTACACTCAGCTGTATGTCATTGACTTGAACCACTCTAAAATGTTTCTCACTCCTATGAGCTGAGTGGTCTCTGCTCTCGTTGTGATGTTTCCGCATGTTCCCGTGGTGTTCCCAGGTGCCATTACTGCAAGTCCTCCTGCCACGTCTCCTCCCTGCGCATCCCCTACGCCTGCAAGCTGCTGTTCCAGGAGCTCCAGTCCATGAACATAGTGCCCCGCCTCAAACTATCCCGCTACAACGAGTGAGGGGGGGTCTGCCCCGCCCACAAAATCAACCACCTGCCCTTAAAGCTACAGAGGGCATCACCTGCTCCCTGGACCCTGGAGGAACTAAACCCCCACCCTCCCCCCCACAAAGCTTACTGTTCAGTGGGGCGGGGGGGTGGGGTGGGGGAACAACACTAGAACTGCAGTGGCTCTCAAAAGTGGCAGGGGCCGGAGATGCATTTTTCCATTCAAACATGACTCTGAAATTTGGCCTTTTTGTTTTTTTTTGTTTTTGTTTTTTTGGGAGAGTCGATCTGATTTGTTACCAGACCCTTCTGAGCCAGGATGTTCATGTGCACCCTTCATATCTGGGCTGAGACGCTCCTCCGGGCCTACAGAGTGTAACGGCTGGAGGAATGTGGGGTAGGGAGAGGTCCAGTATTAGCACTTGTGTGCCTATAGCAGGTGAGGCAATTAGTACCGTTTGTGTATGTGTGAGCAAGTTTGAGTTAGTGCACGTGTGTGTGTGTGTGTGAGAGAGAGAGAGAGTGTGTGTTTGTGTGTGTGTGTGCGTGCATGCGTCTGTGTGTTTGTGTGTGAGGGAGGGTAAGAGTGTGTGTACGTGTAAGAGAGCGTGCGTCTGAGAGTGTGTGTGTGCTCGTGCGTGTGTGTCTGAGAGAGAGTGTGTGTGCTCGTGCGTGAGGGGTCTGTGAGAGAATGTGTGTTTGTGAAACTGAGTCCTATGTTCAGAATCATACTGGTATTTAACATGGATGCAAATGTGAAAGCAGCCTGCCTTAAACGCAGGCTATTTCCAGCACTGCATCTGCAGTAACATGCTACTGACTGCGTAAACAGTGCCAAGTCACCCATAGTCAAATAAGGCTATGCTAAGGTGTTATCAGTTTTTCGGTTTGTGTGGAACTGATGCTGTAAGAGCATATTAATTTTGGACGAGCATATTTAGAATACTGTATTCTATTCATCTAAATAGTTTTCTGGCTCTCTTTTGAACGTTTTTGAAAGCCACTTTTCAAAATGTTGTTTTTGAACTGATGTTAAGTGTCATACATTTTTTCATGTGAATATGTCGTCAGTAAATATGGATATAATTTACTGGTTGTGGATGTTCTCCTGTGACTCGAGGGTTACATTTGTTTAGGTCGGCAATGAACAGACAAAGGGGTAGCATATATTACCTGGAAGCCAAGGACTTTTGATTGGTTGAGACAAGCCAGTGATTGACAGTTGATCGTAGCCCCACCCACATTTGGTGATGTCATACCTCATTCATAAATCACTAATCCCTCTACTGGACACTTCATTATATACACAAGATCAAAACTATTGTTAGCATGTAATTCTTCATTAATAATTCTGCAGCTGGACCTCTCAGTTATGTGTTCAAGTTTCAATATCAGAAATCCCAGATGTTAGGATTGTACTTGAATGAATACCTAATTTTTTTGTATAATAACACCGCTTAAAGATGTACCAAGAAACAGGGTAGCCATATCAGTTGGGATCCGGTAATCTGGTATCAGCTGGATTTAACAACTGAATTTTCAAGAGCTTTTTCTGTAGATGCATAGCCATGGGTAGGTCTCCACAAATTAACATGTTTCTTTCACATGGATCATGATTAAATGCAAGTGCTCATTTTTGTCTTAAATACAGTGTGACATTCAGCACTCGTGGAAATTAACCATGATTGCTGAACTCACCGAACTGTCCTCAAAGAGAAAAATCATAACACACTTTTCAGGTTTCAATAAAAGGTAAGGATGAATGCTGCAAGCACAACTTGTGGATTGTGGTGTGCAAATGAGACGGCAATTGGCATGCCATGTTTGTTTGGACTTTAGAAAACTGGCAAAGCATGCTATAACGATAACCTCTGTGTGTGAATATGACTCCGCAGAAAAAGTTGAAAAATATTCAAAAGCACACAATAATACAACTGAAATCTTATTCAGGTAAAAAAAATATAATTGTGATTTTAAGAAAGGTGCGTCTTTTTTCCCCTCAGTTTCTGTAGCTGACAGCTGATCCAGGGTTATTTTGGATCAGTTTACCCAAACACGGAATCCTAAACCTGACTATCGTTATTTGAGCCGAACCAGGATCAGCGTTTGGCAGCAGAATCAGCCTGTGACCAAGAAGCTTAACAGCAATTACTGTCCACACAAAGGGGCGCTCCGTACGGCCCCAAAACACCCGTACAAGAGCTTTACTCTAACGATGAGCTTCCTGCTACAGTGAATTACTGTAGAATTATGAATGTTTTTTTTTTCATTATTCATAACTTTGTGTCATCCAGACACATCATTTTATAAAATATGGATTTTTTAGTGAATGGAATTATTTGCAAAAACGATGACATGTTCCACAATTTCAAATAAGGTAACAGTTAAACCAGCAGTAATCAGGATCTGAGTAGAAAATTCATTTTTTTCTGTTTTGGTTTACCAATCTATACACCTCTTCGGCAACCACCTGTTGCTACATTTATCCTCTTTGTATGCAGCGCTGCTTGATTTTATTTTGACGCTTCTTTACGTCAAACATTGATCTATCAGCAGATCTTTATATCTATCGTTGATCTTCCTATATTGTATTATTCAGTGACAGAGCTAAGGCATACCCCTTTGTCCAATCTCTATAGTATTTTAGAGTTTCTTTTTTTTTTTAATTTATCATTGGAACATGTGATTCATTTTGGAGTAATTCTTGGTATTTCTGTATCAGTGACTATTATAAATAAACCTATTGATATGCATTTGATGTGGTAAAATCATGAGAGCCACTTGTGCATTTCAATCTGGAGATGTAAAATTTATATATTTCTTAAACTCAGTTTATCTGGATTGACTAATTGGAAGCTACTTCAGAGTGAAAAGCTGTAGTGAGTGAGTGAAGGGGCACAGATTTCTGCACCTAAAGGACCCGAGCCCTACCTCCCTAACCTCCCAACCCGAGCCTTCTCCTCTCTGCTCTGACAGGCTGAAGTGTTACCTGTCCCAGGTGGGGCACCTGTAGGAGCGCACTGACAGCTCCTGCGTCCAGAGAACCATCGCGCTCAACTTGTCATCGCTGCAGTGAAGATGGACGCTTTTGGGTTTTTTGTTTTTTGTGTTTCTGAACAACCGGAAGTGGATCCAGACTGGCACTTAAGTCTGTGCTTGGGCCTTTTTCCCTGGAGGCAGAAAGGGGAGAGCTGGGGAGGGTGAAAAGGAGAGAGAGAGAGAGAGATAGTATGAGGGAAAGGGAAAGAGAGAATAAGAGAGAGTGTGAAGAGGAAGAGTGAGAGAGAGAGTGAGTAAAGTGGGAGACAGAGGGAGAGAGAGAGTGGAGAGGGGGAGTGAGATGGAGAAGAGAAGGAGGGAGAGAGAGGGATGGAGAGAGAGTGTGAAGAGGGAGAGTGAGAGAGGAGAGGCAGAGAGTGAGAGAGAGGGAAGGAGGGAGTGAGTGAGAAAGAGAATGAGAGAGAGTGTGAAGAGGGAGAGCGAGAGAGGAGAGGCAGAGAATGAGAGAGAGGGAAGGAGGGAGTGAGTGAGAAAGAGTGAGAGAGTGTGAAGAGGGAGAGTGCATGGGAAGGAGGGAAAGAGAGAGGGAGAGAGAAAGTGAGGAAGAGAGAGGGAGTGGGAGAGAGAGAAAGTGAGGGAGAGAGCGGGCCTGTCGTCCGCGGGAGGGAGTAGCGCTGGCCCTAATCCCCCCTTTCTCCCTCTCCCCTGCGGAGGCATTCATATTCTAATCACAGCGCTGCCTTCCCCAGGAGAGCGGGCTCTCCATCAGCCCGCAGTCTTTGCACTTTCACTTCCCCTTTGTGGATCCGCTCTCCTCCTAGGTGCACTAAACCCAGGCTGCTAAGGGAGGGAGGGGGCTGGCTGCAGGGGAAACTGCACCCTCTTGGCCCCCCTCGTCAACAATGAGGGGGAACATAGACCAAAAGTCACACTTCTTTTTTTTTGTGGCTTCTTAATAAGACACAACTTTTGGAGATTAGATGTTTACGTTTATGGTTTATAAATAAATAAATAAAATGCCAAGAGCCCCCCCCCCCCCCTAACCCTCACCCAAACCCCCCCCCCCTTTTTTTGTGTCGGTACGGCCGGACGTGCGTCCTCGTACTCTGGGTTTTCTTCAGAGCCGCTTGCGTTTGGCGCTGGCGTCCAGCCACCCTGGGCCCTTCCAGAAACGAGGGATGGGGGGGGGGGGTGGGTAAGGATGAAGCCCGGTCTGACAAGGCTCGTTTCTGGGCCCTTTGGAGGGTGACACGACACACCACCCCCCCCACCCCCAAACAAAAAAAAAGGCAAGGAACCCCCTTAATCATCATTTCAGGGGTCAGCAGTGGAGAAGGAGCTAGCCCCAAGTTCTGGGGGGCTTTAAATAAGGGGGTGACAAGGGGGGAGAGAGAGAGAGGGAGAGAGAGGGAGAGAGAGAGAGAGGGAGAGAGCGCATGGTGGGGGTTGGGGAGGGATGTATAAAAACGTATTAAATGCTATAATAGAGGGATGGGGAGGCCGCAGTTCTGGGGTGGCGTAGATCTAAGCCTCTCTCTCTCACTCTCTCTCTCTCTCTTTTTCTGGGGAGGGAGGTCTTTTCTTATTCAAAGTAGGCCCCACAAAGGAGCCCTGCCACCACCCCATCTGACTCAAGCTATTCATCAGAGCTCAGAGCCTATCAATGACACATCCCCCATCAGGGCTCCTATAAAACTAGCCCTTTTCCCATGAAACATCAGCAAACATTTTGACGGGTTCGGTTCTCTTTTTTTCTCTCTCTCTCTCTTTCCTTCTCCTCCCCCCCCACTCCTTTTCTACCTCTCCTCTACCACCACCACCACCAACCAACCAACCAACCAACCAGCCAACCGACCCCCCCCCCTCCCTGCTCCAACCCTGCCCACCCCCCCCACCCACCACCACCACCACCACCCCCCCCCTTTTCCCGACGACGACCCCACCAGCTCCGGATTTCTGGAGTCTCTCCTCCTCCTCCATATCCATCTCGGGGTAGGAACGTATCAGAGGAACTGTGCATCTCCCAGGCTTTGGAAAACGAGGGGGGGAGGCGAGAGCGAAAGGCAAAGGCAAGGCAAAGGCAAGGCAAAGCAGCGGCAAGGAGCGCTGAAGGGACAGGCGAGGCGGGCCGAGGGAGCCAGCCACAGGGCGGAGGACGACGGGGACCACGGAGGAGAGAGGACACGCTCGGGACCCGGCCCAGGGGGCTCCAGGAGGGACGTACAAAGCCGTTTGTTGTGGGGGGCCGAGGCTCTGTTGATGGGAAGAACATGCATTGCGGCCTACTGGAGGAGCCTGACATGGATTCCACAGGTTGGTGTTTTCGGCACCGCGGCGGCCGACGGGGGGGAAGAAACTCCAGCCCGACCGCTGGCCTGGGCTCCCTCGCAGCCGGCCGTCCGGGCCCAGGGGGACTCTGGGGAAACTTCAGTGAAAGTCCTGCACACTCCTGGGGAAGTTTTGAGAGATGTCCCCTTCAATTTTTAAAAATTCATTAAGATATAATTGGAGAAGCACTGGAGACTGGACAAGAGTTTTCCTATGTGGCAGTTATCTCTCACTTTGAGTTTTAGGGGTGGTTTAAACTCTCTGTGGTAATGTTTTTGAAGTCCTCTGAGGGTAAATAAATAAATAACGTAACATATTTTTTTCAGTTCTGCTTTAAAGTTGGTTGGTCAGTGCCGTAATAGTCCTGCAATAAGTAAATAATTACATAAATAAAACCAAAACCCTGTTTTCGCTATATATTTTAAAAAGTTTAAGTGCGCATTAGCCTTTTTGTTGTCTGTTGGTTATTTTTGGTATGGCTCTTTCCCTGTCCTGAGGCGCAAAGTTTGTTGCCGCTCTCGCGTGCTGTGCACCTGCCCGTAAATCATCAACTGTTGCCCGGGGCAGTGTGTCCGCGTGCAGCGCCTAAAACTTTTAACGGAGGATTTAAAATTCGTATAAAATTTGCGCGGGCGTCGTAGGAATGCTATGAAATTGTCATTTTCAGATCTCCTCGTCCTGTTTCATCAGTTTCATATACAAATGTTACACTGAAAAACGAAAAAAAAAAGAAAGAAAAACTGTTGTCCGCCTTGGATGCAGTCTTGTAAACAATTTCAGTGTTTGTGTTTACTCTTGGGTGAGTTCTTTCCTGAAGTTGAATTTAGACGCACCATGGCAGTAAAAATAGTTTTAAAAATATAGATGGACATATTTACTTGTGAAGCACTTTTTATTTGATCTTAATCAACACGTAGCTTGTCATCGCGGAAATTAATTTCTTGAAAACTAAAAAAGGGTTGTTTACTTGAATGAAACAATTGTATTTTCTGCAAAATAATCACTCAAACATTGCAGTAAATTTAAATAGATCGACTGTACAGTCTGCAATACGGCGCATCAATGACCGAACTCACATTCGTTTCACCTTTAAATTGAATTTAATCCAATTATTTTGAGCAGCGTTTTAAGTGCTACCATGGAATTGAGTTAAAGAGACCTTAACCTAAGCGTCCAATGATGCAGTTTAACTTTATTTCCGTACAGGATTACGATAAGGATATTAGAGCAACAGCAGAACAAAAACTATGAAAATATTACTTCTGTTATCACACAAAAACAAACTGCTTTTTGATTTATGTTTTATCACTTTGCAAGAAATTATTATAGAAAATAAAATCTTGTTTCATCACCGTCGACAAAATACGTAATAAGAATGTTCTTCATATTGCCTACATTTTTGTTTTAAAAACAAAATGTCTTAAAATTATGTTTTAAACAAACAATGGTGGTAGCTATTATTACTTGTTATTGTCATAATTGTCAATGAAAGGAAGGAAACAACTAATTTCAAAACGGTGGGTCAATAAAAGCGAACAAAGATGAGGCCATTTAGCATAGGCATGTAGTTTCAGTGGATTAAAACAGTTATCTAATAATAGACTAATTATCACCTGATTATGCAATATTGTGTCATTGTGACATGAAAAATACTCCATGGAAACGAGCTGTTCTGGATAATTAGATGTTAATTTAACATTTATTATGTGAGTTATATTTTACTATGCATACGTGAATGCCATAACATCCCTCTTTAAGAGCTTAGCCTGGTTTTAGGTCTATGCAGTCGTTACTATGCAAATCAATGCTCAAAAATAACATAAAGAGCGCCTCCGACAATTTACTTGATAGCCTACTTTTCCTCATTATTATTTGGGGAAAATGGCCACAATTGTAAAGTCATGAGAGTTCAGTTTTGCTTTTGTTGTGAAAATAAAATGTCCCAAAACTTTTCCGTGGAACTTTCACCCCTTCTGATGTAACGGGACCTGTTGCCATGCCAACTTCCATTCCTGGTAACTGCTGCCATAGTGATGGTCGTCATGGCCCGTGCAGGAAACAAGATCCACAAGAACAAGCAAAATATTATGAGTTAGTGTTTCTGCCCCCAGAAAGGACACCAGTCGAGCCATTTCGTAATAGAAATTAGAATGGAACAAAAGAAAGTAGTGTCTTGAAGCAGGTCTCGCAATGCGCGCGATCTCAATAGAGCATGTGTGCGCTTGTAAGTCTCCCCCAGGACAATGGTGGATTCCTGCCGTTTTTAGTGAAAACATTTCAAACAGAAACCCAGCTGCTCAAAAGCTCATACAATCAATTGTTGTCGCATTGCCCTGTCCCATTGGTGGGTGTGAGAGAATGCAATTTAGGAAAGGTTTTAGTGGTAGGCTTCTTTTGAATTTATTATTATTATTATTATCATTATCATTATTATTATTATTATTCTATTACTATATTTTTTCCCAATAGGATTATTTTAAATCAAACCACCTGTCTAATCACGAATGACTTTGTATACTTTGTATATATTTGTCTAAGGACAAATTTAAATAGGATCTTATTTTACATGGCCTAAATTATGGGGCGATAATTATACCCCCCCCCCCCCCCCCCCCCCCCCCCCCCCCCCCTACAAACGTCTGAGAAACTGGGGAATCAGGTGGAATTTGTTTTCTAAAACATAAACGGACTATTACATAGAAGTGTCTATATAAGAAAAATACAGATGGACCCGTGAATATGTTACCTATGTATTGTGTGTTAACTATGTATCTCTTGGTCGCTTGTGTGTTATTCTTACCTCAAATATCAAATATAATAATAATAATAATAATAATAACTGTTTATTAAGGCGCCATCAAATAACTGTAGGCTATCGTAACAGGTTTTAACTACGTAGAAAATTTTAACTTTTTAGAATATACATTTAATCAACACAATCCGTCTAATTTTAGCGGGGACTTGTGACCTGTTGATACAAGTTTTACCAATGCACAACATGCGGTTTCTACCTGAAAACTTCACACTTCTAACTTAATGAACTTGTCCTTTACAGAGAGTTGGATTGAACGCTGCCTCAGCGAAAGCGAGAGCAAGCGGTACTCAAGCCACACGTCCCTGGGGAATATGTCCAACGACGAAAGTAAGGAAGACTAGCTAATCATGTTTATAACCTGTTTGTGGTGTAAAATCAACCGTTTCTCTTTGCCCCAGGATCAAATTGGGAGCATTAATTAGTCGAAATTAGCTCCTGGCAAATGAAATCATTTTGAATGAGTTTCTACAGTCATTTGAAGTCAACAGCTTCTACTCGAACCGCAGGCCTCGTTGCCAAATTAAAGACAACAGCAAACAATGGTGTGGCATAAATGTCCTTCAGTTATTCTTTCTGACTTTTATTATTTTTTACAATTTATTATGGAAAAATTGTGCAACACTTTTTACTGATCTTTTGTTAGTCAATATTTGCTAAACAGCAAGTGGCTCAACTTGCAATATATGAATTCCCGGAGCTGTTGATTTTCACAAGCAGAAGTTCATAGGTGCGCCTACCGCAGTTTCTCAGAGGTGTTTATCGTGCGAATTGCACGAATCCTGGGGTTTTGGGTTGTTGTTGAAAGTAGGTCACATTCTTTGACATCGCTATACGGTTTAGATCTGTATTTTACCTTGAATGCTTTTGCAGTGCGATGTTGGGTTTGTTTATAATTTACTGTCGCCATTCTCCACAAAGGTAATGAATTCTACTTTTGTGCACAACTGTCACCTCCTTTAACAGTGTAGAACTGAACCTGTTTGTTTCTCAACACTTGGGCCTGTTTGTGCGAAGTTGGCTTTTGCCGTTGTCGTCATGACGGTGTCGATAACTTTAATGATGGTTACCGTATATCCATTCAAATGTATGCAATTGTAATTCTAATTCAAAATTTATTGTTAACGGTTTATGTTTGTTTGACATTTTAATTACTCATAATATTGAACTGCATCATTTTGACAAATAAAATGCTGAACATGCCTCAAAATGCAATGAAGCCAAAATGAATACATTTTAAAATTGCTGTGTGATGTGTGATTCATGAAAACAGTACTATTGCATCTTGAGCGGATATGCAGTTGCTTGGGTGTGTATTTGTGCTCGTGAGTGAGTTTGTGTTAAACTTAGGTTTGTGTTAAACACCATACAGCCTATATGTTGGCACTGTACCTTGTACTGGTGTATTGATTGGATTATTTTCTTGTGATAGATGAGGAGAAGGAGAACAACAGAGCCTCAAAACCTCATTCAACGCCAGCAACTTTACAGTGGTAAGTCCTCCATTTTAATCATTTAATCATCAAAAGGATAAATGCATCTTTTGTTGCTTTTCATAAAAATAATTTGCTGGTCAATTTTCATAATAAGGAAAAAGAGAGGAAAAGGTAAAAAAAAAAAAGTAACTGTTTCAAATTTTTGTTGCGTGTTTGGTCAGCTTAGGCTGACATTAGGCATTTTAAACATAAGTTTTCCGTTACCTAGTGGTTGTCAAACAGGCTGTGTTCATTTTTCCATCTTTGTGGTTAATTCTTAATGAAATAAAACACGCTTTGCTGTTTTTGTATTAGTATTGTATTTTTGTATTAAAGCTGTGTGGAGGGTGGGGTGGGTTTATTCAGCGGCTGATGACGATACTGTCTGATTCTCAAAAGAATTCCCAGTCACAGTGTGTCATCCGTGGCAGCTCAAAATGGTGGTTTGCATTTTGTTCTAATGTCTGCAGGTACGCCTTACCCACAATCCATTTCAACAACACCATAAGTCATCCGGCCCCTCTTAATTTTATCTTTGAATGACAAGCAACACAGTAGCGTCTGCCAGTTTCAACTATCTGCGCCTGCTGTTTGTCTGCAGATTTTAAAGTGAAAGTTGTAACAAAGTTTCAAAAGTAAGAGTGAATTGCAACAAAGTATCAAAACCAAAGGAGATACAATAAACAGCATGCTCGGCTCTGCCATCTTTTATACACTTTTGTTTTAATTTTCCTCATCGACTGCTTCTGCCAAACCTGAATGCCAGACATCTCTCGTTTAACTGACATAAATTAAGCCGCTTGTAGATATTTGACTTCTGTTTGGGAATAGTACATTAGCTTGAATTATATTTCAGTGTTAGTTGAAGAAACTTAAGTTTTTATGCTAGGTTATTAGCTAGTCTCACAAGCCTTTTTGGTGAATGATGTTTCACAGTGAGAACACAACCCAGCTGCGCTCTCTGCCTCTATCTCAGCTCTGTCTGTAGGCTTCAGGCACCCTCCTGTTAGCACAGCATTAGCTGCTAAAATTGGCCCCCTCAGCCTATGTAAATTCAGCTAGCTAAGGAATGCTTTGCTCTCTCTTTTTCACCGCTGCGAAAAAAACGTCCCTCATCGCAGCACAAAACTCTGGTATAATAAAAATGTTCTGAGTGCGTTTTTGTTTCCTTCACAATGCGCGTTTTAATGTTTCTCACTGTACTGCAATACAGTGACATGAAAACCAAAGGCCTTTCTTTGCTGCCCTGTTTAATCGAGGCAGATATGTGCAAACCGAGGCCCCTGTGGTGCCTAAATCTCACACTGCGCTTGCTGTCCGTTTCTGAGTAGCTTGAGTACATACTCCAAACTATTGTGTGCGTTTACACACAGTACGGAAACATACAGCGCACTTAAATACCTCAAATGGCCTAATATAATTGCCAAACAATGTCATGTTTGCAGCGCTGGACATTATTTGGTTAGAAAATACTGTCATACATGGTGTTCTGGAACAGGAGCGATATTGCTTAATGGAAAGGGATACTCTTTGCAAGCAATAAAATGTTCTTCGATGTTCAAACACCACATAGCTCAAACGCCTGAGTCAGACAGTAGTTTTTAAGTATATGTTGTGGTGGCGCAGTCAGTACTTTCGCCTACTTCTAATTCTTTAATATGGAACTTTATTTTAGTACAAACTACACTCAACTCTCCTAAAGTCTATATACTAACAGAACTGTGCGCTGGATTAACCGAGCAGGTTAGCAGGAGCAGAAAGTTGTTGGGCCGTATTTGAGATGCCACTCGTTCAGCAGCTTGACAGTAAACACAAATGCCTTTGCTGTGGCCATATTGGAAAATACCCTGACATAGAGCGGGTCTGTCCTGGGCCCGACTATACCCTGGACACAGTGGAAACACAACAGAACTCTGGACCCCTTTGAGTACCAGTCTGGGCTTATGCACACACGTTATGAAAAACAACAACTCAAAAAGTGCGCATAGTACTTTCTCAAAACTTAAAGATCAGGGGCATGGCATGGTGTGGAGAGACCCTGTAATTTTGAAGTCTGTCGCTGTGAAGTTAAGAGAAAGCATTGTCAGACTGGTCACGCTGTCTGAAGGCTTAACGGGGGAAGCAAACTTTATTGGAGGGGGCTGCTGTGTTTATTGATGGTGACAGCAGTGGGAGGACACGATGGAGCCCCAGGGGGAGTGAGAAGTGTATGCTGACAGGGTGAGGGGGACATGGGAAAAAGGTACAGGTCACGCTGGTGGGGGGTTTGTGCAAGGTACCACCTTTCCGCAGAGATGTGGGCTATGAGTGCTGATTAGCCCTTGGTTCTGTTCCCTGCTACACAGTAGCATGCATACGCTGTATTTATTTAGCTGTCATTAGACTCCACCGCATACGCAAACTATAAAGAATTTGCATTGTTATGACTGACGATATATGTTTTAACATTTTAACATCAAAAAAAAAGATTTGTTTGTGATGGAAAAACTGCAGAAAATTACTACAAATGCAGAGAAGTCCTTTATGGGCTACAGTTATCCTTCTGTTAACAGCAGCTTGTGAGATTTGACAGCAAAATTCAGCTGTAACCCCAAACACCCTCTGATCCCTCATGTTTCAACATATTATCAGCTCCTAATCACGATCCAATATGATGGACTTCGAAAAAGCTGTTTTTACTTGTCAGAGAGGTTGTCTGCTTTGACATGGCTGAGAGAAAATGAGAGATCAATTTAAAGACCAATACCGTCCTCATACGGCATCATAGAGAGAAATTGAAATTGATGCAATTAGGAAGTAAGGGGATTGGGAACATTTTCTGTTTCACAGGCCACAAATGTTTTGTAGTTTGAGTTTATTGCAGAGGATGGTGGCATCTAATTAATAGTTTATTCCTATATCTCAGCATGCATTGCCTTTTTTAAGACAAGTGACCTCTGTGATCAGTATTATTGTAAAATTAATTTTTAAAATTCCTTTTTCTGGCAGTCATGTTTGTACAGAGTGTAGACTTTTGCATAGGCTTTAAGAATATGTGTACCATAATATGCACGTTTCTTGAAATATTTCTTGTCCTAAAGTTTTATTTTGTGTTGACTATTTTAGCATAGATTTGCTGAAATGATATTATTTTAATTTTAATGAGAAAACAATTTAACCTCAACTTGTTTTATAGGCTCCCTGTAGGTCAGTCTTCTCTCTTCTGATTCCTGCTTTATTTTATTTTTATTGTGTAGGAATGAGAGTTTATCCTTTTGCGATGCCAGTTATTTTTTATCAAAATAACTTATGGTTTACATATTAAGCAAAACATCAGCTGGTCAGTTGGTGGCAGCTATAAATAATGTAAGATTTCAAAACTTTATGATGTTTTGTTTTCTGAAGCAGTTTTTTTATTGATTCAAACTAATTATGAATAGGGTTTTGGGTGACAGTTATAATTTTTTTTTTAAGTTGCCATGTGATTCCGAGGCATTTTCATCCAGGAGAAGAATGTAAATACCATGTAGTGGTGAAAATTTGCGGTAAGAATGGATGTGAATGCGTTCTGATCGTCCACAGTGAACAGATTCAGCTGAAATATGGTCACAAGTGAAGACCTGGTTAATTATCTGCTGCTTCATCTGAGTTTTGGGTGTAATTAAAATGGTGTTTAACAAAAGAGTGTGCTGTAAATGTAGCACCACTTTTTGTCAGTGTGAGATTTATAAAAACAAATAAAATCAAGCTGTGGATGTCTAAAAAACATACATTATTGCCTCCTTCACGTTTATTGAAATTGTATATTTTATTTTTGCGAATGGGAAAACCCGTCACCGCTACATTTCAAATGCTTCCAGCACTTAGGCGTGTACCAGCAGAAGGCTGGCGAAAAACCTCAGCTTAAAATGTATTTTTTAACATGCTTTCAACTTTTGAGCAAATGACTTAAAGTAGTTTACATTTTGAAATTTGTGTATGAAAAACATATATTTAAAGCATTTACAACACAAAAGTTGTACATATTTTTTTGCTGCATTGTAGTTACAACAAGCACTGTTTATGAATTACAGTGTGAAAAACTGGAAATTTGACTTTCTCATGTTACATACCTGGTTGTGATGGTAAATTGGTGCTCTTTTTTGTGCATTTTTTATTATTTTGTGAACAACATAATTCAGTGAGTTGCTATGAGGTTTACAGTAAAATTGAGCTGATGCCTTGTGATTTGATTAATTTTTCTGTATTGAGGAAGAAACATTTATAATAAAAACTAAAAAAAAGTTAGGAATATTCTTTTTTTCTTGCCTGCATTTTTCACACTGATATTCTAAAATGGCAGTTGCAGTTTCCCTCAAATTTGGCAGGATTGAATTAATGGTCGGACCAACTAACATGAGGCTACAAAGGTGACTTAGGCTGTTAAAGAGATACTCTGATATTTTGGCAAAAATCAAGTCCCTTTGTCTACTTACCCATGGTAAGAGCAGCCCACCAGTATCATTTCTTTGCATCAGTTTGGAAGCAATGCTAAGTGCGTTAGCATTGAGTGAGTGTAAGTTTACAGGAATGGCTACGTAAGCTCTCTGTAAAAGTGAGCAAACAGACTTTATAGCGACTCTAAAGGGAGAGACAAAGAGTTTGCGCTTGCCTGAAAAAGTCAGAGTATCCCTTTAGGAACAGAGTGAGGATGTGCCCCACAGTCTGGTGCCAGAGGTGCCCAGATTATGCCCGTCTTGAGTCAGGGGCAGACACAGGGTGGCGCAGACCGAGCCAACATGTCGCTGAAGGAGGGTGGGATGTTGTTGGTGGAACTGCCCCCCTCCTGCTTTGGTCAGTTGTAGAACCCATGGTCTGCATGCATCAGCTTTGATCAAACTCAGGCGATGGCCAAACTGCAGAGCGAAAAGAAGCTGCATGATTCTGTTCGGCGAAACTGGTTGGGGAAATTCCATTGATAAGATGAGCTCACACATCGTCTGCCAGGCAGCTAATTCTCAGCTCTCTCACGACGATCGCCTGCATGGTGGAGTCAACTCCTACATCGGACACCCGTCTATACTGTCATCAGTTGTCATTACATTACATTATAGGCATTTTGCAGACGCTCTCATTCAGGGCGACTTACAACTCAAAGAGCATAAGTCAGGGATGAAAGTGCTAAAAGTCCTAGAGTGGAAACTAAACCCTGTGAAGGACCAGCTGAAAAAATGAAAAACCATCAAAAATGGTAACAACGCCAACAACAACGGCAAAATTTCAAAGTGAACTAGTAATGATCACTATTGGTAACTTCATCTGTTACCATCTCAGTTCTCCTGCTGTCGAAAATAAAGACAAAAGTCCCTGAGGACGGTGGAGAGCCCGTGGTCCTTTCAGAACTAAACTTACATCACAAACACAAAACATCACCAAAAAAAAAACAAATTTAAATGCAGCTTTCTCTGCCTCCATGTCAGAGAGTTTTTGTGCATTTGGTTCAGAACGTGTGGTACTCTGACAGACTGAATTAGGCACAGGGGAGGCACAGAGGACGTTTGTGGTTGTAGATAGCCGGAGGGGATTGGCAATCGATGTCGGCACCCACATTAATGAAAGGGTCACTCTGAACTAATGCACTTGACCCTGATAAAGATAACAACGGCCAGTTTCGGGAGATGAGGGCAGTTTTCGATAGAAAGGAAAATAGTTCAAATGTCAAACCAGGGGTTATCAGACCTGAGTTCTGGAGGGCCATAGTGTCTCCTTGTTTTTGTTGTGTAACTGTACTTAAGTGCTTATTATCAGTCTTTACTTGACTATACAGTCCACGCTCTTTGTTCCAATCCGAATTGGTATCATGTTGAAACAGAAACCTGCAGATGCTGTGCCCCTGTGATACAGAGCTCAGATCTAGTTATTTCTTTTTTCTCTTTGCTTTTGGGAATGTGTTTATTGGAACCCACACAAATTTTAGTAGTAACCATTCATTTGATACTGGTCTGAGGTCAGTAGTTGCAGTGGTAGTGGCTGTAATGGATTGTAATGGACAGGCTGTCAAGGTGAAGAAACTGACCTGATGACAGTGCTTGCAGGTGTGGGGCAGGGCATTATGGGTATTGTAGTGCCTCCCAATACATTCCCCACCTGCCATTCTCCAGAAATGAGAAGCAGGTCTTCAGTCGACTTACCTCATTTAAGTAAAATAAAACAGAAATGTGAACACTCAGTTATATTTATCTGAAAAAAAAGACTGACCAGGTGGATGTCGTCCACAGGTTGGAGGACAACTACGAGATCGCTGAAGGTGTGTGCATCCCACGAAGTGCCCTGTACATGCACTACCTGGACTTCAGCGAGAAGCACGACACGCAGCCCGTCAACGCTGCTAGCTTTGGGAAGGTAAGCCACACCCCCCAGAGGGGTCCTTGCTGCCAGTCAAGGGTTGATGTGGTGTCCATTGTGTGCCTGCGGGAAAGCTCCTTAGCATGTACATGGTGTTTGGCAAGGCATTGAAGTGAGTGAACAGGTCTTTTGGCAGCAGAGACAATACTGTGACTTAGGTATGCTAAGAGTTGCCCGTTCACCTGTAAACTTGCCAATTCTGCTTTGAAGAGCGAGCTTTGTGTTTTCTATGGGATTATGGGATTTGTAGTTTATATCTTCCGCCGGTCAAGACCTGTCTGTTACTGTCAGCTCTAAAAACTTATGAGCTGTCTCATTGAGGAAAGACTTGTGTATAAAATCTTTATACGTCTATAAATCCAGCAGTTAATAAATCATGACCTTAATGATGGCTTTGGCATGAAAGGACGGCATTGACATCACCACAAACTTGGAGTGTATTTATACAACATTGTTGCTTATTGGAAATGATATGCGATCATTTTTTTTCTAAAAGTTAGGAAGACACAACAGGTCGCAATAAACATAGATTTCTAAAAACATATTCAAACATCAACACAGCAAACTCATTGATGAAGACTTTGAATACCCTGGTCAGAAATTATCAATGTAATTGTCTTAGCTCTGTCGAAACGGTTTTTGTTAATTGCTTCTCATTCTCCAGACAGTATTTTCATTTGATTTCGAGTTGTGGGACAAACAGCTTGTGAGAGTCCAGCTTGTGACTGAGGCTGTTTGTTTGGATATGGTGTCTGACTCGTCTAATTGGATTTAGTTGGTCAAGTATAGAAACCAGTTCTTTACTCATGGGTGCAACTCAAATGTTCTAAGATAGTATTTGCAGAGTACGGGTGTTGTATCTGGTGGTGGGGTCAAAATCCCACAAAGAGCTCTCTGTATCTGGTCAGCTGATCTCCCCCTACATATTATGGGCTATCTTTTGCATTTCCTGCCTATATCTATTCACCCAGACTGTTCCCAGCAAATGAGGAGTGGGTTCTAATTTGACCTACCTCAGTTAAATATAAAAATGAAAATAAAATGGACAGACTCGGAACCTCTAGTGTCCATTAACTTTACCATGCTGAAATACGGGTCTAAATCATGTCCAACCTAACTTTTAAATACATCACGGCTCTAACTGGGCAGTACAGCATCTGCCCAGGTTACCATGGTGAATGAGTCACAATTGATGAGTCACAGTGATGCCACACATTTGAAGAGGAACAATATGCTGTCCGAGCGTGCTCCAGAAGGATGGTGTTAACGTTCAGTGTTAGCACGTTAGCATGTAAGTAAGCCCACCAAGGTCCCCATAATAATTCTTTTTGGGAACTGTTGTGTATTTCTGGTGCGTATGTGTGTGAGGTCACACATGCTTTCATGTGTATGTGTGTGTCCTGATAACACACAATCTTAAAAAAACATACCCATCTCTGGGTCTGCTCTGGGAGGTGTCTTTTTGCTCAGATATTCTTAAATTACCAGTAGGTGAGTACCGGGAATAAATTGAAAATCTAATGGTCAGCATTCAGTTAAGTACGTTTACTTTATTGTCTGACTGTACCACGTAAGATAGACTCATGTTGTCATTATTTAAGCCTATAGTAAGTTATGAGAAGACAACACATCCAGTTTGCATTTATTGAAATTTCTACTGAAAGAATTGTAAAACTATCTACTTTTGACTATTTGATCTGTCCATAAGCTTTTATTTGAGCAGTTTCAGAAACTGCCGTGCAAGTTTCAAAAGCAGCTCAACTTTGTTTAAGAATTGTAACATTTGCGAAACGCAGTACTGACAGCTTTATTTCTCAAATCGCAATATTATGCAAATACGTCCCTGTTAAAGCTGGAGAATCAAAAAACAGAAAAAGGCCTTTAAAGTTTGATGTCTGTTTCCAACACTTTCAGTAACACTGCCAGCGGCTCAGTGTATGGTCTCTATCTGTAGACTCTTTATAAACTTGGAAATCTTCATCTTCATGTCATAAAACTCAGAAAATTTCTAGAAGGCTAGAAATATCACAAATAGCTTGCATGTTACCTCCTCATAAAGTTACTGTAGTAACATATAAAGGCTAGTTTAGCTACAGATTCTGTTCCAAAAGAACACATTCGTAATTATGTGTCTTATCAGTCAAAAGAGTAACCAGATTTTGAACTAAGCATTAAAACTTGCAAATATATATGCAAAGTGTGTTTTCCTTAAGAAATCAGTAACTTCTAAAACGACCCAACTATGATTTGCTTTTTTTTTCAGAAAACTTATATTACGTAATTTTTCAGCAGTTATTACAGATCACTAATTAGAATGGAGAATGCTATATGTTTATCTGTTAATTATGGTTTTTGAAAAGTCAGAACATTGGACAGTTAGTGGAGTGGAGTCTACGGCAGTTAACTGGTACCTATTAAAGTTCATACAGCGATGGTATTTTCATTTGAATCCCCCATCCTCCCAAACACCAGCCACCACCACCAAACTTAACCTGTCCGTTCTACCTGGCTGTACCTGCAAAAAGGATCAAAACTCAAACCCTCCAATTTCAGAGACGCAAGGAGGAATGGCCCGCCGGAACGTTTTCCCTTAAAAACCTCTGGATAAATGAGCGTAAAAAAAAAAACCCCAGGCCTAGCTTAGCCTAGCCTAGCTTAGCCTAACACGCATCTGTTCCCACAGCCCCTAGAAGCCCCCCCAGCCCACCAACCCCCCCACCTTCCACCCCCCCCCCCGAAAAGACTCCTGTGGGAGGATATTGAAAAAGAGAGTGGCTGGATTAATGTGTAATTAAAGGGAATCTGTGAGGGTGAGGTGTTGCGGAATGTTAGATCAGTGGACAGAGCAGCATGGGGCTTCCCTTTAAGGAGGCTTCATTGGGTCGGGACAAAGGGAGCTGGGCCCGTCACTGCGTCTGCTCATTTATCAAGCGGGCCGGACAGAAGCCTCACAGTTCGCCCCCACCACCACCACCACCACCACCACCACCAAAAAAAAAAAAACCAACCCCCCCCTCCCCCTCTCCCCCTCTCCCCCCCACCAGCTCCCTTCTTCTCCCTCCCTCCCTCCTTCTCTCCCTCCAACCCAACCGCCCCCCCCACCCGCCCCCCCGTCCCTTATTTCAGCCCGCACAATGGAGACCTTGGGGTGTTTGCTAAAGTTTTCGCGCCGGGCACTGAGGCAAGGGATAGCCCCAGCCAATCCTGCCCAATAAAGAAAATGTAAAAAAAAAAAAAAAAAAGACTAAGTAGGGAGAAACTTGCCAGTTTTTTATGTAAGTGAGAAAAGAAAATGCACGCCTCACAACACCTTTCGGACCTAACTCTGCCCCCCAACCTCCCGCCCCCACCTGCCTCGACGAGGTGGGGAGAACACACAACATTATCACAGATCCTTCCCTCCAGAGTAAAGACCTTCCCTTTCTCTCTCTCTCCTAAGCTACACATGTGCTAGGAGAACTTTAAACATTTTAATGTTTAAATGCTCACTTCTTGCCTTTGAAACCCCAACCATATACACACACACACACACACACAAACACACTCAACCCCTTTTTAACACGATAGACAATAGCCAATTAGATGATCTCCCTCAGGGTGAAAATTAAATCTCCTCGTGATTATGTGGATTAAGTGGAAATAACGTTTCGAGGGCCCAGTGAGACTTCCCAGTCTGTTCAGGGAGTTGTCGAGAAGAAACACGGCGGCCGGATCAAATCGTTTTATTTCCCGAAATGGCACCCTTTAGGTCGGGCACGTCACAGTTGACATTAATATCTCTCCTCGTGCTCAATGTATCACTCGTTGATTCCGCAGGGGAGGGTGCGTGTCAAACTGGAAATGTCACCCCTGATTAGTTTGTTCTGATCAGCTCGATGAGTAAGGCAGAGGAGGAAGTGACAAAACAGGAAGTGGATGCAAAGTGAATTGCTCTTTTGTGTCCTCTCTTTGATTTTGCACAGATAATCAGGCAGCAGTTTCCTCAGCTGACGACGAGGAGGTTGGGTACGAGGGGCCAGTCGAAGTAAGTGGACATCACCCCCCCCCACCCCCCAATCCCTTTAATGGACAAACATACCAGCGTGCGGATTTTTCCACTCATGTCCACAGACAGCTCCAGTACGCCAGATGGTCTTTGGGAATACATAGGGGGCATTGTGCATTCAACACGCATTCCCTCATCGTTTTTGAGAAGTGCGAAAGTGATTTATAACCTGTTATGTTTTCGAGTTTTGGAGTAAAAATTTAATTATTGTCAAAGAAGCTGAATTAATGTGTCTATGTTGGTTAATTGTTTGTGGTGCATGTCATGTTCCAGCATTTATTAATTCTGAAATGGAATGATCGTGAACTGAAGGCTTTGTGTCACTCATCTGGGACACTTGGGCTGTCTGTCAATGCATTATGCAAGCAATATTTTGGCCCATGTGCCATAAAATTCCATAAACATCAAAAATATGTGTGTTAATTGATAATTACAAATGTCTTTTCTTGTGTTTATGCTTTTTTTTTATAATTTAAATTTGAGGGAATTTTTTTTGTCTCGAAGAAGCAGTGCTGATCCCAGACACCAGGGTAACTGCTGTTTATATCATGATCTTATCAATTATGAGCTTAAAGGCAAAACTGACCCTAGATCAGTACTTCTACTCTGAGTTGCCTTGTGTGCACAAGCTTATGGGCTTACACTGCTGACAAACCACAGTCCTCCATCCAGTCTGTGGCCTTATCTTTTATTTACAGTAAAGGCAACTGTAATTTTTCACATATTCTCCCTTTATGCAGCTGGATACTTTATTGAATTTGTTCTGGTAAAATAACTAGGAGTGATAGATCCCCCAGCTGGGACTGGAACCTGCAACCCCTTAGTTCTAGGCACAGTTTCCTAACCATTCCATTTTTACATAACACATAGTAAAATGACAGTCAATCCTCGATGGGACAGTTTCTGAAAGAGTTCCTTCCCCTTCCCTTCCCCCTCCCCCTCCCGTCCCTTCCCAAACCCAGGTACCACTACTACGGGATCGCGGTGAAGGAGAGCTCCCAGTACTACGACGTGATGTACTCCAAGAAAGGGGCCGCTTGGGTGACAGAGACGGGCAAAAAGGAGGTCACCAAGCAGACAGTGGCCTATTCACCGCGTTCCAAACTCGGGACCCTCCTGCCAGACTTTCCAAATGTCAAAGATCTAAATCTGCCCTCCAGTTTGCCAGAGGAGAAGGTAAACAGACTAGCACCCCCCCCCCCCCCCCCCCCCCCCCCAAAAGCCTGACGAGGGCCCCCCTCCCGCTCCTCCTCCTTGACACCCCAACAGGATGTGGTTTCAGAGCAGGACTTTGAGGATTTATGCGGCCCAGCTTTCGCCGGCCCTTTGTGTCCTTTCTCCATAATAAGATCTAGCGCTGGACGGAGTCCATGAACCAGAAGCGTAGTGTGAACACAGAGCCTCTTATTTTAAACCATGTTAGGGGGCGCTGATCTGGCTAAGCCCACTGATGGTGTATTTTTGAGACTTGGGGCCCTGTAGCGGTCATTTTTTTTTCTGTGCAGATGTGTGGACAGGATGAGCTGTTGATGTTTTTTTTCAGTGTTTCTAACATTTATTTTGAACAGTTTCAAAGTATTTATTCCAAAATTTAAGTATTAAATGAGTTCAATTTTAGGCAGCTGATGGGGTGATAGCTTTGTGTGTCACAGTCCCGTTTGACTCATTCTTTATGTTTCTTCAGTTATGTGTCACATCCTGCAGTTTGGAAATGGGGCTGCCCAATTATAAAAAGTGAAAAAATTGGCACGTCAGTGAAAGTATGAGTATTTTGGGCATTAATGTCCACTTTCTGACTTCCTCCTGAAATGAGCTCTCACATGTCATGACATACTTGTGTCGTGATACGGCTATTATGTGTCGCGATATGGCTGTCCTGTTTTAATGAAGTTGCTGAGCTACTTTTCATTTAATTCCATAATGAAGTAAGTTTGGCTGAGATGCGCCTTTGAGAGACACTGTGCTGTCTCTGCTTAATCAAATTTACCGTCACCTCTCAGGCAGTGTTTTATGAAAAAAATGTGTAGTCACAGATAAACATCCCCCAAATTCAGTTACACGCTGTATTAAGATAAGATGAAGATGAGATCGTCTTTATTAATCCCTGAGGGGGAAATTAAGGTGTTACAACCGCAGAGTGCACAGAGAATAGAATTAAGGACACACCAGGAGTAGTAAAAAGTAAAAATAAAAACTATGCAATAATATATACAATATGTACAAAATATCAAAATATAAACAGTATAAATAGAAAAGCCTCTGATTTTTAAAGGGTTTTTGTCTTATGGGGATAACAGATGTATATTTTTATGAAAATAGTTGAAGTTTAGGGTGAGGGCGGGGTTGGGCCGGCTAAGGCGAGGGGGAGGAGGGGCGCCGTTGCACAGTCCAATGGCTGATGGGATAAAGGAGTGCCAGAGACGCTCCGTGTCGCACCTGGGGTGGATGTTTTAAACCGCATTATGAAAAGTACCCCAGAAGTCATTTGATTTGTATTGCATTAAACCCCGTTATAAAGAACACCCAGAAATGACTGTGACGCACGCTGCATCTCCAGGTCTCCACCTTCATCATGATGTACAGAACGCACTGCCAGAGAATACTGGATACAGTAATACGAGCAAACTTCGATGAGGTGAGTCTGAACTTTGTGTGTTTGTGTGTGTGTGTGTGTGTGTGTGTGTGTGATTGTGTGGGTCTTGGTATGTGTGCAAGTGTGTTTGCGGACAGTATGAATTTCCTGTACACTGAACCTCATTCTCTGCTCTGTGTTACCATTTTGGGTACCTCTGTGTATTTACGCCTCTTGAATATTAACCTTTAAATTGTGTTGTAATTTTTTTTTTACACTAATGGGAAAAAATTGGGGTTCACCAACCCAGACAAAGCACAAATGGCCACTTACACACTGGCAGTAAGTTTTTAACTACAAATGAAACATAGAGCGCCTCCTGCTATAGCTATGGACCAGTTTACACTACAGTTCCCATGATGCCTCACTCACAGTGACCTCCTCCCATCACTTGCTTCCATCTCGCAGGTCCAGAGCTTCCTGCTGCACTTCTGGCAGGGCATGCCTCCCCACATGCTCCCGGTGCTGGGCTCGTCCACTGTGGTCAACATCGTGGGCGTCTGTGACTCCATCCTCTACAAGGCCATTTCAGGGGTGCTGATGCCCACCGTTCTGCAGGCGCTGCCCGACAGGTGTGTGGCCTCATTTCACCGTCACCGTACGCTGGCACTGAACCCTCAGTGATGGAATGAGCTCCACACTGAGTCTCTGTCTACTGCCTCTCCTTGACTGAAAACACACCCATTTACACTGTATACAATGTTGGTTCATCAGACTCTCAGCTCTGAGCTTTTATATTGTGTTAAAAAACACAATAAAAAAAATCACTATGCCTTCAGTTCCCAATGCTACTTAATGCACTACATCGAGTAATGAGGGCTTAAGGTTTCCTTGAATCTAAAATTGGAGGCGCTATCTTACAGTATCAGTGACTCAATGATTTACACAAATCTCTGGTTTTGCTGTGGGGTGTAGCTCCACCAAACCCGCATGTAAACCATCAATAACAGCGAAATCCTCAGTCTCCCTGCTAGCACTTAATGTTAATGCACCAGTTGTTTGAATTGAAAATTACTATTGACCGTGCTAATTGATAGCGTGATATCCTGCCTGCTTTCGCCTGAACATTTTTGTCAGCACTTTTGTGTGTCGCTCTGGGTACGAGCTTTTGCTAAACGCCTGAATGTAGCTGAAAAGTCGACATGATTACTGCAGATTTCTAATTGGCTGAAACAGTATTTCACAAGCATATTAAAGAAGTTTTAAAGCAAATATTTTACTGTTAGCTTGTTTTTAAAGTAGTCGCCAGCTGAATTAATTAACTCTTGCTGCTTGTTTTTTGTTTTTGTTCATTTTAAATAAAGCTTGCCGTAGTAGCATGAAATCAAATCAGCCGAATGCACTGGCATTGTTCATCCTTTAAGTAACAGATGTTAAAAAAAAAGGACTAAGGGGGATAAACCCTACACGGACCTGACTGGGCATTGAAGTACAGGTTTACCCATGTCTGAGACAGCCAGACAGCAAGGCATCGGGGGGGGGGGGGGGGTCTGTGTATGTGTGTCTGTATGAGTGTGTGTCTGTCTATGCATGGGCGTGTGTGTGTGTGGATGGGTGGGTGGGTGGCTGTGTGTATGTGCGTGCATGTGTGTCTGTGTATGTCTTTGTGTGTGTGTGTGGGTGGTGTGTGTGTGTGTGTTTGTGTGTGTGTGTGTGTGTGTGTGTGTATGTGTGTGCGTGTGTGTGTGTGTGTGTGTGGGTGGCTGTGTGTGTGTTTGTGTGTGTCTGTATGTGCATGCGTGTGTGTGTGTGTGTGTCTGTATGTGCATGCGTGTTTGTGTGTGTCTGTATGTGCATGCGTGTGTGTGTGTGTGTGTGTGTGTGTGTCTGTATGTGTATGCGTGTTTGTGTGTGTCTGTATGTGTGTGTGTATGCGTGTGTGTGTGTGTGTGTGTGGGTGGCTGTGTGTGTGTGTGTCTGTATGTGTATGCGTGTGTGTGTGTGTGTGTGGGCAGAGGGGATCGGTAAGCACCCGTCTTTCATCCTTTAAAGTTCCTCAGTGACTTTCAACCCCCTAATCCTGCTTCTCCTCGCCCCAAAACAAGAGGGGGACGGGGGCTCCATACAGGAGATTAGCTCTGAAGTGGGCCTGGGCCGAACCCGGGCTTCAGTCTCAATCCCCGGCTTTGACCTCTTGGCATTCCACTGCTCCAGTGCCGCTCTCGTCTCAAGTATTAGCAGGATGTGGTGGATATTAAAACCAGCGCAACCAATTACGATGACAAAATAATAATAATAATAATAATAATAATAATACAAAGCTGGCTTGCCAAATCTTGTTGAAGTACAATATTCAAATAGTTAAGAGTCTGTTTTAGTTCACTGACACATTGTGTTGACAGCAATACAACTGTTAGTATTGTATTTCCTGTTATTGTTTTGTGCAGCAAATATTAAATGTAATGTTGCTATATATATACAGTACTCTGTTTTTGGTGTGGTATAGTGCTGTGGAAAATACTTTCCCTTTGGGGACAATAAAGCTTAACTGACTGGTGTGTATTTTGAGCTCATAAAATTGATTTTGAGTTTTCATTGACTGAGGAGCCAAATTTTTTCCATTAAGGTAACCTAAGTTACTAGAGACCTCAAACACCTCCCTGGAATGACAAATTCCTGCAGGACTGGACCTTATTCCAGTTTTGATTTCCAACAAATATTCTGGCTAAATTATATCACAGTGCTGCTGTTGGTTTTCAGATATATAAGATGATGGTAAAACATTTCATATTTCATACATGGACAAACGAAGAGTCTTAGGCCGCAGTTCTTGGTTATCATCAAGCAAATACAGCTAAGATGTTGGTTGCAAAAAAAAATTAGACGGCCTTCCTCTCTCCAGTTTGACGCAGGTAATCCGGAAATTCGCCAAACAGCTGGACGAGTGGCTGAAGGTGGCGCTGCACGACCTGCCGGAAAACCTGCGGAACATTAAGTTTGAGCGTAGGTGCCCATATGTTCCCGCACCTCACGTTATTCAGGGAATGCAATCAACTGCTAGTGCGGTGATCGACCATTACACAGCCACAGCGAACACTTCAGATTGCAAAAGTGAACAGAAAAAAAAATGTTCTTGTTATTTGACCAGCTGATATAGCCACTATGGCAGATGCCCTTGAACAAAGAGCAGAGTAAATTAATATGAATAGAACAATGCCACACAAATACCTGTTAAGTAGGTATTTGCACATTACATACTGGAGTAAAATATAATGCATGATCACTAAAACTCGGACAAATACCTACTTAACAGAGAAACATGTCTATTCTAAGACAGTGACATGAGTAGTTTGCTAATTTATGTAGTTTTTCCCTGCACATGTTATACTCTAGTATGGTACAAAGCATGATACTACAATTGAACGCTGTGTTGAATATTAGAGGTTGAATGTGAATTTAATTAGAAAGATAAAAGCATATCCACAACAGAGCATAAACAGAAAAAATTTTCACGATTGTAATAAAAATGACTCTTGTTTTTTCTCTTTTTTCAAAGTGTCTCGAAGATTCTCACAAATTCTTAGACGGCAGACGTCTTTAAACCACCTTTGTCAGGTATGGATTATATTTTTTAAGTTGCTTTAAGACTGTGACATATGTAGTGCCCAGTTGTGAACAGGCTAATATTATTCTCACTTTTGGCATAACCACGTAACATATTAATAAACAGACCAGACATAACATGTTGTGAATAGCGTGAATAGTTTGATGTTATTTTATATTATATGACATGTAGGATGCACTTTTTCACAAAGAGCAAAGTCAGTGTCCAAACTAAATGTAAAATCTTGTGAATTTTGTGAGATGTAATTGAAGAAGGATACACTGAACTAGGGGTTTTTATATTTGATCCAGGGGCCCTGCTATATATGTTTATTTTCATTCCAACCATATTTTTAACCTTTAAATAGTAAGGAATGTGTTATATTATCTATTACAGACACTTATAATGTCTTTCTCCTCTGGATGCCAGTTTGTTCAATGCTTAGCTATGCATGCCTAGAAGAACAAATTCCCCATATTCACTTCCCAGGTACTCTAACCAGTCACATAAAGTAATGCTTTCACTGTAATGTGCTGTATGAGAAATGATTCCTTTAGAAACAAGTGTAATTATTGTAACTGATTAAATTATAGGCTAATGGGTGAAATCATAGGGGTTCTAACAGCAGAAAGTGCAGTCACATTGTTACAGAAACAAAACTATTTACAGAAAATGAAGAGTTCAAAGACAAAGCAAATGGTTAAGACTGTAAACTCAGCAACCTTAATCTTTGAAGAGACTGACTGTAACAGGAACCAGTCTACATGGCTGGTCCCTTCGGAAGTCAGTTTGAAATGATAACTTTGTGCCTGCTCTCTGTTTTTTTTTTTTTTTTGAATGCGTGTGATGTTGAACCCCTAAATGGTTTGTTATTTCATTTTGTTTACCAAGGCCTCCCGAACTGTTATCCACAGCGCGGACATCACTTTCCAGATGCTGGACGACTGGAGGAATGTGGACCTCAACAGCATCACAAAGCAGACTCTGTACACCATGGAGGACTCCCGTGAGGAGCACAGGAAACTCATCATCCAGCGTGAGTGCTCCGCCCCCAGGCCTGCCTGCCACACCCGTCCTAGGCCCCACCCACTCCCACACAGCCCCGTCCAGTACTGCTCCTGCCCTGCCGATCGCCCACAGAACCGTCAGACTGCGGCTTCTCACTGAAAACTAAAGCTGTTTTTATGGACGAAACCTATTCAATCAAAACAGACTGTAGGCTCTGTCACTACTTTCTCACTCACTTTAAGGGTGTCTGGTATTTAATAAAAAGCAATAAAACAGAAACCTTAACATAGTCAATACGTAGTCATTGCAGATCAATTGACAAAAGCAGGAAATAAAGGAGGGAAAGATGTGTTCAGGATAGACATATATCCTGAAATATTTAAACCCAGAAATATAAAGACAGAGGATTCTGTCTACCTTTTTGGTCAGTGCACACTCTTTCTATTTCTGTTTCTGTGTGAGTGTATTTGAATTTATTTGCTTAAGTCTAAATTATGCAAAACATAACACCCTGTAACCAGCGGCGGATGGTGAACTCAAAACAGGGGAGGAACAATCTTTACCTTTATACCTATCGTTATGTTCAACCTGTTCCCATTTATCTTCTTTGATTAATAATAAAACAATTAATTCACAGAGTAATCTACACTAATTTATGTAAATAGAGTAACTGGTTTCTAGTTTAATTTTGTAATTGTAACCTACTTTAATTCTTCTGTACTAACACCTGCAGTATTTGTTATACCTACATGTTATTATAAGGTAATTTATGTTTTACAGTTGTTGACAGATTAAAACTGTCAAATGATATAACAAACATAATTCTAGTTTCTAAAGAACAGCACTTCTATTAAAAAATGAAATTGGTAACCGTTCACTCTATTTACGTCAGCTGGTGTTTGTGATATTGTTAATCATGGAGGATAACTGGGAACAGGTTGAAGTAGTGATAGGTTTAAAGGTAAAGTTTGTTCCTCCTCTGATTCTAGCTCACCAGCCACCACAGCCCATAACTGCTTTCATCACGGTGCAGTCATTTGAGCTTTTCAGTCTGTTCAAGTTAATTAGGCGTTGCAATAATCTGAGCTCACTGGCTCATATCGGGGCCTAATGTAGCAGTCCTGGATCTGTGTACACCAAAAAAAGTGAAAGTTTGAGAGGTGCCGCTCTCTGCTTCCAGACCCCTGGAGTACATTCATTCACTTCAAGCACCGTGTGCTAATTCCCACGACCAGGAGCGTCAGACTGTGGTCCCGGTGACCGAAAGGTTAAACACGCTTATTCTGCCTCCAAACACCCCGGAGTGCGTCACAAATGCATTACAGTGCTGACCCCGTAGAGGGCTGACGGGGTCAAAGTTCAAAGATCTGCTGTCGCCCAATGAAAAGGGGCCCTTTCAGGTCTCACTTTGAACCAGAATGACGCCGGTCGAAACCCATCTATGCAAATGGGGGAGGCCTGCTCGGAAGAGCTGTGCCGTGTCTTGAGAATTGATGAAATATGCTTTTAAAAACCCTTTACCTACATAGTTAAGTACAGTGCAGTTAGTAATGCTTTATAATGCATTATAAACCCCTTTATGCTTCCTTTAAAAATGTTTGATTGTCGTCCAAAATCAATGAGAATTATTCAATATGATGTAAATAAGGAGGCCAAGATTTTGACTGAGGAACAAGGTCAAAGCTGGTGCTATGTTTTGAAAATATTTTTGTTTATAATATAATCAAATAATCATCAACAGTGTATTTTTAATACAGTATAACATGGATATCAGCTATGATCTTATGAACTGCTACCAACCCGATATTTGTGGAATGAAGGCCGCCTTGCGATCAACGCTCTGTAGCACTGAGTTTGACGCCAGTTCTCTGTAGCAATGACTATCTATTAGCATGGTGCTAACGTCTACACTCTCCGCTCCCCCACCCACGCCTGCCCACAGTGTACCAGGAGTTTGACCGGCTCCTGGAGGAGCAGTCTCCCATTGAGGCCTACATCGAGTGGCTGGACTCCATGGTGGACCGATGCGTAGTAAAGGTCAGTGAATTAACTCCCTTGGAATTATGGGATGGTGGGGTTTGATTTTGGGCAGGGGTGCCGTGGAGTTTTGCATTGCATACAATGCACAGAATGTTCATTTGACCTAGCTAAAATATTTATTGGCATTAGGTCTGATTTTCAGACCCTGAATGTCTCAGCGATTGATGAGTAAATGTTGAAGAAGCGCTGCACCAAAATATAAAAGTAGCAATGTCAGTGGATTTGAAAATCAGATCTTGAAAATATGTGAAAATTACAATACTTATTGCAGCGGCACTGTCACTGGTTTTAATGTACAGTTTTCACAAAACAATAGACTGTGTGCTAATGGAGGTACTGTATTTTATTTAACTTTAGACATGATGCACCACCTTGTAAAACTCTGTGGAATTCACCTCTTCTAACAATGCTTTGTATTCAGGAAAATACTTATAAAGACTATTGGCAATGTGTACAACCACCTGCGGTCTAAAGCAGAATGGCAAAGCAGCCCATTCATGTCCTCTTGTGCAAAAAAGTGTTCAAAGAAATCTTGTATCAATGCAATTTAGAAAAATACAGATGCCAAGTCAAGCTGGCATTTAAATTACATTTGTATTTGTAGTAGTGAATGGAATTAAGGCTGTTTCAAAGGAGTAACATGTATCTGGATGCCATCGGGTCCTCCGTATTTCTCTCATTGAGCTTTTGTTGGACATACTGGTGCTCTCATTCCGCCTAAGTTAATGATGTCTTTATTGATGGCCGTTCGTCACCATTATGTGCCAGATATGGGGGGGCTTGTTAAACTTGGTTGCCCTGGAAACCTCAGCGGACTTAGCCATTGGGGGACGACGACAATGGCGGCTTCCTAAGGGAGCCTGACTTGATGACATGTTTGGTCGTGAAGGTTAAACCCTCCCAAAGCTCTCCAACCCAACCCCCTCCCCCCACCCCTGATCCACGCCCTTACGCCCCTATGGCCCTACGCCCCCCCTTACACACCCCTCCCTCCCTCCCCACCCACCCATGCTCCCTGGGGGGCATTTTTCCCTCCTTTTCTCATGGAAATGTCGCATTCAGGTTGCAGGGAAGAGGGCCGGGTGCCTGAAGAAGGTGGCCCAGCAGTTCCTGTTGATGTGGTCCTGTTTCGGCACCAGGGTCATCAGGGACATGACCTTACACAGCGCCCCCAGCTTCGGTGAGTCATTATCCGTCATCAGAGAACGAACCGTATTCAGATCGTACTCAGGAGTACTTTCGCATTGGATTAGCATAGTTAACTTACATTTACAGTTTAGGCATTTTGCTGACGCGCTTATCCAGAGCGACTTACAGCTCAAAGTTCATTAAGCCGGGGATGAGAGTGCTAAAGTCCTAGACAGGGGTAAAAGTCCCAAGTGCCAGAGGGGATAGCATGGACTCTGTGGATGACCGGTTGAAGGAACAACAAAACGAAAAGCCATTAGTAGCAACAGCAACAAAAATCTTAAAACAGCAAAATTAGGTCACTGGTAGTAGGTCTATGGCTAACTAGAGGAGCTTGGGAGAGACAGAGAGAGGTGCACCCTGAAGAGGAGAGTCTTCAGTCTGCGCTTGAAGGTGGGCAGACTATCTGCTGTTCTGACCTCCATGGGAAGGTCATTCCACCAACAGGGAGCCAGAACAGACAGCAGAGTTTTCCTATAACTTGTGTCAGAATTTTAGTGATGTTGCAAATATATTCACTGGTCTAGAAATATTGTTAGCCAGGTCTGGCATTAATTGGGTGAATGGTATTATATTCTCCCACATTGTACAAGTGTCTGCTAAGCGATTGTATCATGTAATGAAATGTCATGTCTAGCTGTAATTGTGTGCTGACGCCAGCTTACTAGGTGACTGAATGAATGACGAACCCGCAGTAATTAGCTGGAGTAACAGTTCTTGAGAAAATTGATTTGAATAAATGCATTGTTAGGAAATGAAAGATTTTGGACAAGTTCATTAGAATACACAGTCGAGAAAGAGTTTTCCTTTGAAAATTCACCACCGTAAGCTTGTTTGCTGCCTTGCTCGATGTTTCATTTTTAATTCATTTCAAATTCTTTCTTTGATGCCAACTTGACATTGGCTTTAGAGGTAATTCAGTGACGCACTTACAGTAACTCACTGGAATAAGGCCAGTTTGCCAGTTATTGGCAAAATGTATATGACTTAATACATTATGAAGAATTTAAAATGTATATGTTATGCAAAATTAATTTATAACGTTTAGAAAAATGCTCAATCATCTGAGGAGGATTTGAGGGGTGATACTTGGAAAATCCTTCTGTGTAAACTTATCCACTGTGATCGGCCTCGACTGAGCCTTCTGCAGGCCGTGTGCCAAAGGCTGAATCCATGAGTGCAACGGGAATTCCTTTTTGCTGACTCAGAAAGGTAGAGAAGAACCTCCAGTTCTTGAGGGCCTGCGGGTCTATTGGGTGTTTGTTATGTGTCAGCCCTTAAATAGCCAATCAGAGTCATCGGTTTGACAGGGAAGGTGTTGATACTGCTGAAAGCTTATAGGTCGATGATCCTCTGGGCCTGGTGTCACTTGCTTCTTAGATTAGATCAGTAGTAATGCGCTAGAAGATCTCCCTGGAGACTTTGGTCACTAAATCAAATGGATTTTTTTTCTCACTACATTGAATGGAAGGAGCCTACAACCACTTGTTGCTCAGCCTTTAGTTAATAGCCATCTCTGAAACCTGTAGCACCAAAAGTGAACACTCTCATGGAAAAGAATGCTCTCCAAGCTATTGTAAATATATGGACTTTTTTTGTTTTAAAAGTTTTTTTAAATAAAAATAGACATAATGGCAATGTAATATGAAACGACACGTTGCAATTTCTGAAAAGAGAAACTGTTTGTACATTCATGAATTTGTGTGTATATGTTTGATTCATTAACGCATATGTGTCTGTGGGTTCATATTTCAGTTATATGAATGTAAATATCACATATATTTTATGTAAATGAAATACACATTTTCCTCTGTAAGGACCCCATCGGTCAGGAGTCAGAGGGGAAGCTGGGTCGTTGAGCACGGATCCCTTTCTGCGCTCCATTAACGGGGCATGAAAGAGAGGCAGACATAGATAGGGACACACAAACCCCCCCCCCCCCCCCCCCCTTTTCACTTCCCCCTTTCCCCTCTCCCTTTGGCCCGTCTACGAATATCAAAGACACAGCTGGGCACAAGGTTTTGATAAAGCAGCACTGCACAAGAAAACAGCCAATTAACAAAGGCCCCTTCCCCCCCCCGCTCCCCACCCCCCCTCCTCCCAACCCAACCCCCCCCCGCTCCTCCCCCCTCCCCCTCCCCCTGCAGTCCCATGTGTCTTTGCATTTTATGACCCCGGTCGTGGCGCGGCCTCACTTTCTGAATGACAGGCAGTGTTCATTATGCGCACGCCAAGCACAGCTTGTTGGGATTGTGTCACGTTTTCCCAGAAGTCTCTGTCACTTCCGAACCCCCCTGCCCCCTCTTGTCACAGGCAGTGTGGAACTGACTGTTCTGAGGGGGGAGAGAGAGAGAGCAAGCAGAGAGGGCGCTAGGAGGGACGCTCACACTGACACTTGTGCACAAGCAAACTCGTACGCACATATGCACACAAATTTAGCACATTCACACACACTTATGCACATATACATATACAGACACATTCACACACACACACAAATAAATGATAGATACACATGAACCAAACCACCCACCCCGTTTGGGCAGGGAAATACCAACCACTACACAAACTACATTTGGCTGGTAGTCAGGTCAAGAGCTGACATCTCCATCAATAAGATCCAAAGCCGAGCAGAGGAATGCTGGAAAACTGAATCTCAATGCTCAAGGGCTCCCTGCCACAGTCACAGCCCACAGAACTACATTTGGCAGGCAGTCTGCTCTGAAGCCCTTGTACCTTTGCATTAGAGAGGACCCAGAGACCAGATGGATGCTGGGAAATGGAGTCTTATTACTACTCTCTATCTGTCTCTGCAGGGTCCTTTCACCTGATCCACCTCATGTTTGATGACTACGTGCTATACCTACTGGAGTCCCTCCACTGCCAGGAGAGGGCCAATGAGCTAATGAGGGCCATGCGGGGTGAAGGCAGCGCAGGTGAGGGTCAAACCCTACCCCCCCCACCCCCATCACTGATCCTGGATCAGTTTCAAAGGTCCACAGGGGTACCAAAGATATCTTATAAAAGCTTAAATATCAATCTGCTATAGGAATAGTAAGGGGGTGACTTGTTTGAAAGAAATCTGCCTTTTTGGGCACAGACTCCAACTTGTTATGAATAAGCTACACCCTTCTGGAGAGAGACTCCACCCCCAGGTTGATGATTGACGTCTGGGCTCCTCCTTTCAGCAGACAGGCAAGAGGAAGTGATGTTGATAGAGGCCACGCCCCCTCCCGTGTCACCAGGACCATACTCTCCCGCCAAATCCGTCATGTCTGCAGGGGTCCCCACCTCCCATTCCCCTGGGGCTGCACAGTCACCTGAGTACCCAGGCGCCATGGTAACCACAGGTGAGGCCCAGGAAGGGGATGCTGGGAAATATTGGTGAAAAGAGTTTCCCATCATTTTATGTACCATCAAGAGGAAGGAACAAGATTTGCTTCTTTTGAATAATTCTGACCGAATCTGTAGCACTGAGGGTAGTTTGGAGCTGCTTGGAACTCATGACCATGTTACAGTTATAGCCGAAGTTAAGATACAAGTTTATACAAGTAATATAGACCGGGCACAGCCTCTAACAAAAGGAAAATGTGAGGGAAATGTTTATTATATTTAAGAAGGTTATTCTGGAGGTACAGTGCAAATTCTTCCCTAAAGTAAGAAAAAATATAGCCTTATCAGACTATTTTCTTGTGATCTTTTCATATTCTTATATGAAATAAAAAATTCTACATATCTGCTTTCCAACTTGATATCTGACACACATATCATGAAAAATTAGGTTTACAAATAAATGATGCACCTGCTACTCAGTGCAATACGGTATTTTTTATTTGTTTTTATCATTTTTTGGCATACATTGGGACTGTCATAGCAGAGCCCTAAGTCCAAAGCGTGAGGGGTTGAGACTGTCTGTTGTGGTCTGGCCTGGCCGCCCCAGTGAACGCGCGACCCCGCGCTTGTCTCCGTGTGTCCGTGTGTGTCTGTGTGGCAGGGGCAGGGCCAGTTCAGTCATATACCTGGTCCCTTACGTACACAGTGACGACGTCGGGAGCCACGCCCCCGGAGGCGGGGCAGCAGCTGTCCTGCATGCGTAGCGGTCCGCCCCCTCCACCAGCCTCCGCCCACAGGATGCCCGTGTACCCCCACCGGGACGAGCATGGGTAAGATGAACCCCTCTTCCTCTCCTTCTCTCTCTCTCCACCTCATCTCTTTCTGTCTTTCTCCAAGTGCCCCCACCTAAACAAACACAGGTAAGAGCCCCCCCCCTCCCTCTACCTCCCCCCCCATTTTCTCCCCATCTTCTCTGTCATTCGTCTTCTCTCTCTCCCTCTCTCTGTCTGTCTCTTACACCTATTCTTCCACTAACCAGGTAAGAGGACTCCTCCCTCTCTCTTCCTGTCTCTGTCCCTTCTCTCTGTTTCGCTCTTTCACCCCATTTACCCTCTTTTTGTATAATTCTCCATTTATCTTCTGTCTATTATCTCCTATCTGTGTACCAATACAGATGAAAACAGGTCTGAGGACCCCTTTCTGTCTCTTTCAATCTTCCCTCTCTCTGTCTCTCTCTTTCTTCATTCCCTCTCTCCCTGTCTTCCTCTCTCCCTGCATTCCTTTCCAATGCTTCCCTCTTGACTTTTGATCCATTTTCCCCTAAGCCATACGTGGTTTATTTTTGGGGTAGCGGGGTGTTGTTCGCTGCTTGGAGTCTAACCTATTATCACCTCTCAGGTACACCGGAGGCTACAACTACAGCAGCTACTCCAACCAGCACCACCACCCAATCCAGAACCAGTACCCCGCCTTGCCCCATGAGCCTGGAATTGCCTCCCCCCTCCACTACCCCACGTACCACCGAACCCCCACCCAGGTCAGTACCAAAGGGCCCGGGAGGGTATGGGGTCGAGACCCTCCCCTCTTAACTGTCATTAATCTCCACCAGGGGCAGTCCCAGAAAGCCAGTTCAGACTCACTAGACCAGAGTATCCACCCTGGTACAGATGGATATGGGTTCAATACCCACTTGAGTCAAATCCTGGACCCTTCCTGTTTTTTCAGATAATGATCTTAGAACTTAGAGTAAATATGTGGCAAAAATGTGTAAAAATGCCAGTAATAATAATCATGGTGAGTTATAAAACAGATACAGTGGAGAAGAGTTTGTGAAAGACTATAAGCTTTAATTGTGTCATGGGGCAACCAACATGGTACAGTTGTTGACTTACTCATTCCCCTGTGGGTTAACTATGAAGACATTTGAGAAAATGCATTTCGTTCTTCTTACAAAAACATGTGTGTGTTTTTGTGGGAGGGGATTTCTTAACCTACATCTCTGATGCCAGCAGGATAAAAACAGTCATGTCGGGTTGTCAGTTGTTGTTCTTGGTGGCATCTGTTGATTTGCAAAAACAGGGCCATTGGTTGGTTTGGAATGCAAATGACTGTGTTTGTGGTCTGCTGTGAACATTTCGTTTTCTTTCATTTTTGCTCACCTTTCCTACGAAAAGGATGAGCTGGTGTAGTGGGTGAACTAACGTCTTACAACTATCTCACAGCAACACAGACAGCTTTTTAGTTGCACTTGCCTGGGGCAGCTATTTCCTTCAGCATGTAGCTACCCACGATGCCCTGTGGGACATTCCTTTCTGTAATGATGTCAGTGCAACTGCTGTGTAAAATCAAAGTATTTTTTCCATTTGTCACAAAGTTACGTTCTCATGCACTGGTGTGCAACAAAACTAGTGAAGGAGGATGTTGGCCAAAATTTTTGTAATTAAACATTTTAGTGGGAATAAAGGAAACACTCAAACCAAAAAGATTTTCTTGCACTTCAGAATAGAATGCATAATTTGCTTGCCCATTGTTGCTGCTCCATTGTAATTGATCATTTTTAGGAATTTTAGTTTAATTTTGTATTAAAATTGTATGGACAGACTCTATTATCTAGATCCTGTTTGTATAAGCTATGACAATAAAGTATTCAATACTAATCACCAAGCAAAACATGTTTTACTGACTGAAATGCCATCACAGTGGGAAGCCCCTCTGCCCTGAAGCACCGGTTCACCGTATGAAAGGAAGAGTGACCAGTAGAAAAAAAATTGCTTCAAAGCACAGTTAAATGATGTTGAATGTTTCACCACAAACACTTGTTTTCATTTTTGCACATGTAATTGTAATGCTCGATATTCTACTTTGTACCAACAAAAAAATACTCTTTAATTATTTCGTTCATAGTTTGCGATCCTCTAATATGAATTCCATGCTCCCTGTTTTTTTTTTTTTTTTTTTTTTTTTGAACTTTTTTTGTACTTGGTGGAGGGGGGGGGGGGCAGTCTGTCGGAGTCGGACAGGAATGTTAATATGTAGGTTAACCAAAGCCAAGCTCATTGACATGCAGAAGGCGGAATTCCACGAACAATGCCCTGCGCTCCGGCCTGAGCAGATAGAGCATGGAGTACGCAGCACAAGGAGGAGTTGAAGATCTGTCACAGCCAATCATTTCATCACAATGCATTACATTACATTTCACCCGTTTGGCCAAGCAAACTATCCATGTGAAGACAAGTGCGTAAATAGAGCTTGAAGTGCAAAAATACCTGAGGGAAGTATACAACCAGGGACCATATATGTAGAAAAACACAGGAATCATCTGGAAGCCTGTGGGTCACACCTGTCAAGGAAATTAATTGATCAAGTAATAAAGAAATCAATACAAACTAAAATACACCTATACAGACCTATAAACAAATTAATATACACCTATACAGACCTAGAAACACACACACAATTTAATGAGAAGCAAAGAAAAACACAGTTACAAAACTCAACGCCTTGTCTGGGCCACTGGGCTCCATGGTCGGTCCAACAGCTGAACCTGATTTACTGTTGCTTTAACCTTCCAACCGTTTTCAATTATTTATTAGACCTTGACCGTCGATGTGGTACAAATGAACCTTCAGCTCACGTTCTCTTTAGGAAAGAGAGTGATGTGACATCACTGATAACAAATATCAGCAAAACTAAAGGTAATAAATCTTCTAAAGAGAGATTTATTATACACAGTAAGTTAGTTTTCGTTCGTCATCCCAGTCCACTTCAGTCCTTCTCACGGCCTGTGGTCTGCAAACACTGCGTGTGTGAGTATCTGTACACAACTGCAGAGATTTTCCTTCTAAGGATATGTACATCTTCACAGCACAGTCTGAACAAAGCACAGACGTACAAAGTAAAAAGATAAACACAGTTCATTACAACAGAAGGAACAGTGCTTTCAGAATACAGTTTTAAAAAGCTATGTTAAGATGTCAGATAGCCATAGGAATGACATTCCCCTCCTTTCTTTACAAAAAATTATGCCATTAAAAATAAAAATGTGATGTAGCCAAAGACATCAAAGTCATGTGACAGCACAGGATTTATTCAGGTAACCGGAAACTAAGAATGGAATGCCAAGAATGAAATGGAGAGAAGGAGAGAGAGGGGGAAAGAGAGAAAAGTGAGGGAGAGAGAGAGGGACAGAGAGAGGGAAAGAGGGAGGGTGGGGGATTTGGCAGCGAGGGTGGGTTTGGCTGTCTACTGTTAGCCCCAAAGTGAGCCAGTGTGAGTTGACCCCTATAATGGTAACTTCCTGTCAGGAGTGCTCCGACAAACATTTCCTTTGTACTGCCCGGAGGATCAGTGGCAGGCCGCGGTATTTTCTGAAGCCGGCCGGCTGAAGCGCAGTCAATGTGCCGGATGCCAAGCTGTGAAAGGTGGCCCCCGGCCGGATCGTAGAGGGGCCCCTTCCTCTTTCTCCTCTCCCTCCTCTTCCTCCTGCCCACCGTCTTCCTCTCCACTCTCAAAGGCCGTTTCATGCCCCAGCCCCTCGAACCGCGGACGGGGCCAAGGGACAATTATTAAAATATTGTTATCCATCGGTCTCCTCTGTGAGCCCGAACAAGGAGGTCACTAAGTCCGCATTCTGCACTTTGACCCTTGCTGACGGTCATTTTTCCGAGCCCCTCGTCCCCTTCATAATAGTGGTATCTGTGGCCAGTTTATATTTAGAAGTCTAAAATACTTACTTCCACTTCTTCTTCCGTGCCCTGGCTTAAATCGGGAACAAAGTACCGGCTTTGTTCCGAGAGATGATCTTTCAAAAAGGACATGGAAGATGAGGACTCAAAGGATGTGTTCTCTAGGATCAGCCCCCAAAAAGGGGAAATGTTTTTTAAAGACAGGCGATTAAGGCCTTTGTTTTTTGGTGTTATCGGGCGGTTACCAGGGACAACAAAAATACGACCAGCTGGGCACATTTTCGAAAAGCTCAACCTGTTGTTCATTCACAATGGATCCATTTCTCGTCAACTTAAGTGGAAGAAAAAATGACATCACAAAATGATCTTAAGCAGTCACAAAAAATTTAAACCCTGATAGAAAGTGACCGTAGTGCTCATTTCCCAGTCCTGTCTGTGTCTTCTTCAACATTGCCTCGATCAGGGCTTACAGCCAAAGCACGCTGACTTTTCATAAACATGATTATAGACATTTTATATAGTCATTTCTCTTCAAAATGGCTCAAATTCCCAGTATCCCCAAGGAAAGGCAGTTAGAAAACAATCAAGCGAGACTTTGGTTTTGCTGGCCTTTTCTGCCTTAAAAAAGTAGTAACTATGCATAAATACCGCTTGGGCTAGTGACGTGCACAGACGTCCAGAGGGGCACTGGCTCTAGCTAATGGCTAATCCCGGCTATCAAAATCCTTCAGAGGGGCATTTTGGCCAAAAGAGGGCAAATGGGCCATTGCCCAGGCAACAGTAGCAGGAAGGATGTGCGTGTTCCTGACTCGGGCATTGCACCGGTATGGTAGTGTGCATATTTTACAGCCTGCTTTTTAGTTTGAAACCAGACTATGTTTACATGACCTCTCAGGGGTCATAGCTGGAGGTTCTGGGCCAGCGGTACACTTGCTGCTCATATGGCAGGATGGAGAGAAAGAGATAAAGAGGAAGAGGAAGAGAGAGAGAGAGAGTGATAGCGGTGGCATTGTGCACAATATGCTGATAAGTTACCACCTGTGCGAGTCACTTTGGATAAAATACTTCTTAATACTTGAATGTAAATTTTATTTTAAAATGTAACCACCGCGTTTACACTTTTGTTTAACTCTTTGTCCACCGAGTGCCGGCCAGAAGCAGATGGGCTCCCCCTCTGAGCCAGGTTCTGCTCAAGGCTTCTTCCTGGTTGTCAAGGAGTTTCTCCTTGCCACTGTTGCCTTGGCATGCTCTGAGGGGGCTTCAGTCCTGGGATCAATTGTGAAGCAGTTTTGTGACGACTTGTTGTGGAAAGTACTATACAAATAAGATTGGATTGAACTGAATGCTGTAATGTAGCAACCTCCATACATAGCTGTGCGCTGATAAGGTTGTTCCTTTGCTTTTCTGCAGTATCCACTCAACAGTCAGATGTCTCGTATGGAGCCCTGTCTTATGGGCGGATCCCCACGGCTGCACTCCACCCCGGTGGCCCCCCGGTGGTCGGACATCCCTCCCGCCAGCAGCTGCTACACCAGCCCCCCTGTGCATTCCTCACGCTACCCCCCCACGGGTGACCTGTACTCCCCCCTGGCCCCGCGCCGGAACTCCGAGTACGAGCACGCCCAACACTTCCCTGGGTTCGCCTACATCAACGGGGAGGCGGCGGCGGGGTGGGCGAAGTGAGAGAGGGCGTGGCAAAGGGGGGGGGGGGGGGGGGGTGTGGATTGGATGGGACATTCCCATGGAAACACACACGGCCAAGACAACTAATGCTAATCTGTTAGCATCAACTCCAGCAAACCATCAAAAAAAAAGACCCCTTCTCCCACCTCTACGACTGGATACCCCCCCCTCCCCCACCCCCCCGGCCCCCATCCCGGCATTGTGTCAACACGATCTGGGAGACCGTGATGTGGGACACCTGACACACAGGGTGAGGTCGCCGCCGAAATCACCAAGACTGCCAATTCTTGTCCAGGAGTCCACTCGCTCCTGTGATGACAGACGGTTGCCATTTATTGGGTGCTCCCCACGGAAGTGTTTTTTTTCCTGTCAGCGAATGGCCTTCCTTTCGGGAATCGAGATGAACTTTGAGCCTCAGAGAGAGGGTGTGACGCATATTTACCAGAGCGACCCTTTAGCTCAAACATCCCTCCCGCCCCTGCTTTGGTCATAAAGTCACACCTAGCCTTATCATCGTTAGCCGACTCATGCACACAAGTGCAGGCGACAGAAAACAGCTAGCCTTCTGCCCTCGAGCTGACGTCAGTGCAATCTCATAACAACACTGCACTTTCTCTTTCTCAAGTCAGTTACTGCTGTCCCCCTCCACCCCTGTCATCTACACAAAGTTCGCCGTGCAGTCAATTCATCATCAAGGGCTACCTACAGTAAGTGCGTCATGCTCCATATCACGTTTTCACATCAGTGGCTTGAGGATAGTATAATGTCAACAGTGTGGCTCGATGCCCTCCAAATGTGCGTCAAACAAGGAAAGACAACGTCAGAATACCAGCGCTAAACACCATATGGGAGGCAGATGTTGACCCAGCTATTCTTGGACGACTGCCAATACTTTATTTTTTTTCTTTTTTTGGAAGATGGTTATTTTGAATTTTTATTTCTTATGCCTAGTCCTTAAAAAGAGATTCAAAGCTGTGAAAATATATCGTGTTTTCTGTCACAAGCTTTGTTTGCTGTATTTCTGAGAGGACTTTCTGTAGACATATCTTCTGTCACTTTGTAACATGGTGGTTTTGTTTTTTTTGCTGTTGTTGGTTTCTCCATTTTTTTGTTGTTGTTGAAATGGTTTGTTTCATTTTGTTTGATTAGGAAAAAAATTATTAACCTAGGTACTGTATGTGTGTTGTAAAATGCACTTGAAGCTACTGTGGACCTATTACCCTATGGGTAAGCATAAAAACCTTAAGGAAATCATTATGTAACTCTAAGAACTCTAGTCACTTTTTCTGTAAATAAAAGCACTCTTGACAACCTCTGTGATGACGACAGTCATGGTTTAAGCTCATATTTGTGGAGATATTTGTTGCCACATAAAGATCATTAAAGCGCCAGTTAAAATGTGGATGTTGTTCTTGTTTGTTCTTGGCCACTGTGTGAAAAAAAATGATGAAATACTAATATTCAGTCTATTTCCAAATGCAATATATAATTGCAAGGGTGGTTTTCTGAGATGAACATGAGAAGCAGGTGTCTTTAAAACTGCGTCCAACTGAAAAGTGCACATTCCAAGTTCCGAACAGACCAAATCAGATGCATAAAGAATGGCAATTTATGTATGCTTTATCACACATAACGCAATTCTAATTGTTCTCATTTTCATTTTTCTGAACAGAATACCTTGCCTCAGAAATTCTAGTCATCTCCATTCAGTGACTGATAGTGAGAAAGAAAATTCCAAATTCTCTCAAATCTGTCGGGCAGAACTAACTACACTGGGGTGTTGGAGGTTAATGGATGATTGAGGATTTTTTTTCAATTAGCTTAGTACAAACCTCAGAGGTTGCAGAGAACTAAAAGAGCCGTGGAAAAGAATTACATTTCTATGGAGAAGAAGCTCCCGCTGGGTAAGGTCATGACCCCTTGGTGCCATGACCTTCGACCTCCTTACCCTGGAAGTTTTGTTTTGGAGGCCGGTCCCCTACCCAGGAGCCCCGCTCACCCTGGCCCCAATAAAAGTTCACCACCAAGGCCTGGCCACGGGAAGCCAGGCCGGGACAAAGGTGGAGAACATGGGAAAAGCACACGAGCCGCCCGACCTGTCATGCCTCCCGCCCAGGCTCAGAAATACCCCGGTATTGATGGCCAGCTGGGGTCTGCCTGCATGGGCTCGGTTTCAAGGTCTCACCAGGTCACTTCACACCCTCTACCTCGAAACGGCCCCGCGAGTCAGAATGATTACTGATGTTATGTATTTTTCCCAAAATTATGCCAGGCATGGAGACCAGTCCGACGCAAACAATTCTGTGGAGCTTGCAATACAAGAAAATTCATTTTGGTATGAGATTGATTGCAATTGTTCAGATGTTTTAAAATACTACTACTACTACTAATAATAATAATAATAGTTGTAGCTGTTTCTAACCTTGTTGAGTGAAACTGTAATGCTGTGCTCTCCAAAGAAAATATACACACAAAAAAAACATTAGTGGACTGCATGCTGGAAATGTTGTCAGTAAGCAAAGTAAAAGAAAAGCTGTGTTTGTAATTACATTAATTTACGGCTGTTTTTGAAGTTCTGTCATGTCAAGACAGTAGCTTCTGTGCTATGAAAACATTTAAGGTGGAGGGACCACTAAGAATTTTTAAATTGTATATGACGTGCACTCAATTTAACATATAACATGAATCTCAATTTTTCAACAAACAGGCATAACCTTGACAACACCTTATGGTGCATCTGGAAAAACTATTAGTTTTTCACCAATGGAAAACACATAAGGTCTGAGTTTCTTTAATTTTTGTGAACTTAACTGAGAGTATCAACGTACACTATGTTGACAACATATAATGGAAGATCTATACTCCGTTCGAAGTTAAGAGATGTAAAACATTAGCGGCGAGTGAGAATTTTATTTTCAACAGGCTGTGGTCATGCAGTCCATCACTCATACCTGACATGAGCTAAGAGCCACTCCTATTTCTATTGTTTATGTGACACCACGGGCCCCGCGGCGAAGCTCGTGCCAGGCTCTGTTTCTCAGAGGATGTTGCAGGTGGGCGCAGCTCTTCTTTAGAGGTGTTTGTGTGCGCAGAGAGGCCGTGAGGAATATGCGCAACTCATTACAGTTTAATTTCAATCTCCTCCATCAAAAGAAAAAGAGCTTTTCATTCAGGAATGATTTACCAGCCAAAAGACCACTGGGATGTGACATCACTCGATGTGTGACAAAATGAAAAGCCGGTGCGTTACACAGTGAAGTGAACCCCTGTGACCACTGCGAGAGCCGCGGCGGCCGTTAGCGCTTTGGCTGAGCAGTTTGCCCACACAGCGCTCAAAACAAGAGGACTACGTTTCAAATGATTGAAAGGATTCAGCAACAAAAGCGCTAATTGGCAATAAAGGAGAGGAGAGGGGAGAGATAAAGAATTAAGACTCAGATAAACCACTTTTTACTTCATATGCAAATACAGGAATGAAATGAAAAGAGGGCTGAATGGCTGGTGATACGAAAAAACCAAACAAAACACCTTATTAGCACATTAATGAGGAGTAACTGGGCACCAGGCAGAACATGGCACAGAAAGACTTGGAACGCAGGAAAAAATGAATATACAGTATATTACACAATGTGAAGGACCATACAAAAAGGAACAAAACTCAAACACCAACAAAGGCAAATGCTTGGAGCACTGCAAGAAATTGATGCCAGTATTTTTTAATAAACATGACCATCGGTTGCAGACATATCCAGTAAAAAGTAGATATGAGTTATACAGCCTAGATAAAGACCCATATGATGTTGAACCCTGTGGAGGATTACTATCTAGCCAAAGGGAAGTTAGAAAGGGCAATAAAGTCATTTAGTTAAAGTAATAGGTTGTAGAAAAATATGTTAACATTTATTTTACTAACTGTTTTTTACATTTCTTTTAGTCAGGATTAAGAGAAAGTAAACTGTCATGCAGATAAAAAAGCATTTGTATATGTTTTGAACAGATAGGCTACGCTCGTGTATCTCACCCAGCATGCCTGTATTTTGTCAATTTGTCCCCATGCTGTTTCAATGACGTTTCCGGTCAAAGTTGAAGGGTGAAAATAAAGACAGGAAGAATGTTCCTCGGTTAGCTGGCTAGCGGTTGGAGAGAACCAAGAGTGGGCTGTCAGTTTCAGCTTAAGTGTCAGTTTCTATTCTTGACAGGGTATAAGTATTTGCGCGAATTGTGTTTTCATTATTTGCAGCCATTGAGACACTGATTATTTCTTTTCAAACATGGATTTAAGTTCTATTTTATCGCAAATGGAGAGTGACAATGAGGAGGAAATAACCAGGCTTTTGCAGCAGTACAACCAAGAGGTAGGCTGGATGCTGTTCGCTCTGCCTAGCGAATGTTAGCTAGGCTAGCTGCGGCAGTATAAACAAACATTGAGATGTAGCTCGGAAGCGATGGTACAGAATGATCGTGTTTGAAATATCAGCTCTTGCAACACTGACAACTACACAACTGTTGTTATTTAGTGTGAGCTAAAATATAATCGGAATTAAATTCTCCGGCTTGTTAGCTTGATCGTTGCAGTTCCACACTGTTGTTAACATTGCTAGTTAGCTGCTTGTATGTGTTTCTAGCTTTTAATGTGTGGAAAACTGTTTCACCTGGATGCATTAATTATATCCCCTGAACGATAACTAGCTACTCAGTTACTTATCCTTCGCTATCTCTCTTAGAACCGTATTATAGGAAATAATAGCATTAAATGTGCACGTTGTGGTGCCGCACACGCCCTCTTATTCCCTGGGTATTTCGATTGCAAACTCGCTCGTTACCTCGCAGCTAGTTTGAACCACCTATACACCTAGATACCCCGTTTGGTGAACTTAAGCTTAAATGTTTAACAGTGATTGTGGGAGGTGAGTTAGCTTGCTGGCTAATGCCATTATTTTAGGAGTATAACCAGCAGTGAACGTGTAATGTCTCGTTTCTTATCGACATCTTCTTTCCTTGTTATCTCATAATTAGGCACGTAGTCTCCCTTTTTGATGCGTGTAATGTTTTTTGTCCTGCTTATCTGAATATCTTTGTGAGTGATGACCTGTTTGCGACCCACTTCATGCTTTGTCCTGGTGTAACGTGATTCCTTGACGTGACAGGATAGTACTACATTTGTAATATGACATTTCTTGTTTTGCAGAATAGTCGCACTTTCACATTTGAACAGAAAGACGAGGACAAGCGAGTTGTAAGTACAAAACATCAGTGTGTGTCCCAAGGTAGCCGTAAACTCAAAACACTCTTTTCCCTTCTGTTCCTTTGTTTTAAATTAATTAGTATGGGTGCATCTCGTCTTAAATGGAAATTCTTGAGCAGACAGTAAGTAAGTAATTGTTTGTTAACAATCTGATGCAAATTCTGATTGATGTAAATTTATTTATGTATGTTTTCATTTCCCTCAACAAGCAGTTGGGGTTTGAAGATACACAGTCTGGACCTGCCTTCAGTTTTGAATGTCGCGTAAAGTTTCTGTGCTATCTATGTATGCATGTGGTATCTCCATCTGACATAATGAGGAAATTTCAGATCTCTAAAGGCTATGGGGTGTGGTGCTACTGTTGACATTATTCGGTAAAGAGTACAGTGTCAAATTCTCCTTCCTCATGGGAGATTCCCCTGAAGAAAATGGCGGAAAGCCTGCACGTACTGAGTTGAGCATGGTAAAGGTTTCCAGCTCTCATCCTGGGTTTACTGTTGTTTAGTTAAAATCAGCAACAACATGAGGTCAAAGAAACCAGGTGAGGTGAGGCAGCCGTGTTCAGCTGCTTTAATTGATCGTTTAAGTGCTGAGTAAAAAAACACATCTTTTCCAGGGGTTTGGCCTGTAGAATCTTGTCCTTGATTATTCATTCTCAAAGGCTGAATTTGTGTGCCAAAATAGTCGTACTTTCACCTGAAGGTCAGTTTTTGGTCTTGGATCATTGTGTAACACCATTGTCAAACTACAGGATGTGACATATCAAATGAAAGCAAGCGCAAATTCACATTCGCTGCGACCTGGCAAATCCCACTGCCATGCCCCCTTTTTAACCAATTGGCATGAACAGAAACACACACCTTCACACACACATGCACACTTGACCTCCATGCGAAAATTCAGCCTCCAAGGGTGAAAACTGTGAACGCCAAAGGGCGGGGAAATTTTTGTGGACCAACCTACTGACCGACAGAGAGACCTATAGAGCTGCTGGTCGCAGCTAAAAAGAGTGAAGGGAAGTGCAATGGACCTCTAACCTCCCTGCATCTCTCTCCATCCTCCAGAGGCTGTGCCAGGGTCTGCTGAAGGTGCTGGGGTCTCCAGTGGGGTCCTCCTGCCAGCGGACTTGCCTGGAGACCCTGCGCATCATGTCCCGTGACAAACGGGTGCTGGCCCCCGTGGGGACGCGGGAGGGGGTGCAGCTTCTGGCCCGGCTGGCAGCCCTGCCTGAGGGTGAGGGAGAAATCCTGGCGGAGACGGGCGAGGATGAGAGGGTGGCGGTGGAGGCGCTGAAGTGCTTGTGCAACGTGGTGTTCAACAGCGCGGCGGCCCAGGAGGCCTGCGCAGACGTGGGGCTGGCGACAGGGCTCTGCGCCCGGCTGCGCTCGCCCGGTCCCCCTCCTGTCCACGAGGTCCAGCTCTTCTGCCTGCGCCTGCTCTTCCTCCTCTCTGCGCTCCGCAGCGACGCCCGGGCCAGCCTCCGCGGGGAGCTGCGCGCCCTGGGCCTCCTGGCGGACATGCTGGAACGGGCCCTCCATGTCCGCTGGGTGGGGCCCTACGAGGCTGCCGCCCCCGAACCGAAGGCCCCGCCCATCTCCATGGAGACCACGGATAGAACCATGGAGGCTCTCAAAGCGCTGTTTAACCTCACCTTGTCTGAACCCACTGTGGAGGTGAGTTGTCCACTCCAGAACTGTACACACCTTTGTGCTATTGTTGCCCGGGGCAACAGCCCATTTGCCATCTTAAGGCCCAAATGCTTGTGTACATACTGGCCTTCCAGGACTGAAGTTGTGTAACTGTAATGAATAAGAATTTGCATTATGTTGTGTGCACTGATGCAGAGTTTATCCCTCCCTCTGCAATTCAACACTTTATCTAGTTTGTTCAAGGACTGTTTGTGCAAATATTCATACCTTGTTAAAGGGGTATTTCCAGAGGTGAAAGTAAGCCGGTACGGTCTGGTACTGCGTACCACTAAAAGGTTACAACCGGAGATTTCACTCAGCAGTACATGAGTGCACATGCGCATCTACTTCCGAAAGTACCGGCAAATAGTCCCGGCAAGAATTTAAAACTACTATCACCCCTGGGTATTTCACTTTGGTAGCATCTTAAGCGCTATAGTTTGCTTACCCCTGGAGTGTCTTCATGAACAGCGCAGAATCATTTTTTGTTCACCCTGTCTTCTAAATGAACCAAACCGTGTGCCAGTTCGTTTAGGCCTCATTCTAACTTCCAGTTTACTCCCAGTCTTTTTCATGAACAAAACCTGGAAAAGGAATCTCTATTGAGGTTTTCAGTTCATTATTGGCCTGACACATTTTACGCACACATACTGTTTGTGGCATGAGGGGAAGACTCCTTAAATCACACACCATAATTTTAGTGTTAACTCGCATTAACTGTGCTGATTCAGAGCACTCCGTCAATTGTTTTATCCAGAGGTTCCGTGTCCACCTCCCAGCTGGCTCTCATGCAGACTTGACATGAGAGAATAAGGTGTTCACATGAAAATGGTTCACCCATGAGCTTTAGCTAACTAGCATGAGTTCGGCAGAACTACTACTGAATAAAATGGGCCCAAAAATCTTTAGGCTGTACACACAAAACCTTTACAGTCATTTACAGACAGACTGTCCCTTGTTATCTGAGTTTCTTCTTTTTGGGTTTAACTTGAATGACAGTTTGACCATTTAAAGTAGAATCTGTCGTTCGTGTTAGCTAGCCTGACTTCTTTTAGAAGCTTGGTCCACAATCCTCCTTTCCCATTTCTCACAACGATACTGGGTGAAGCGATTAGATCAAAACCACCAGTGTGTCTCGATGGCGGTTTTGTTGGTGTGCGTGATATCACTGATAAAATTTCTTGCTCCTTGCTTCATTCACATGCTGAAAAAAATGACCATTTATAAAGATTCACTTAGCCATTGTTGTGTTGTTTGTTTTACTATTCTTAAAACATTTTTACACAATTTTTTACAAGAAAAAGAAATTTGTGAATCATGGGAAAAAGACCTTGGTGATCACTTAAACACCTAAATATTATTTTTTGAATCATGCAAGGAATCATTTTGGATGACCATTTCATGGTTTATCTAAATTATTTCTTGTAAGTTTAATTTTTCCATGTTTTGACCCATATGGAGTATTGATTTCTTGTACACGTCATACTTTGTTCTTTCCAACTACAAAATCCTTAGTTATCATCATCATTAAGAAACCATTGATGTCAGTTCCTGTGTAGATACAGGAGAGCACTGCCTCATTTAGATAACTGGTATTATTGTGTTATGTTAATTTGATTTGTCATGCAGAAATAAATGGACATTTTTTTTTCATGAATGTCCAGATGAAGTAAAGGGACACAAAACGTGTGTTTAGTACATGAAATAATATTACTTGTCCTGTCACGGTGTATTAATTGAAGCGTCAGTCCCTTTAAGTTAATTATATAATTTAAGAAAATGACATATTTTACTTGGTTGCCACTTGAGAACGTCAGTGTTGCTGCAGCAAACTGACATTCTGTTCCTCTCTCAGTCAGGTCTTGGTGGATAAACCTCTTAACGCTCACCCCTGTCTCCTATTATCTCTTCCCAGTTCTACAGAGCTTATTTTAATTGGTTAAGAAGGATCAAGAAAAGGCATCCTAATTGGCTCATCCCTAAGGCTGGTTGATTATAATGATAATAGCACTGGATAACTGGACCTGGTTCATTTATGTAGTTGAAAACGGGCTGCAACATCATTATTAATGTAATGTAATGTAATGAAATACTCTTCATATCTTAAAAACAATATCCTTTGTTACTTAAATCAAATGCCCTGTCATTCTTAATTCTAATGTACAGTGGAATATAGAGCTTCTTTGTGCTACTTGTCTTACCTTTGAGTGCTGTGGCAGCCCTATACTCTGTCAGTTGTGTGCCAGTTGGATATCAATTCACCTACAAGCTCTGACACAATTGGATGTCAAATCTCTTGCATAATTGGGCATAATTTCATCTGTAAGCTCTGATACAATTGGATATCACTTCCCCTGTAGGGTCTCATCAGCGGACAGTAAGCTGTCATATAATTGGATATGATTTCTCCTCTTAATCTCTCAGAAAACTAGATATAATTTCCTCTGCAAATCCTGATTTATACTTCCTAAGTGAACTGATGTACTGTGCTTCATGCATAAATTTAGCTAAGCTCGGGTATTCATTTGTGATCTTTTCAGCCAGTGGTGCACATGCCAACATTTCTTGTTGATTGGTCCGATTTTTTTTTTCCCAGTGCGAACTCCACACTGATTGGTCAGCTAGTGATGGCAGGAGGGTTCTGTGGGAAACGGGAAGGTTTGCTGCAGAGTGGAGGATTTATAAACCACGCCAGGCAATAATGATTTCAAATTAGCCAGCAGAGACCATAAAGTGCTGCGCTTTGTCAGTTGTGTGGATCGGACTGACCAGCGTCAGGGACCCCCCCTGTGAGTTTTGTTTCGCTATTGGGGGGCCACCCTTACCATCATTTGGTTGAGAGCTCAACATTTACAGTGTGAATTTTCTCTATAATCATCACTCATTTTCCTGTGACTATCCTAGAGTCCTGCAGTGGCTTATCACAGTCCTCTGAAATGCTTGCCAGCATAATGTCTTTTTTTCTATGTCCTGAGCTAAACCCCATGCATCTGATCTTTTCTGTGAAGTTGGTTATCGACACATCAGTGTATTCACTGAGGGGAGTATTCAAGTATCCATGAGGGGAAAAAATGTAAATAAACAAAATGGATTCAGTGACAAAAGTTTCACTGATTTTCATGCTAAACAAATGCCTAAATTTCTTAAATTCCTAAAATTAAATTGGCCAAATTCGATTAACGAACATAATTAACATAATAAATGTTTATCTAAGCAAGACATATCGCCTTTGTTTATTTTTTGAGGCTATTTATATACTCGTGAAGAATACCCCCCCCACACACACACACACACACACACACACCCTCTGTGTTGAGGAAGTTCCTCTCTTTTTGCCCATTGTCGGCATGGCAGTCGAGGTTTTGTTGCTGTTTTGCGGTGCCATTTTGTGAAGTTATGTAACATGGTTACACTGTGGCTGGAGATGGTGGACCTGAGACCCTCACTTTCACTTTCTCATTGGCATGACTTTTTCATGACTCTTTTAATGAGCTGCCAGGAAAAGTCCTCCACTTTGTTTGCTTTAGCAAGCAGGATAACTTTTTTATTTTTATGGTTTATTGGGGAGTTTTGCGCCTGGGTTGGGCTGGGAATTCTGTGTCTGTTTTCTGGATTTTATGCCAGCTGAACCTCATAATTATTTAACAAGGTCAATCTAACTTACAGCATTGTGACGCTGACATGATGCTCATGAGGCTGAAATTTTAACCAAATTTCCCAATGGGCCGGTCAGAGAAGCCAAGGCTGCTATTTTGTCCCGATAAAAATTATTTTGCTGCATTGTAATCTACCAGCATTTAGATTGAAACAGCATTCATGTTCACAAATTCACACTTTGTGAATGTACTTTATTGTAAAAGCAGTATTGCGTGATTGGTGCAACATTTTTATGGGTCTCTCAGTTAAAACATGCTTATTTTGCCAGCACACTATTTTCGCTATGCCATAGTATTACTACAGTACCAGTGCTTTCAGTAGATTGTTATGCATTTTTCGTACTGCTTAGTGTATTGCTATTTTAACTTGTGTTTTAAGTGGTCTGAGCCATTAAACATCAAGCTGTATGTAATATAATCTGTGAATTCTCGGTGATGGTTTTGGTTACCTAGTCTTGTTTGCAATGGGTGATTGTAGCCACAGGTTCTCATTCCACCTGAGAAATCATGCTCCTGACCCCCATGCGGTTCATCAGGTGAGCTGTCTTCACACGCTTGACTGTCTCTGTATCAGGTGTGCTCTCGCTCAGTTGGAATGAAAACCTGTGGCCACGCCTGGCTGCAGGGAAGATTGGACATCCCTGTGTTAAGTAGAGTGCATCCAGGCCACCCTCCCTCACCCCCCCGGTTTGCCAGGTCACCCACGTTTTTCCTCCATTTTGACAGGACGGGGGCCACCAGCTGAGTCTTCTCTCTGCCATCATGCGCCACCTACTGCTGCTAAGCGCTCCGACAGAGGACAAAACTGAGGAGCTGCACAGGTTAGCAAAGCACTTACATCTCACCTGTATACCTGTATCCACCCCCTCACCCCCCCATGGAGAAAGGGCTTCACAAGAAGTTGTAGTGAGGGCTCGAGCTCAGAATTAAGAATTTGAACCGGGTTTGTGTGTTGATGTCCATGTTTATTTCCTCCAGTTATTTCATTAATTTATTTCATCAAAGAAAAGTTCTTTCTGAAAAATGTCATATAGCTTTGGAGTTTAATTATCTGAAAAGGGCACGACAACTGGCATGGACTTTGACATGGCAACGTTCATCGAGTCCTCAGGCTACATTGCACGGAAATAGTTGCTAGGTGTGGTGAAGATGATTTAGTATAGGTACACTCCAAAGTACAATTTGAGTTATGAATTATGCAAAACAATGGAAAATTAAGATTAGGGTGTCTGTAAACTTTAGTCAGCCAGTGGGATAACATGTCCTTACGGAAAGTGCCATTGAATTTGTCACATGACTGGTGGCCATCTTGGATCTGACTCACGCCATCTGAGTGTTGCATGAAACACTTTCCACATAAACCAGCGACCATTTTTCCCACAATGGATGTATAATTGACATTTTAATTTACATTTTTACACTAAATTTAAGTAAATGAGGAAACCTTAGATCCATATTGGTTGTTTTTTGTGGGGGAAAAAAAACAGCTTCACATCTTTTTCTTTTCATATTCATTTTGTATTTTTCTTTCTTCATTTTGCATATGATACTCTCCACCCCTGATTGAGACTAGCCACAAAGCGTACAAGAGACTGAGGGGAATCAATACTAAAAGTAGATTGCTCACTTTTTTGGCCCTTCTAACCATAATTTCAGTTCGATTTGTATTACGTGACACTAATCCTTTGTGTCTGTGTATATCTGCTGCTTAATTTTTACAATTGAAGATGGAAATCAGATAAAACTGCGGCCATAAACATTTCATGGTCTTGTATTGTGCCGAAGAGAGATTGGAAGTCAGTAATCAACCTTAATTAAAAATCTGGTATCTTGAAACATAAATAGGTACAGAAACAGTAAAATATTGTAGGATCATTGTGAGACTGTTTTTGTAAACTTGGTTGCCAGCTCATTGACAATCGTTGTATTGTTTTTGTATGGGAGGGTTGAGCACTCATGTATAACTGCTCATTTTGTTATGTTTTTGTACAGTTGTTTTTGCAGTAGAATAGCTTCATAATGATACAATAATGAATGCTCATTCTCATGTATTCTTGGGCCTCCATAGGTTTGAACATGAGGCTTTCAGAAAGCAGAAATATTGCCTTGTGCTTGTTCCTCACATGCACTTAACTACTGAACTATGCACCAGCTGAATTACACTCGTTAGTGAGTACCCCCCCAATACATGGCTGAAGGGTTGTGTTAGTTATATTGTTTAGTACATGGATGGTATAAGTGCATGGTTGGGCTTTTACTTTCTGGATCTGGGTGCTCCTCTGGATGCTGAGGAGCATATATTGAGTAATTAAAATGCTGCTGCAACAGACACTTTGGATGCTACGCATCACACAAGACGAGGCAAAAAGAAAAAGAAGAGTTAGCTGTCCCATATAAAGACAATACTTTGACTCTCAATGAACTGGCAACCAGCTGTACCCATAAGTCTCATGATATTGTACTGTGTATATATACACAAGCGAGAGTTTGTTTATTTCAAAATGCCCTTAGGGCAATTCTGTGTGTACATAACAAATCCCTGGACCATCATGTATATTTCTCTCTCTCTCTCTCTCACTCACTCTCTTTCTCCCTCTCTCCCCCCCCTCCCCTTCTGTCTCTCCCTCTCTCTCTCCCTTACTCCCCCCACCTTCCCTCTCTCTCCCCTCTCCCTCCCTCTCTCCCTCTCTCTCTCCCCCCCCTCACCCATGCCTCTCTCTCTCTCACGGCCCCCCCCCCCCAGCCACACAGTTAACCTGTTGAGTAACATGCCGGTGTCCTGCCTGGATGTGCTCATCAGTACCCCAGTGAGGGGGGGGCTGCCGCAGTACGGGGACAAGAACATGGAGGTCGTGCAGGTGCTCCTGGACTTCATGGAGAAGAGGATAGACAGAGTAAGAGCCCCACCCCCCACGCCCAACACCCTAACGTTCACTTAATGGTTCACTCAAATCAGCTGGGAAGATATTAATCAGGAAATATTAATAAACAATGTTGTCACCCCCCTGCTGAAAATTTCCCCCACAGACTTCAGAGGAAGCAGCTGCACAATGTGACTGCTCCCATCCATGTGACATATAGCATTCACTGTTTGAAACACTTCAGACTCTACACCAATCACATACTGCCTGTGCCTTGGGAGGAACATGACATCGTTGTGGACCTCCAGCCAATGGCTATGCAGCTGTGAAGCTGTGGTGCAGCTGGGAGGTTGAGTCCAAGCCAGTCATGGGGTCACACAGCAACACATGCACCACAAACGCATGCCTTTACCCTGCCATGCAGAATCCAGATGCCTACAGCTTCGTCCTGAAGTAGGCAGGGAGGGTTGCCGGAAGGGGTAAAAGGGGAAAAAAAAATAGTTGATAAACAGTCACACAGCTAGCACATATCCATCAAAAGACCATCGAGGCCCCAACCACCGGTGTTATCACACCTCTTATGCCTGTCTCTATGTAAGCAGGGCACCAGCTACAAGGAGGGGCTAACTCCAGTACTGAGCGTGCTCACTGAGGGATCCAGGCACCACCGCGAGATACGGAGGTACATTAAGGCCCAGGTGAGTCACTGTGGAAAGGCCATGCTCAGAGACATCTGTCCTTTATTTCTGTTTGTCCGTCCTCATTGGTTGACAGTTCATGATTGACACTTGACACCGGAAAGCCCGCCCTCTAGTCTGTTAGTGAATATCTGCTTAGGAAAGATGGGCTTGGAAAGGTTCCACTCAGCATTTAACTTCAACATGTTGGTGCGTTCCTAAAAAATAAACACTCGCATCCACAAGTATATGTATGCAGTTGGATGAAAATAAACGCAGCGTTTTGACACCTGTGTCGGCATTCTTACCGGATATCCCGGACAGGTCACACCTGTCCAATCCCAGTACCTGTCTCAACATCAGCAAAAGTCACAGACACCGTTCTCTCGGTGTCAGCACCCCAGATACACCCTTTAAACTGCTACGCTTTAGTGGGAGCACCCTTGAGTGTTGACTCTCTATGGTCGCAATGTCAAAACCCCAGGTATACACTCACAGTAGCTGCAATTTCAGTGTCAGCACCCTGAAAGGTACCCTCTTTACATTACATTACATTACAGGCATTTGGCAGACGCTCTTATCCAGAGCGACTTACAACACAAAGTGCATTTCTTTGGGAACAAGATTATCAAAGTGCTAGGGAAGACCTCTCCACAGCAACGTTTACATTAGCATTTTTTGGTGGGCACACAAATAAAAACCGGTTTGACAGGTGGTTTACACAATTAAACGACTGTTATTAATACGTTTTGGTATTAGTAGTACATGATTTTAGCAAGCCTCACATTATATCACCAGGGAGACATCTGTTTTTTTATTTATTTTATTTATTTTTTGTCAGGCTCACCATTTTTATTTATTTAGACATGGTTGCTATCAAGTGATCCATAACAGAGCCACCTGATTTATAAGGTGGTGTAGGTTTTAGTCATACATTTTAGACTCACACAGGTTACATTTTTGCACACTGCTCATTTGGATATGTACACAAGCAATTCAGGTAAAGGACTTTTCCTATGATAGTAGGGTACTCCTGCAAGTGTGAAGACCAGACTCCTAACCGTAGCACAGCACAGCCGTCATATAGCCGTGTGTTTCCCTCCCCCCCCCCGCCTGCAGGTGCTCCCTCCTCTGAAGGATGTGACGAACCGGCCTGAGGTGGGCTCCACCATCCGGAACAAGCTGGTGCGCTTGATGACCCACGTGGACATGGGCGTGAAGCAGAGCGCGGCCGAGTTCCTCTTCGTCCTGTGCAAGGAGAGCGGTGTGGCACACTGTCTTTTTTTTTTTTTTTTTTTTTTTTTAAATATATATATCATATTTTTGTGTTTTCCCCGTTTTCTTCCCCCATGACTTCAACTCCAATTCTGTCAGCCTCACTGAGTGTCTGTCCCCAGAGACTCAGGAGGACCTTTTCCTCCTCAACTTCAGCTCCTGCTCTCTCAGCCTCACTGAGGAGGACTAAGCAGCTCACGCGAGTCCTCTGGTTCATTCATGTCACGATTAGCCCGCTACTTTCCACACTCTACATACTTTCCACCGACCACATATCGCCTATTCATATTGTGAGATAGACATACTGGGAAAAACAGGCCAATTAATCTATCTAGGCTTTTCAGCTACTTTTTATGAAGAGAGTGTCCAGCACTGCGCCAAGTCTGGACTTCAGCACTCCAAACCTCTCTGCCTCTACTACACCACCGGGCAATCTGTTCCAATGAAGAGGCAGCTATCAACACCAGAGTACACGTCCATTATTAAAGACTTATGTTGCTGCACTACTGTCATTAACTCAATAATGGATTACAGCTTTCAATTGCAAAGAAGTGTACTTTAAAATTCCCAGAAGGTCTTATTCTCCTGAACATTTTGACTCTCTTTATTGTGCCTTATTGCATATTTAGGCCTTTTAAGTGCAGCAGTTCCAACATAATATGCGTTAATGGGGGAAAAAAAAAAATTAATAGCTCAAGGTGCACTCACGTCTGAGCGCATCACTTCCTGTAGCAGCGATCACCGCACCAGGGTTGTGTTTGGAAGTCTAGTGAGCAGTGTGCAGAGATGTGGTTTTTTGAGTCTGCGGTGAAAGAAATGTGCCTGAAATGGGCTCTGTGTTTTGTTCGCTGGGTTGAAACGGGCTCTGGGTTTTGTTCGCTGGGTTGAAACGGGCTCTGGGTTTTGTTCGCTGGGTTGAAACGGGCTCTGGGTTTTGTTCGCTGGGTTGAAACAGGCTCTGGGTTTTGTTCGCTGGGTTGAAACGGGCTCTGGGTTTTGTTCGCCTGGTTGAAACGGGCTCTGTTTTGTGCGCTGGGTTGCAGTGGATAACCTGCTGAAGTACACGGGCTACGGGAATGCGGCTGGGCTGCTGGTAGCCCGGGGCCTCCTGGCGGGGGGCCACGGCGAGACGGAGTACTCCGAGGACGAGGACTCCGACACGGAGGAGTACAAGGAGGCCAAACCATAGTGAGTATCGTTCACGGGTCCCCTGACTGATGGGATGGAGGCACGGATTAAAATGAAGTGCGGCAAGCTTGCCCCCAAATGTTTACTGTAAAGCAGGGCCACTGATCTCCAAGTCCTGATGGCCACAGTGTCTGCAAGCATTTGCCTCAGCAACACGTTCTACTCTACCTTAGGTCACCTATTGGCTCTTCTAATTTAATTAGCCAAATAAGGTGGTATAGTGTGTGGCTGCTGCAAACACCTGCAGACACCGCAGCATTTAGGACATTGAGTTGGGCAGTGCTGGTATCAAGCATATTGTGATGAATGTTCTGTGAAATCTGAAATTATAAATAAACTTGGCATCTCTGTTTTTTCAGCATTAACCCCATCACCGGCCACATCGAGGAGCCCCTGCCTAACCCGATGGAGGAGATGACTGAGGAGCAGAAGATGTTTGAGGCCCAGAAGCTGGTGAACATGTTCGACAAGCTGTCCAGGTACGTCATCCGTGTGTGACAGTTTGACATAAGCGATAGAGAACTGGGTTTATGACTTAAAGGTTGCAGGTTTGATTCCCAGGGAGGGGACTACTGTTTCACTGAATTGTAGTTATTAATTGTAAATATTAATTCTGTATAATGGGTAAAAATGTAAACTGTGTGAGTCAATCTGGATAAGGTCGCTTGCTGAATGCCTAAAATGGAAAGTAATGGGTCTTGGGACCCGATCAGTCACCTGGATCAGTTACACATCACCTGGTCACAGCGTCAAAGACTGTACCTTCTTCTTCATTATTAATTATTTTAACAAATTATTATGAATTGTAAATTTTCTCTTAATTAAGATTTGACTCAACTTCTCAACATGTGTAACTGTCTAAAAAAATGCATTTATGCCCTGGAAGAGGTGAAATTTTATTTTATGTGTTGGTCTGTGTTGCTAGGTAAAGAACCTCAAGACATTTTTTAGATTTCTCATGTTGGTTTCCAGTGTGCTTTGATGGTTGAGTACTGTCAGTAACTAATAACCTGAATTCAAAATACCATGCCTCTAACGTCCAAGTCTAATGTAATGTAGTTATAGTCGTTTTTGTTCATTCCCTGAAAAGTTGTTTCACGTAGCACGGTTGTAGCTGGAAAGGGGAAAGTCTGACCGTTAGTCTTTCAGATCAGAGTCTGTGTTGTCGTCGATGTTTGGTGACAGCTCCTCCGAAGCGAACGGGAGAGGCGGCAGCAGGGCGAGGAGAGGGGGTTTATCCGAAAACCCGCCATCGAGTGCGCTCCCTGCCAACCGGTTTTTTAAAGCTGGAATCTCTGCATCTGTCCCAGTGAGACCCCCCCCCCCCCATTCCCCCCCATCCTCGCCACCCCCGGTCCAATTACAGGCGCCCTTTTCCAGCGGCGGCGCATTCAGCGCGGATAAAATAGAGCCGGCTCACGCACGGCGCATCGGGCCTCTGTTTCCATTACAAACGCGGCGTTAATTACCGGCTAATTGGCGCTCGCGGCGGGCCGCGGGGTCGGTCCTTTATGCTGTCCTCCCTGTGTTTCCGTCTGTTTCTTTCTTAATAACTTACACGTATCCTTTCCTTTTTTTTTTTGTCCTCCTGTCTTTTCTTTATTCAAACGGGAGCCTGACAATATCCTCTGACACGGAGTGGATTCGGACAGAGGCTCAATTAGAGCGAAGGGGGTGGGGGTGGGGGTGGGGGGGTTTGTGTTCAATGAGTCGGCGAGAAGAAGAGGGTGGTCGCCATTGTTTGGGGTGGGGGGGTTTGTAATGAGACGCACGTGTCCGTCAGAGGCGACCAGGTCTCCTCTTCTCTCCTTCTCCTTCAGCCGCGAAGGAAGGGGACCCACTCTCAACAACAGCACCCCCCCCCAACCCCCCCACCCCTGCAAACCGGCGCTCAGGGAGATCTGTCGGGTCTGGACAGGAATGTGCTTCACCAAACGCTTAATTGTGACTCATTCCCAATTACCACTGACTCTCTCTTCCCCCATACTCCCCCACAATCGCTAAACCCCCCCCCCAGCCCCAATCTTCTGACGAGAGTCCTCCAGCAGAAAAGGATGGGCAGGAATAGGGCTGTAGGATTGCCCCCACCGGGCCTAATTGGCGGAGGGGAACTCGTGGCGTCTGGCGAAAGGCATCGGAAGAGAGACCGCGCCGAATGGCTTTGTCTTGGCGGACACCACCGCTGCTGCCGTTCTCTCATTTGGCCTCGTTAGGCCTCGTTAGGCCTCATTTTACAGTATACATTGTGCGTCCGTCCTGTTTGTGCGTTGGCAGATAATCACCCGCGTGGGGGGGGGGGGAGGTTGGGGGGGGTTTGGTTCCCGCTGCAGGGAGCCGCTCTCCGGCGTGCTGTCTGAGGAATGATTCCTGGTCATTAGCCCTCTCTCATGGCCTTTATGTCTGCCCGGAGTCTAATGACTTCTCCTTCTTCTCCGTCTTTTTTTTATTTTTTGCTGGCTTTGGCCTTCATTGTATTTGAGGAGTTGGCGGTTTTCTCGCTCAATCGTGTCCTTGTGTTTTTGATTCCGACAGGGGGCTTTCTCCGGTGTCTCTGACCCCCCTTGGGCCCGCTGTCCTTCTGACAGCCCTGCAGGATTTGCTCATCACAGTCTTGCAGCCCGTCCCCGGACTATGAACAAGATCCGTTCCTTAGTTTGTCTTTAAGTCGAATTTGTATACAAGTCGGAGCAGGTACATACGGTTCATATTTAGTTCCGGTTAGTCAAAATATTTGTCTCACTATATAGTGTATATTTTACCTTTCCACACACATGAAACACTTAAGAAACACTTCCAAATACACTAATCTCAAGCAGACGAACTGCTGAAGTTGCGGAATGCTTTCATGAACATCACAAAGTAGTGCGTGCGTTCGTTATTATGAGCCATTGTATTCAACTAAACTAAAATTAACTAAAATTTTTAATATAATGAGCTTTATGGCAGACAACAGTATGAGTTGTCCGCAAGTCAAACGTTCGTAACCCGGAGACTGTCTGTATTTCCCATATATAGGGATGTGATTGTATGTGATTAATCTGGCAGCATTTAGTTTTCAGGTCATGTATATTTGAGGACACAGTACAATATTCACTTTTTTTTTCAATGATTTCTGTAAGGTATCAGAGTTCGAATGTTCATGGTGTGTCTTCTTAAGTCATACCCAAGTCTTTTGTCTGTGATGTGAGAATCAGAATTCCCTGTTTAATGGCATCCCTATATTTTTTTTGGCATCTGTAGAATCATGGTCTTGCATGTTTTCATGTTGCCTAGCAACAGCAGGCAGTCCCATGTAAAGAAGGAGGTGAAGACAAACACACTGCATTTGGCCAAATACCTGTGAATCTATATAGGAAATAGCATAACTGCTGTGTAAATACCCAGCACGACAGTGCTTACAACTGCAGAAACCTGATCAGCCCTGTGTGTCAAGTGCTTTCCATTCAACTGACACTTAATTAAATCGCCACGCTCAAAAATACAATTGCGAGTGTGCACCCTACATGTTGGGAATACATCGTCACCATGTAGCTACTAATATAAAAAAAAATCTGTCACTAACGAATGGTATTTGTTCCACCTTTGGGTCAAGAAATTTTACCCTGGGAAAGACTACCACTGACACACAAGTGAAAGAAATACCACTTTATTGTTTGCTGAATCTTATCCTTAAGGTCTGTTAGGGATCAGACCATTGTCATGACAAATCTGCCTGTTAAACCTGATAACACAGAGCAGTGAACCCCAGTAACATCAGCTATCGATCCATCTGAGTAGTCACCATGTAAAATTGCATGTATCAAGTCCTTTTGCCTGTTGCACACCAAGCTGGTCTTTCTCAGTGTTTAATTTACAGTAACACCTGTACAATTTTTCTTTTTTTTTTTTTTTTTTTTTTGCTCGTTGTTGTTTCCTTGTGCCGAACCGAACCAAACCAAAGCAATTGTAAAAGTGAAGTCATTATCCAGCGTTGCGTTTTCTCCGTCCAGATCCGGAGGTCGCTAATGACTGCAGACGAGCTGTTTAAAAGCGCTGCCTTTTGGCTGATAACCCGTCTCTGAGGGGAGAGATCCGCTGACGCACGGTGCACGTATAATTGGATTAGCGTTGGAGGGGCAGCCGCTGCTTTGAGGAGATTAGAATGAGAGCTGAACCCGTAATTAAACTTTGGGGGAGAATGGCCGTCAGTCCGGGGGAGAGAAGGGGTGGGGGGGTGTAGGGGGATGCGGGGGTGAGGTTAGAATCGGGCCGCCTCTTGAATACCTCTGAGATGGATGTGAGGGAAAGAAAGATGTCCAGTATAATTAGGAGGGTCCTTTTGAGGACGGGGGGTGGGGCTGAGTACAGGGACTGTGGTGTCCCCCCCCCAAATCCAGCCACACTGTGCAGGTGGATTACTACAATGAAGCCTAAACACACACACACACACATCACTACACAGCATCAAGCACTGCAAACAAACCAACCAGCCCGCATTTAGGGTATGTGTCCGTGTGTCTCTGTGTGTCTCTGTGTGTGTGACAGATTTGGCTTAATGACTTTTCCCTGCTTTGGTTGTGTTAGCTGTCGGTTGTGAAAGATGTGTGGTCTTCTTTTGTCTGAGAAAAGCGTACTGGTGTATATATCGTATACATGAATGTATGTGTATATATTAGGGTTTTATCAATTAGTCTTATATACCAGGTAGACTATTTGAAAAATTGATGCTTTTTAAATACAGGTTAATTACATTATTAAACCTGTAAGGCTGAGAAACTTTTATAAAACGTTTGCGTCAAAGAGAGAGCTGTCTACCTTCCTTATGTGTTTTTTCTTTATTAGCTCGGGGGTTAGATGGGAGGGGGGGTCAAAGAAGGGGTAAGTGAACCCTACTATGGCAGGGCGATCTGAGAGACAGCCCTACAGACTGCACCCCCATCCAGAGAAACCTAACAGGAAATGTGTTTTAATTAGTAGAAATGTCTGGTATGTAGCTGTTACTGTTAGCTGTTTTAAAAACCCTGTTTCGGGGGCATCCTGTAGTCTAGTGGCTAAGTACATAGCAGGACCCCTGAGGTTGGTGGTTCAAGACCCAGTCTAGCCATTGCTGTTGGGCATAACACTCTGAGCAAGGCCCTCAACCCCACACTGCTCCCTGGGGGGATTGGCCCTTGGATAGCCTAATCAACTGTAAGTCGCTTTGGATAAAAGCATCTGCTAAAATAACTCTTTATTTTTTTTTTTAATGTTCTGAAGGGTTTCAGATGAGAAAAATGAGAAAATGAGTAACCATACGTAAATGTGTTGTTAGTGATTGTGTGGGTTTTTGATGACCATATTTACTGCTGCAGTCAGCGCTGTTAATACCTCTCCTCTGCTTCCCTGCCCTGTGCTTAGACATCAGCTGATCAGGCCAATGGGAGTGAAGCGGGATGGCACTCTGGCGCCCCTAGAGGCGGCAGTCAACCAGTGCGAGGTGGAGGACAGCTGCAGCTCGGATTCCGACTAACAGCCTGACTCCCACCGCGGTAACGGAAGACCCAGCCCAGTCTGTGCCCTGAGACCAAAGTATGACTGAGCTGCCCTAAGTTTGGAGGTTATTCAGCCTCCAAACACTGATCCTGGATCAGTTCTCATCTATTACAAAAGGTCATCAACAAAAATTTGGGTGATGGGTTTGGACTTGGGGCCAACTGATCCTAGATCTGTATAAAAGGTGGATTAAAATACTGGTACTTCACTGAAACTAAAAAAAAAACATAGGAATTAAAAATGTTTTAGAAAAATATGAAAAGAGCAGGCTTTACTGTCTGCAATTAGATACGGACCAGAAATGTCACCTTTTACGGCATCGCAAACAGGGTGCAAGTCAGAAAAGTAGACTGCAATGAAAAGGAAGAGGCAGCAAAAAGAATACCATAAGGTTTTCTCTTCTGACGACTTGTCGCAACTTCAGAAATTAATTAATTATTTGCATGTTTGAGGCATAGCCCAGTTTCAGTGTACAAATTAAGTAGTGAGCTGTCAAACGGACTTCCAGCATGGAGTCTTAATATGGAAAGTGCACAGTTGTATTATGCCCAATCTTATTTATGTTTTTTTTCTTGGGGTGATTTTGTTTGGATGCACAAATGAAATCATAAATTGCTATAACGTGTATTATACCTAAAATTCACAGTGTGATATGCTGTATATTTCAGACATGTTAATCACAATGCAAAACAATATTAATGGACAATATTATCCATGTGTGCTCTTCACACTGAAGGAACAGGGTGCCATCAAAACTCTTGCGGAATTTGAAATCACATGTACGTGGATGATGCGATGATTTTAAATTCGGTCGACACACTGATGAGTCACTTAGTATTACTAACCTCATTTATTTTAAAATTAAAGTGAACATTGAGAGAGGACTGGCCCCTTAGAGTCAGGAGACTCAGACCGGGATTCGGTCATCGTTTGTCTTTAACTTTGGCCAGGACTCCCGTCAACAGCACTCCTTATCTTTGGCTCACGGTTAAATGCCATCGTTGATTTTTGTCTTCACTTCAACAGTATGGCGAGTTTAGCAATCATGAAAATTACACTTGCCAAACTGTGGACAAAAAAAGCATAACAGTCACATTCAGTTGTAACTAAAAGATAAGGACAAATGTTAATTGAATCCTGGGCCATAGTATTTGAAACGGTATGTACATATATGAAAACCTGCAATTCATATCCAAACACAATGCCTTACACATAATGTAGTCTTAGTAATGTCTTGTCCACGTGGCAACTAAAAGTTGTATTTAATTTTTTTTTTTCTAAACTGTTTATACTGTTTATAATATTTTACATTCTGTTTTGCATGATGTATGTACTATTTAACGATCACGGAACTGTCCTATCTTTTTAAATAGACTCTTTTTTAATGATATTTCAGCTGCTTTGGTGTATTGACATTTTGTACACACGTTCTGCTCTGGCACTCTTTGCTGCTTTACTGTGTATCATGGAACACGTGTGTCTTCAATATTGGTGTCGATGCAGGGTGCTCTGCTTGACTTGAGAATGAACAAATCGGTCTTGTATAAAGTGTTTTTTTTTTTTTTTTTTTTGTGCTGATTTGATGTCCAGACAAGGTGTGACGCAAGTTAAACCCTCGAAAGCGTAAGCCTTTCCAAAGAATCTGGAACCTCGTTTCTATTTGAAGTATGACTGTGAATTGGATTTGCTGTATTGATGGGTGGCCTTCATATAGACACATGCATACAATGGATTATTAAACAAATTAAAAGCAAAGCAATATTTCTGAATCATTTCAGAGAAGAACCACTCAGTCCCATGATATGCTGTTTACCATGAATTTGATTTTTTTTTTTTTTCCTGTACAGGAACACAATACCTGTGTGCTGATTTAGGCGGGATAATGACTTGGATTATATTATTTAATAATTTTTCTATTTCTGTAATCTTGGACATTATTTCTTTGAGATTAAATTGATCTACACTCTAAAGGACTACTGAAGCAAATTTGTTTTAAATTCATTTTCACTTTGTGGAGGGTGCATTGAAATCCATCTGCATTTTCACTTCAGGTCTTTCTGCCAATTTATACACTTTTTTTTTTTTTGTTAACTGACATCCATGAACCACTTGAACTTGACAGGGAGTGCATAGCTTTTTAACTGAGATTAGTGTCTGCCACTCAGACTCTACAGACACATGGAGCTCTGCTTTGCCAATCAAATACTAATAAACTTGTCTATACAGTCTCCCAAGTTATTTCACTTGTGTCTCTCCCTAACAAGAATTTCAGATTACATAAGATCTTTGTATTGGTGATCTTTGAAGTGTTCTGCTCAGGGGTATAACTAGAGATTCTAGAATTTGCGCTAAACTATCAAAACTTGAAGTCCTAAATATATCCCAGTTCTACCTGCAGGAAGTCCAAAACGTAGCTGTAACTCAGAGGTCTTTTATAATTTTGCAAATTAATCACAAGACCCATGATTAGGAAAGAAGTATTTATTAAATAAATTTTCTAACAATATCAACATAGAAATGACAAAAACATTTTTACAAATTCCACTGGAGTGCTAACAGCGTGACCTTCAGAGGACGGTGGAGTTTGGAGCCGCACCAACTTTGATTGACAATGCGCCCGGCCCTCGTCCCTCGCAAAGCAAACTCTGCAGAGTTAGTTGTCCCGGGCAGGATATTGGGGCCTTTTGTTGCAGGACAGGAACATTTATTAGTATTGTAGACCCCCGCTCCTCGACCCCCCACCTTTTTTTGTACCCACAAGGTCCTGTGAAAGCACACAGCAGGGGTGTGTGTGTCCTCCATGCTAATTTCGGTGTCCAGTCTACTCCACTCCAGGAGTGCTCCAGGTCCTCTTTAGCCCTCCTCCTTTTTCCAACTCAATATATTATCATTGTCATTCAAAAAAAAACAAAAAAACCTGTATCTCCATTTTTGGGTTTTATACATGAATAAAATGCCTCAATTATGTTTATGGCTCTCTAATACAATGCACATAAAACACTGTCTTAAAATATGGAGTTACACAATTTTTTTTTTTTTTTTTTTTTTTTTTTTAAGAACTTTCCCTCAGACATAAAAATCAAATAAAATAAAATGTCCCCAGTTCAAGTATTGCTTACATTTGCATAACTGACTTAAGTTCTAGCAGCCTTATGAAGCGCCATCCTAAATTACTGAGGTAAATTATGTCTTCAGTCATTGTTGCTCTTCCGAAGCGTTTCCCATCTACATTCTGTATCGACACAAGCAGACAAAATGGCCAACTGACAAAATTAAGTGTTAGTCAGTCTTGGGGGGGTGGGGGAAACGGTTCCTAGAAAAGGTCATTGGAATAAAGTAACTAAAACAAGTGCTTTATACTTGCTTTGACTAATGGAATGTTCAACGCAAATGAAAAATGAATTATGGATAAATATGCACAACAAAAAAAAAAAAAAGGTATCAATTTTATCTCTACAAATACATTTACAGTGAAGATATGAACACATTAAATGCTAGTTATTTCCTCAACCATGCTCGAAACAATGCAACATAGAGTAGGACTGCTGATCCCAGATCAGCCTGCCCCTTATCATAACCCAGCTATTTCCATTATAGACTAAGGAGATAAGCAGATCCTGGATCAGCAATCTTACTCAAGAGTGTATGAATACAGGCCCAGAGCCTGGTTACTCTATGCTCCTGCTGTCCGTCTCTGATGAGTCGCTCTCCTCGCTGCTGATTGGTCCGGGTGCTCCGGGCCTTGTGTCCATGGCTCCGCCTCCAATCTGCAGAATCTGCTGGTTACTTATGGAGAGGGCAACTGCGGAACCTGGAGCAATGAACTAAGCAAACCGAACATTTCCCACATTTTAAACAGCATCCATGTCACTGGCTAGAGTAAACTATTAAATTATACATTATGACTACTATTTAGTACTATTATTTCATAATTGCAGTTAGTGATAACCATAGTGAGTTACTGTAAATCAGTAAGCATTATAAAGATCCTTACTGTTAACATTTCTAAATAACAAATCTATGTGTTGTAGTTTCACCATGACATTCTTTCCAGAAATGCATTTATCATGAATAGCGAACAGTTTGCTTTCGAAAGCCGTACATGTATATTTGAACAGGTAATTACAGGTGAATAAACTTGGGTAATGAAATTTGTTTGTAAGGATTTCCTTTTTTCACCAAGTCTATAACCTGACGTTAACTATGGATACAGGTGGGGTTGAAAAAAAAGGAGCATGGCTGCAGTTTGTGTACCGTGTTCTCATGGGCCCGGATCAGGTCCTGGATTTCCTGGTCCCAGCCCAGGGTTTGGGCGAGCCTCCTGACAGTGTCCCCCAGGTCCCCCAGCTCCATATAGTCCCCCCGGCGTAGGGGGGTGCGCTCGAATGGGCCCACCGCGTGTCTGTTCATCAGTAGGCGTGGCACCGCTGCCCGAACCGTGTTCACCAGGCTGGCACACGGCTCAATCTGCACAAGGGCGGCAGTGGAGTGCAATATTTACGGACCTCGGCTTCCAACACCCACGTGGTGGGTTCAACTCCCACGTATAGTATCCATAAGCAAGTTACTTTACCTGCTTCTTCCGTACATAAGAATGGATAGTGCATAGAAATTTTAACTATTTAGGTCACACAGGATAAGCAAGTCTGTTAAAAGCCTTGATATAGAGGCATACAAGCAATTAAAAATATAAAGGATGACTTTGACTGGGCACATGTATTTAATGTTGGGTAAGGAGCCATTTAGTGTGTGCCGCATTTCACCCTCTTCCTCTTCCAAATCCTTCCTTCCTTGTATTTTGCATATTTGTAATTATCGGTCGGCGTACGAGTCAAAGGTGTGCTTTACCTGTGCAGCGGAGTACACCTGTGCGGCCTCACCTGCAGAGACGTGCCCATGATGATGAGCAGGTCGGTCTTGGGAAAGTCCTCAGAATGCAGGAAGTACTTCTGCGGGAGGTCCTCTCCGAAAAACACCACATCGGGTTTGACCGTGGCTTGGCAGAACGAGCAGGTGGGAATACTGTCGTTCATTATGGCTTGCTTTGGGGGGGAAAAAAAAAAAAAAAAATACAAAAACAAATAAAGCAAAAACGTAATTAGATTATAATTACATTACAAATCTTGCATGAATAACACTTTGTTATGACGACAGCACTCTCTGGAGGCTCTGCGGACGCCTGCCTTTCCCTATGTCCTCACCTTGGCTTCCTGAGCTGGGAAAGGGGTGTAGCACAGGTGACAGGAAGCAGAGGCAAAACTCCCATGAGCCTCCACTAGTTTCTCCTCTGGGATCCCGCACACTGGGGAGACAAACATGACAGGTGACTCTTAACCACTGGCTCTGGCATCCAGCATAACATAAGAACATACGATGACAAGAGCAGGCCGTTCGACCCAACACAACTTACCACCTTTATGTAGCCTTTATTAACTACGTGTCTCTGTTCTTGGTATATGGGTACTTCACTGATACCAGGTAGAAGTACTTCAGTATTTTTTTTAAAACTTAATTTAACCAGGAGATTCAAAATCCTTTTTTTTTTTTTACCCCCCAAAGGTGACCTGTAAAAGGCACTTGTGTTTGTCCGATACAGCATACCACTGTAGCACCTTGAGTCCCAGCCGTCATGTGTGACCAGGTACTACCCCTAGGGGGTGCTATACTCACTCTTCTCCAGGCCGTCGATGTTCTGGGTGTACATCCTCAGGAGCAGGCCCTTGAGGTGCAGCATGCAGATGAAGTAGTGGATGTAGTTGGGCCGGTGGTGGCCCGGGTACAGCTCCTTGGCCAGGGAGAAGAAGGGCCGTGGGTTGTCGGAGAAGTAGTCGATGTTGAAGACTGCCTCGGGGTAGGGGATGTTGTACCTTTCCAGGTTGGCGTACAGACCTGTCCCAGGTGTCCTGGAGGGTGACATCACAGTAAAAGCATATGAACAAGGGGCACTCAACCCTCACCCTCTCGGCCGGCAGCATTTCCTGTTTGCCTGATAACTGATTGGTCAGTGCAGCTGCTTGAGAAACCCCTCATCTAGTGTCCCAGGTGTAAGTCAGCCTGTGATCAGAGTAGGATAAACAGCAGTACTACTTTAAGCCAATGATGGGGGAATGTGGTTTCACTGAACTACAAAAGATTGGAGCTACCACAAAGGTATCCGTGACTCAGTGCTTTGGACCAATGATAGTGTTGGCTGTCGAGAGAAAAGCCATTTTTGATTGGCCTAAGTAAGTCAGTGATTGACCGCTAAGTGTAGCTCCACCCCTGAGGTGGAAAACCATTTCAGGAAGCACATGTATTACCATGTATTTGTTCCACCCCTGCATTACATCAGCTGATTGATTACAATTAGTTAAAAAAAAAAAAAAAAAAACCCTCTTCAGCTAGTAGGGGAGCTGATTTGTAAGATCGGCCAGTTTTAATGCGGGTGTGGACCACATAAATGGCAGCATTTCTGCTTCAAACTGAACAGCGAATGGAAGACGGTGGTTCGACTTGCATAAGCCCAGTCTCGTTATGTAACAGTCCCACCTTGTATGCTCAGTGGCGCATGCTCACCTGAAGTCCGGGATGCCACTGGGGGTGCTGATCCCGGCCCCCGCCACCACAACGATGTTCCTGCAGCGGCCTTGCTTTATGAGCTGGGCCACGGGCCCCAGGCCTCCCCTGGACCCTGCCCCAGGACGGTGCTTCACAGCCTGGGATGCCCTCACAGTCGGAGAGCCTCTGTGCATGGGGGCGCCGGGCTTCGGGGGCCTCCCTTTCCTAGGGAGAAAGGCCACAGTATGAGAGAGAGAGACACACACACAAACACACAGACACACACAGACACACACACAGACATAGACACAAACACACACAGACACACAGACACACACACACACACACACACAGATATAGACACAAACACACACAGACACACACACACAAACACACACACAGACACAGACCATTTTGTAAAGCACCTTGTGCGTGTGCCAGAAAGATGTGGTGTAAAAAAAGTTGAAATAGGTTTTTTTTCCCCAGTGAATTTCACTGGCAATGTGTCTGAATTGTTCAATTTCAGAATGAAAAATAAATATTGTTACTATAAAAATAATTTTTCACTTAAAAGTTTAAAGTGTCACATGGTAAGACTCGTTACCGTGCCGCTGTAGCCTCCTGTTCGCTAACGCACATCAGGCTGAGGTCCTGAGCCAGGGCCGAGTCTGATGGCTTCCCCCAGGCGGGGCCTGCTCCTGCCGCATCCTGGGGCCCCGGTGACTCGGCCTGCCTGGCCTGGGAGGAGGAGCTGCGGGTAACTCTGGGGAGACCTGGCTGGGAGGCCCGTTTGTCCCAGCTCGGCCTGGCCTTGCTCATCGCTCCACCTGTGAATGCGAACAGCGTGTCAATCACGCGAACGATCAGCAGACTTCATGCATCAGGGTTTAGGGTATTAGCATAGCTCATTTCAGATGAGAAGGGGCAAAAATCGAGTAAAAATATCACCAATCTGCTCATTTTTATTGATATATAATCTATAGATGCTACTTTCCCACACACATACAGTTGGAACTTCATTCAATAATTCTGTGAAGAAAAGTTGGTGCTATGCTTGCTGCTATAATGACCTTTTTTTTTTTTTTTTGGGAAGCAACCGTGCTTCAGAATGTCTATTTAAATAAAGTGTAAACTGTAAAATCATGGCGAAAAAAAAAAAAAAAAAAAAAAAAAAAAACACACACCTCATGACTGTGTTTTCCCTTAAGATCCTCCTTCAGCTCACTGTCATAGGAGCAAAGTTTTTCCCATAGTGCAGTTCAGCTCGTGTACTGTTCTTTGCTGTTCCTGCTGATCGCTTTGCTAACTTGCCCTGTGAGCGGCCCTTTCTACATCCCGCCCGCCCCCCCCCCCCCCCCCCCGCCCATGTTTTCAGCCTCCAAACTCTTCTACCACCATCACAACACCCACCCACCGACCCCCACCCCTCCTGTCCGCTTCAGCTCCCAATAGCTGCCTGACCCATATTTAAAAAGCAGTTACAATAAAATTATAGTGCTGGGTTTTTGTCTCCCTCTTTTTTGGGCCTGTGAAAAGACCTGAAATGTTTTAAAACTGTCAGCCACTCACAAAAGGTAATGGCGGTAATATATTTACCTCTGCCCCCCCCCTCCCCACATCCCACACCACACCCCCTCCCTGAATGCCTGTTCTACCTACTTTACTGGCTTTCATGGCGGCTATGCTAATACAGTCCACAGCTGTGGAAGCTTTACGATGGAGGGGTTTTGGGGTGGGGGGCGTTGAAAAGGGGGTGAAAGAGAACCCTAGATTGACTGTGTGTCAACAAATCCAGCTGGGGGAGAGAATAAGAGGCCCCTCAAAGGAAAAAGAGGGGGTGCCGTGGGGTGGGGGGGGCGGGGGAGATAAATTATGTGGGGGCGGAATTCAATAAAAGGGTTTTGGAGGAGGAGGAGCAGAGAGCTTGGGGGGGGGGGGGGGGGCTAGCATTGCTCAGAGTCCAGGGTTTTTCTGGGTCTTCAAACGACTTCCAAGAGGAATAAGTAAATCTAGCCAGAGGAGGGAGAGAGGGAGGGAGGGAGGGATAGAAAAGGGGGAGGAGGATAGAGGAGACAAAGAGGTACATCCCATAAAACAAGGCGAACGTCCTGGCCATAGTGAAAAGATAACATTGCCATTTCAAAGCGCCTTATCTCCCTGCCGAAGAGGAAAAAGGGAGGGGGGGGGGCTAACCATTATAGCTGTGATCAATGAAGTGGCATAAACCTTTATTTGGATCCAGCTAACATCTGTGGTTTACATTTGCGGATTTAAATTTTTGCACAAAAATCCAAAAACCTTTAGGTCAATAGCAAGCTGGGTGTATGGCACAGACTACAATTATATTTTTATGTTATTGCTGTTTAATTTTTGTGTATTCATGTGTCCAGCCTGTCTGTCAAATCTGATTAGTCAATTCACAGTGAAGAACAACTTTCTCATCAACCAGTTTTGGGTTCGAGAAGGCGATTATTCCATCAATGTTTGCCAGCATAATCAAACTTAATTTTGTTTGTCAGGAGCTTGAACTAATGTTAGCCAATAACAAGAGAATGTTGTGGGGAGCGAACAAAAATGGCTACTGGAGGGAAAGACGCCAAGAGAACAAGTATGTTGACAGACATTTGGCAGTTGTAATTAATTTTCATTTTAACTTTCAGTTCTCACTTTTAAAGATTCCACAGGTTTCTTAGCAGCAAAACTACCATAGCAACGGACATATCCACATCAGTTAAATCTACGTGATCAGTGAACAAAATAAAACAATTTGAACAGTAACTGTTACAAAGAAACACGGTTTGCCACAAACTACCTCTCTGTTGAACAGTTTGATTGAATGGGCTTCAAGGACTACATTTTCCTTAACCAGACCAAACAGCAAATCTGGTTTTCTGTTGACCAGCGCTTCACATTCCTTTAAGGGTGAGTACTGAGTTTTCAATAACTGTATCACATAAATATTTTAAAGAGACAGACCAAAGCTCCAGTTAGCAAATCTATACAATAAATGCTATGATTTATTGCTAAATGCTAAATGATTAATTTAATGCGAAATGATGATTAGATGCACATATGCATTTGTCTACTTACAAGTAATACATTTTTTGAAAAATGTATTTAAGTGTGTTTTTAGTGGTCCAACAACTTTTTTCCTTTGAAAGCCAAACATTGACATCACCTTCACCTAATTACTCTCATTTGATTCATAAAACTCCAGGGGACCAGTGAGTAAGTGCCACTGTCCTAAATTTATAGGAGATACTGCTGTGTTTGTACTATAAATCACGGGCCCTTCACCCATTCACCGAGGGGGGGTTCCAGGCCTGTGGAGCACAGATATTATAAACACAGTGAAGTCATGCTGTCTCGCATACTCTCTGTGATGCGGTCCTTGTTTATCGCCAAGGGACCAATCAGGAAATGGAGAATGTATAAAAACCTATTCTGAACATTTGATCAAAACAAAAAAAAAAAAAATGGGGGGGGGGGGGGGGGGGTTGGGGGGGGGCATCAGGTCAATTTTGTACGGTTCATTAGAATTTGTTTTTTTTTTTATTATGTTTTGGGGGGAGTGGAAAAACTATTTACAAAAGGAGAGTAAACATACTCTCAAGAACTTGATTACTTTCTCTTTCTGAGACTTTTGCAACCACTAATTTCAAATAACCTTCAATCACAAATGTATGTTAATAGGCAGAATATAACACACAAATTAACTGAAGCGCAGCACATAGTGCAGGTGAGTTTCTAGTCATATTGTATGTATCTTAACTTAGAATAAGAAGATTCACAAATGTGCCATGAGAAAAAACTGGCAGCACTACACAGGGCCTGCAAAGTTATGGAAAAACAAGACATGGGCAAACCGTTTCAGTGAAAGAGGGAAAAAAACCAACAGATAATTTATGGTCAGCGCCAAATCAGTCTGGCAAAACTTTTCACCGCCTTTACACGCCTGGAGTGACACTCTTTATAACGCGTGAGAAGTGGCATTCCACAAGGCCTTGACAAACGACCAAGAACTAATTTTGTGCTTATTAAAAATAATAAATCACGCTCTAAATGTATCATGCTCCTTTAACACCGCACAGCAGCGGAACACAAAAGCTGAGTAGACGATGCTGTAAATATTCTGGAACTTTCATTACAAACAAACGGAATGCTGCTGAAGGAGAAGCATGTGTTTTATCTCAAAGAGAGGCGCCAAAAATATAAAAGAAAAAGAACCCTCAGAACAGGAACCGATCTTTATTTACGGTGAGGAGTTACCAATCATTTATTTAAGGTGAGAATATGAATGCATTTAAGTACTAGATTAAACTGACCAATGACACAAAAGGCGACGGTGGGCAGGAATGCCAGTGAAAGGACAGTCAGAGTTTGAGCCTTGCGATTATCAGGGCACTTGTACATCTAGTGCTGCTGTCAGTGGGGGGTGAGAGTTAAAGGCTTCATCTGCCCAGAACACTAACGAACTCCACCAATCATCTGCATCCATGATGTGACATCACTTCCTCGTGTGACCTCCACGGTCAGTTTGCCATTGAAAGTGTCACCATAAAAGCTATGTGCAAAACAAAACCATGCATTCATTTGAAAGTCATAAATTATTTGCTACATACTTGCTCTGGAAGACAGAATCAGCCAAATGCCAAGAAGTAATTTTAGTCTATATCTTATGTTTCATTACATCAGTAAATTTTGAGTTATGGCATGTTACATACTTAAACTGGAATTATTAGTGCTTTAGGCAGGCAATCAATACAGATGACTAAAAATGACTTAATCAGTTTTAGAATAAAATGAATACATATTTATTGGAAATGTACATGAAAGAGGAAAGCAATCATCTTGATGGTTGAATGAACCTTGAACTGAGCTGAATGTTTGTTATCTAACCCCAGTTCTAGACAGCATGGTGGCTGAGCTTGATTAATTTCTTTATTAATCTACTGATTGTGTAGCGTATGACACATCAAAAAACAGTGAAAAATGCCCATTACGGTTTCCTAGAGCACAAGGTGATGTCATTAAATGTCTTGTTTTGTCTGACCAACAGTCCAAAACCCCAAACTATTCAATTCACTATCATGCAAGACCAAGAACTGCAGCAAAGTCTCATATTTGAGAACATAGAACCATCAAATTTTTGGCATTTTTCCTTCAAAAAGGAAAAAGTGTTCCACAGTGCTGTGGGTTCAAGTCCCACGTGAGATCTTACCTGTTGGAACCCAACAGTGCTGACAAGTAAGGAGGTCCAGATCGGTTTCAGGACTTCATGTCAACTTCTGCTGTTAATTATTTAATCATCCCAAGCAATAACCTCATCTGATATACTAACTAGGTTCCTTGATAGGTTCACAAATAACAGCTGAAGGCCATTATTGAGTTCCTATATGAAATGTTTTACTGTGCTCTTAGTGGTGTTGGCGTATTTAGCCTGTTAGCTAATTGAGTCGGGGTAACTGGTAGAAACGTAAACCTGCATGAAGACGGGCCCTCCATGAGGGCCCCAACCTTGGCTTGTCCCATCCTGTAAAACTAAATATTTGAGAGTCGTGCCAGATGTAGGCCTGAGAGAGAGACTGAATGACATTAACTCCCCCCACCCAAAAAAAAATCCCCTCTGATGTCAAGACAAGGCAGTAAAAGGGCGAAGAGGCGTAGGCATAAAAAAAAAAAAAACCACACACAAAAAAAAAAAACAAAAAAACAGACGTTACAAAACAAGCGGAGAGATAAGTATGCTAATGTCCAGCTGATATTTAAAAGCCCAACCTTACAACTGGCGGGCCATTGTGTGTGTGTGTGTGTGTGTGTGTGTGTGTGTGTGTGTGTGTGTGTGGGGTGGAAAAGCTGTCTCCTTCTAAAGAAAGACTTAACCAGCCTGGGCATCAGGGGGCTTAGTTCCAAAAGGGGAGTGGAGAGGTGGGGGTGGGGGGGGGGGTTGGGGGGGTAAAAAAACCAACATGGTCGCCAGGGCCACGGTCGCCAGGGCCACAGGAAACCATGGCGAGGCAGGGTAGCGACGGGCCAGCGGCTGGAATGATCGGGGACGACAGCTGCGGGCTTCGGACTACGAGCCACGTAGAGCGGTCCCCCCGACTGGCCCGATTGTCAGGGAGCAACATAGACAAATTGAGTCAAATTAGCTTAATGTGTACCACCTAGCGGACATACCCCCAACCCCAACCACCCCCCCCCTCAACGCCCTTTATCAGCTGCTCCAGTCCACTCCCATACGGCCGGACCTCACTATATCCGGTCATGGCCCCCGTTACCGTAGGAACACATGGGGACCCCCACCGTGGTCCCCGAGGGCCACAGGGCATGCCGGCATTCTGTTTCCACCCTAAAGATCAACAACTCATTCAGATATGAGAAACCTGGTGAGATGAGTCAACTGCATGGTCGACTGAATTAATTAATGTATTAATAACATTTAACAACAACAACAAAATATTACATAATATATCCCATAATATTATTATAATACATCTCACACTGCAGCTCTCCAGGACCAGGGCTGACTACCCCTGTGCAATTTATTGTATTTTCATAATTTTTTTTTTTTTTTAAAGGAAATTTCTGATCCATATTTACTTGCTCTTAATTCACCTCTTAACAGGTGCCCTGGATATAGATATGCATACTTATATCACTTAACACCTTCAGATTTGAGGGGTGAGAGGGGTGGCGACTTCTTCACAAGAGAGACGTTGCTATCGGCAAAATCCCGCCACATGTGCAACACGCTTGAGCACAAAAAGCTACATTTTTATAGCAGCATTTATGCCTAACAGGCTGGTTGTGTATATATGCAAAGAATATAAAGGATGGGTGGAGCTATGAGAGTAAAATGCTTCTTGTATGCAATTATGCCATTTGATGCCTCTGTGATCCTATGATTGTTATTTAATGACAAATAAATCCCTGAAGGATTGAGAAAGATTAAAGAGGATTTCACACCCCTCCTCTCCCATTCAGCCAGACCACTCATTCTCTGCTTTTTTTTATTTTTTTTTTTCTACCAGTCTAAATCCGACCAATCCAATCCCTCACTGCCTGTGACAAGCCCCGAAGACCACCGGGGCAGAGGGTTCTCATTCGGGGGTTACAGTAATTAAATTAGAGCAGGCCCACAATGCATTGCTCAGCATCAGTGCCCCCCCATCCCCAACACACACACACACACGCACAGAAGTTGCCGTTAATCCTTTTAGAACTCAAGTACAGAGAAGTCCAAAAGCACTTTCCAGCCACACTTTAAAAACAAAAAAAAAAAAACAGGACCTGGTTCATTCAGAGCCCTGATCAGAAAGTCAGAAAGGTTTGTCCTCTGCCTGTAAAACAAAGTGATCATCAATGGCGAGGCAGGGATTACACAATAAGACTTAGCAACAAATGCTAGCTCCGGTGGCAACTCAAGAGGTGCGTTTGACAAGCCTGAGTTGGGACGTGTGTACAGAAATTATGTCATATCTCATATATAATAAAAGCATTATATTTATACACACACACACATTAGATCTCTATAGATGCAGCATATTTTATATGTGGTGAAATGGAATGAAAATTAAGATAAAATGTAGGTGAAGACCACCACAGTACCATGATCACATGCACAGAAAACGCACACATCGTGCACCTGTAGTTTCAGGCAGTCCTGCAGTATAGGGGTGTGGTATGGGGCCCGTTGTCCTGGTGACTTTAATGACTTTAAAGCATCTGATAAAACCACTGCCTTGGTCTCTGTCTGGGACCAAAAAAACAAAACATAAAACAAACAACAACATGGGCGGCGAAGTAGAGGCCTATTTAACCCTCTAGTGCCTGACAAACAGAACCGTGTGTGAGTGTATGTGTGTGTGTGTGTGTGTGTTTGGCCCAGACTCTACCGGGACGGTCTTCTGGCAGGATTCGCCTTTGATCTCTGCTGCCTTTCCAAGGTCCAGGGATCCTTGAGCCGGTTGTCATGGTGACCACGGCCACTCTCTAGAACCACTAGCCACCCCTCACCCCCCCACACACCCATCCATCCCCCCCAAACCAAATGGCACAATGACATATAACTTGTGTCTTTGTTACAGTCCTCGGTTTGCACAATACTGCCAATTTGTGTTATACACACTGTTTATTCAAAGAGAAGAGGGGAAGGGGTGTTCTGGGCATGCAGAAAGATGAGCAGTCTTAAAAAGGCCACTGTTGACTGCAGTCTCACACCCAAAGCACAGAACTGCTTCTCTGGGTAAGTACCTGTCTGGTTGAGCCGCAATGACTTCTGCACACAGTTCTTTGCAGAAGGATCCATTAGCATGCTTTATCATAAGCTTTAGCCTCAGTGAGGTTTCATAACCTTGAAAACGACTCAAGCAAGATAGCATTTGCATTTGAGCTGGCCACTAAAACAAACACAATGACACGTGTAAGATTTGAATAGTTTCCTTAAAAGAGCTCTTACATGCTCTGCTTATCTGTTTAAATGCTAACAAGTTAAACAGCTTTTGGTCTAAACAGTCCATAACTTTTTAATGTTAAACATACATAAAGGATGAATGCAAAATCACAACTAACACATAATTACCACATAGAAATGGCATATAATATCTAAAATTTGCAGTCAAGGAATCTGCTCCAACTTGCCACATGCTGTTCCATACAGACCCAGAATTTAATGCTGCCAAACCAAGTCATTTGACTGAAAGCGGTCCTGCTTCCAAAATGGCTTCATAGACTGAATGAGTTTATCAAACTGCCGAAGGTTTCTTGAGTAGCCTAGCACCACAACTTTTTACTCACACCTGTTCATACATCAGCCAGTGGTCAGCATTTCCATCAGCGTTCCATGCATTCAGTAAAAATGCTCTTTTAGAATTTTTGATCCCACAAAACTTCACTCCACAACTTCCGGTACATGCACACAAACAAACAACAGGCAAGTTGAGACGAGTCTGGAAAATCTGTTCGTGTCAGATATTTGAGGTTATACTGCCACCTGCTGGCCTATGGCTAAAAATGAGGGATTGAAGAATTCTATCTTGACACCACAAATGGAGATCTTACATTCCACAAACACACAGCAACTCTCAAATCATTTTTTTTTAATTGTGAAGAGCAAAGGTTATTGGTTGAAACAAGACAGTGATTGACAGCTAATTGCAGCACCTCCCATTTCTGTTGTCATGGAACCTCATTCAAGCATCGCTGCTGTAGATTATTCCTGCCAGGATGAAGTTGAGGATTTCCAGGCATGGAAAGAATGTCTTTAAAGGCAGTTTCATGGATTTAAGTCCATTTTAACTTTATAAGAAAATCCATTGAGATACCACTTTCAAGGCTTATACAGAAATCAATACAAAACATTTCAAAACACTACAAACAAATACTACTGTTGAAAAAAACATCAAAATCACTGGAGTGAAAGTGAAAAATCTGGTGTCATATATACAATAAAAACACCAATTAGCTCAGACTAATGTATCAACCAGCTTTTCCACAAGCTTTCACAGTTAATTGAAAATGTATTAACATTTTACAGTTCTATATTAAGTACATTTTCTTGTAACTGTTGGAGTCAATAATCCAGCTTTAGGATTCACAATACAATGCAGCTTCCTCCTAACCGACTTAGGCCCTGTCTAGACCTGGTGTTAACAGACCACTTTGGTTATCTGATTACAATAATCAGATCACAACTGCACCACAGTACACAATATTCCCCTATTTTGTTCACAAGGTAATAAACATCCAATTTCCATCTCCTTTATCCATTTTTTTTAAAAACTTCAGGATTTTTTTAAACATTCAGCTTTTCCTCCTCACCCAATCCAAATTCAGCAGTCCCACCACAGCACCCGTCTCCGAAATTACTCCAGAAAAAGCAGCGATTCAACGATTAAGTCCAATTCATGCATCTTCAAGCTCAACCCTTCTAGCACTGAAGTCATGTCACCAATCACATACTTCCTATGTCACAGAGGAACACAGAGTCATCTTATGGTCGATTCAAGTGTCTGCAGTACCCCAGCCGGCCAGGAGAGGCCACTGGACAGCAGTGTGATTGATGAACCTTGTGAGGCTAAGCCAGTTGTTGCATCGCCAGTGTAGACCTGCAGCCATAACCGATAATGGCAGGGCTGGGACTCAATCACCTAGTCACATGACTCAACTGCACCACAACTAGGTACCCTTACTGGACAAGCCACCCAGAGGCCTGTATCTGGTAACTTTTCATTCGAAAATTATTATCATATTAGAATATTAAGTTGCTCACTGTATGGACTTTCAAGAGCCTGACCACATCTCTATGCTGCAGAAAAACAAACACAAGGCATCCCTGTCGACCTCCAGAGGTGCTCAACAAGATTGGAGAATGACCAGACCACAGGGACTCCTTTGCTTGTTTGCACTGGTCAGAAATCCAAGAATATTGTTATTGGATAACAGAAGTGGCATGCTGCACACTGGTGAGACAGCAAGTGGCTCTGCTGTGGGAAAAATAGAGAGTAAGTGAATTTAATTCACAATTCATGTTATGCTCTCTAGCGACCTCTGCTGGCCAGACACATGAATGTTATGAACTGAACATGTATTGACTCCATGTTCCTCTGACAATTTAAAGCAATGTGACACAATGCAATTTTGTGAAGCTGCTACCTCCTGAGTCTGTCATGGGAGGGGATGAAAGCATGGCTGAGTTTGTGTGAGGAAGAAAGGGGAAAATGTATATTATCCATATACAATTTAAAAAAAAAAAAAAAAATGCAGGTTCATACAACAGCCAGACAGGGAGTAAGAGTAACAAGACAAACTCTGCCTTGGAACTTCCTGGGGTCCCCCTTGCACACCTTCAAGAGGTAGGACAAAGATTTACAGAGAGCATCATGGGATTTGAAGTTTAGAGTGGGACAGTTTTAAGTGTATTTGATAATATCTGGACTCCACCTCAAGTCACCACCCATTGAAAAAGCACTGAGTTTTTTTTTTTGTCAATTGAATAGAGCTTCTGATCAGTTGACAGAGTGAATATTTGGCACTGGGAGTGCAGAATTCTTAACCTGCTGCTAATTAAACTACAATGCTACTAACAATCTTGGGAAACTATGGTTAATATTTCATATCTTCCATCAATGATTTGTTCTTATGTTATATAGACTATCCAACCTAGTCCGATTCTCATACTATATAAATTCAAGGACATTTAATCTTATGAGTCAAATCGCTTCTTAAACAAGATGCTTGCAGATACCTGCATATTTTGCAATGCGTTTTGTCGGGAATGATTCCTTAAAAAGTTTCTCAAATTTTACAGATTGGCAGAGAGCTACCTAATTAAATTAGCTGGACACCGCAAGTTAAACCGTGAATAACTAGTGACGGATAGGAAACACTGTAAATAAAGTGGATAGCGTTACAAATCTAATGGATGGCAATGAGCCAATCTTGCTTTCTGTTACAGCTTTAAGTAATGAACTTGAACGTAGCTTTCGCTTATTTTATCAAGGGAGGGGATGAAAAATATCCTGCATGTTGAGACCCCCGGCAAACTCTTTTACTGTCTGTGTAGAACATATTATTGAAAATGTAGCTTACTATTACACATCTAATTCGTTAAGTCAAATTGTAAAGGCAAACCATGCACAGCGAATGAACCACTTGTAGTAGCTACACTGGTCTTGCTGAAGCATTTTCTATAAACAATGCACCACGTTTGAAACAGTGGTCCAACACAATTGTAGCAGCGATGACAGTTACGTTATTTTGGTTCGCGCGATATGCGGAGGAAAAGGCAAATTAGTTCAAAGTTACCTGCTCTTCCCGACGCGGTGAATCAGGAAGTTTCCTCGACTGGCTGAGTGCAAAACGGAAAACGGTGGACAGCAGACAGCAAACTTCTGCAATCGCTTTGCGACCCCACGAAACAGGCTACGACTCTTCCAGCTAGAGAGCGACCTGCTTCTCCACAAACATCACGGATTGTTTGTACAATTGTAGAATAATAATTTAAAATTCTCCTGTTTTTGTGTCTCCAGTACTGGCAAAGCGGTGTCCGGGAAAAGGAAGTGCGTCACGATTTTCAGATTGCAGTGCGGGAAAAAAGACTATTCGTTATGGCTGTTCTTTTATCTTCCTGTTCACAACCGTCAATACTGAGTAGGCGCTGTGCCGTTTCACCACTGGTTAAATACATCGGTTATACTGACGCAGACGAGCCTACAACACATTTGTAATTGCTCAGTCATGTGCGAACGGCGCGTATTTAGCCTAATAATTTAGGACAAATCTCAATGTCTCCTCACATTAAGGTGAACACACTGTATCAGGTGACCCGCATGTCATAACGTCAGTAACTGACTACTATGCTTGAAGCATCGGGGAAAAACCAACTTGAAAATCTGCACAGCGTATCTCCCATACTCTAGGTCACATCCCCAAGCTTCCAAAGTATCTTCTCAATGCATGGTTACCTTAAACTGATTCAGTTGGCCTACTCCAATTGTTTAAGGCGATCAGTTTCCTAAAATCATTTAAGTAAACATAATTCATTGTGATTGATGACAAAAAGTATTGCATGTTAAACAATGACTGTATTCTCCACACAGTCCGTATTAAATCAATTTACAAAAACTGACAGAAAGAATGCACAATCTTTTTATCTTGCCCTATTTTAATCGGGTCACGTAGCCTATGCCTTCCCGTTCTGTTTCAGCTGATGTGAGATGAGCATCCTGGCACCAAATGGCTCCCGAAAACCATTCTCAGATTATTTTCTGAGGAAATAATCAGACATACATTACTTATGATTACTGTGACCTTTCCCTCACAGGAAGTACAAATGCAAGGTAGGAATCCAGGGTATCCAGCTATTTTAGTATGAATCAGTTTTAGACAAGGTACAGGTTACAAGGATTGATTATACAGCCATAGAAAATCTTCCCAGGAAGTGATCGCTTTGTGTTCTCATTAGATCCTGGGAAGGACGAAACATTCATATTTGTGCAGAACTGTAATAATGATTCTAATCAACTGTGTTCATGTACACCACTTCCCTGAGTGGGACAGATTTTAAAGATGTGCTATTAAAGATTTCTGTTGAACTATAATATTATAAATGTTTGACCTCAGCAAGCGGTTTGTTAAGACATGGAAGTGAACCCTCCAGAACACTGAAACAAGGTCTAACACATTACATTACAGTCATTTAGCGGATGCTCTTATCCAAAGCGACTTTTAAATCAGGAAAACGTTTAATGCAGCCACCTGATTATGAGTAAAAGTGCCAGACCTTAGCTAACCATGTTTCCCAACTAGTAAGTACCATAGCAACATCACTTAGGAACAGTGCAGGTAAGCCATGCTAATCCAAATTAAAATACAGTTAATAAATACCACAAGTATAGCCACTAATATGTACTAATAAATCAAGGCCGCTCACCACAAAGCCAACACAAAACCAAAGCCAAACTGGTCATAGATACGATGACACAGAAAAATGCCACATTCTACCACAAGGTGGTGCCGCTGATCCATAATCCACACTTCAAACTTCCACAATGACACTGGATGCCCTTTACAGTCCAGTGCTCTTAGACTGCCGCTCTTGATTAAGGAGCTATCAGGAGGGTCAACCACTCTGAGGAATAAGGCTGTGACTGAAATCTACCACTAAGCTTCAGACTGCTTGGTATTCAAACGTGGGCCGCAGCTATGAGATCACCGCTGGCAGAATATTGCATAGGGTCACAGCTTGAGCCTGCTGGGCGATCTTCAGGTATAAATCCAATCATGGGCCCATGTGAGCCAGAATAAGTAAAACCTCAATGAAACCCACAGATGGAGCCGGAGGACTTTCTCTGGGGACGCTAGTTTGCTGTGCACACACATTTACACACATACCTGTACAGGTGTGTAAGCACATGTACATCAAAACATGTAAACACATATACGCACACTTAGCATGCACATACATAAGTATACATTGTGAGATATATATATCATGAGGCCAATCAGCCGATCGAATTTGCCTAGTCTAGAAAGGATGTAGCATTACCTCCAACCCTGATTTGAAGGCTCCAATGGTCTCTACTTACACTGATATTGTCTGGTCGGCTACTCTGTGCAAAATAAAAGTATTTCCCTATATCAAATCAGCACCTAATACCTAATTATCTATTTTTTGTTAACATCCTCCTATATACAAACATGTGTGGATACTCACAGGCACATAAATACACACAAACATGCAAACACAAGACTGAAACCTGTTTCCTCAGATTAGTCTTTAGCAAAAAAATATATATTTTCTGAATTTAGTGTGATACATTCAATGTTCATGTTCAATGTTTGTAAGATGTATCATATCAAGACGGGATAGATGTCAGTTAGTTCCCTGTTTCATCCTATTCAGGCACAGCTGATAGCTCCGGAGGAAGAATCTGAGACTAAAATGTACACTGTAACCGGCTCACAGAGATGATCTTCTCTAGTCCGGCAGCAGGGTGGGGATTCCGGTAATTAACTGATTAAATGATGCAATGACTGGGGGACAGGTATGCCATCCCCGAGTCACAGGTTGGAGGGGCACACCCCATACCTCCACGGCACTGGGAATCTGTCACTTTTCAGGGCTCATCGTTTACAATACAAGCCCCCCCCCCCCTTCCCCCAGAATATTTACTTCAGCAAATATTGTGACAGATTGCAGTTATTGGTTCCATTCCACTTTGCAGTTTATAGTCTCCGTTTACCCACGACGTCTAGCAGTACAATGTCTGTACTAACGACTGGCCAGATAGCCTGATGACACTGTGAGGTACATGCTGTACTGGGAACTGTTATGAGTTTGATTGCTTAATTGCAAGACAGCCAGAAAACAGTCATAAGTAGACACAGATCTCTAAGTGTCCAGCAACACTGTGTGTGCAGGATGCATTCAATTTCAATGGAGGTATATTAGCGGGTTTTTTCAACTGGATCCGAAATGAAAAGCTGGGGCAGTCGAAGGTGCGTGGAGTCTCACAGCTGTGAGTTTACAGAAGAGATCTGTCAATACAATATTGTTTATCGTTGGGCTTATAGTTGTGGCAATTTTCAGACCAGTGATGCATTGCAGTCTGAAAAAAATGCCCTAGATGTATTGATTTTTTTCATTGTGTACAAGAAAATCAATCAAAATAAGGCTGTGTTGTTCTTTTATGTTGTGAAATATAGTGAATTTAATTTAACTGGTCTGTTTTGGCATGCTGTACACAGCTTACTAACAAGGCTCCAGTCGAGATATTTTCCTGCTAATCAGGTAGTATAATGTCAGAGATTAAAAGAAAGTGGAGATATAAACTCAAGACTGGAATCTACTGCAAATGAGCTACATTACCTGGTATAACTATTGGTATGTCTTATTGCTACATGATATAGCTATGCATAGAATATCAAAACCAAAATATTTCAGGTTTACACTCTTGCTCCTTTCATTTGCTGTCAAGTGTAACAAACTTAACATTTTCACCAAAATAAAATGTCACTGCAGAATATTAAAAGGCTTGTGCTTATTTGTGGAACAGAATTACTCTATTTTTATAAAGAATACAATAAAGTGAAATGTATGAAGTATTTCACTCGGCCTGTTCAAATTATGAGTTCGTGGAAACATAATTTGGTACATCTGGTACTTCAGTGATACATCTGAATTCCGCTAGAGGGCACTCTTGAGCCAATATGTTCAATTTGCTTTTAACTCAATGACAAACAACGCCGAGAACTATTAATTTACCTAATGCGGTGTAAGCATAGTAATCAATATTGTTTTTAAAATTACATACAGAAGCAAATACATTTTTTAAGGCACTGCAAATTATATTATGTATCTTTTAACTACAAAACGTGCCAATGCTTCCACTGTTCAGGATTTATTAGCTTTTAATTCGACGGAGCTGGTCACACAAAGATGGGTCCACACAAAGACGAATAAACGTGTGCTTTTTGCATACCTTCTATTGAAAGCATGTGGTATTCATATTACTGATTATACATTTTACTTTTGATTTTCAGTTTATTGCATTTTGCGTAACAACTAAATTGTCGTATCCAAGCTTTTAAAAAAATAACTGTCCTTTGGCCAGATACGTGTTTACATGTCTAAAGGTACTATTTGTGCACACAACCAGTGTTTAAAACGGTTTTATATTATTATGTGAAAACATTACTCAGCCTTCGATGGCATTGTCAATAGACCTCATCGTGACAAACTGGAGCAGTCTTGGCATGTTGTTGCGAGTTTCCATTTCCACGCACCGAAACGCAGCCACCCACTGTGCATACTTGGAGCACGCCTCCGTACACAGCTTCCCGGCACGACCTGAGCTGCGTAGCGCGGCCAGGTTCACTAAGCCATTTCCCGCGTCTACTGATGGTTAGCGCTGCGGAAATCGAAGCTCTGTACAATGTCTGTCCAACCTCAATGGACACCCCTGCGTTTTCCTTGTTGGCTGGCGTGCCCATCCGAATTATCTTTTGCAATTAGCAAATATTATTATACATATTTCAAATATATGAATGTAAACGTACAAAAAGATACGGGTTTAATTTTTTTTTTGATGGAAAAAGCTATGCAACAGGCTGCGCGCTCTCGTCTTTACTGCGTGTTTGTCTGAAACCCCAGATAAACTGCGGAATTTAACACCTGCACAATTGGGTCTGCAGAATTGGGTCAGAATCTCCTTTTCCCCACTGTACTGTTATCGTTTCTGCGGCCACTGGTTTGACGGAGGGCATTAGCCTGTGAAGATGTCCAGATGGACGAGGAATCGCTCAAATAAAATTGGCGCCTGACGTAAGGGCATTCTTTTGTATGAGCAGGGCCTATTAACACTCTTGGAAGCCAGACAGCAGCCAGTAACGACATGACCGGTAGGCTCATAACATGAGATGCCATTACGAGAATGAAATATGTCGGAAGAGAGTATTTAATGAAGTTCTGAACAGATATTGTAAAAACAAAATCATGGTAAATGGGAAATAGACACATGAATGATGTTTTGTGTAGAAACAGTATTGTCCATTTCTGTAGGTTTCTCTGTTAAGCTAATATGCTGTAAGACTAAGTGAAGGCAAAAAAAGGCCTTTTCTTGTCTGCTAACAAGGTCGTGATATAAACAGCCACCCTCTGAATCAGTTACAGGCCCAAAATCCAAAGTGTTCACAGATGCAAGATTTTGCACTCCAAAGACACATTCTTGGTGGCTTACTTCTAAGAAAGCTGTATGTTTTCTGAATACAAAAACAAAACATTGTACATTCTTTTTATGTCTTACTTCTCTGAAGCCCATTTCGTTTTTTATGATTGGGAAAGCCTTCTGTTACAAAACTGAAATACTAAACTGAATAGAGTCAAATGTGAAATATTGCAGAATGGTTAACTGTTCATTTATTGTCTTTGGGTAGTCTTCATTTAAATTTGGAAGGATATCTTGTAATTGAATCACAATGATAATCTCACCTTCCCATATGATGTCTAAACATTCCTTAAATAATACAGTAAGAAGTACAAATTACACACATACAATAGTCATAGACTCCCCCAGGAAAAGTATCTCAGCTCGTTACTTACACTGCTAACCGACCGTGTGGTTTCTGCAATTTCTAAATATGAAAACAATCACAATCTCAGAATGCCATGAGTTCAAACAGGGGGGTATTCAAAGTACGTGGTTTAGTGACTAATCCAGATAAATCAAGTCAGTTTGTGGTATTGTGGTCATTCTTCTAGCAAAACTAAGCCATGGGGCTCTTCTTTTAGGAGGTTTACCACTCACTCTGACTTCACTCATATGGATAAGTCACTAAATCACATACTTGGAATACCCCCCAGGTCACCATAAATGCAGAGTACCACTTGCTATAAACATACACATGTGCATTGCAAGATGCAAAATATAAAGAGATCTAATGTTTAGAGATCCAAATATTTAAATAAAGAAAGCTGATATCATGTGAAAGAGCCTACCTGCTAAGGCTGTTATTTTTTAGCTTGCTTTTGTTCATTGCTAATAACTATTTAATCCATAAGCAAACTGTACTGCATTTTTATTTTGTGTTTATTTTACAGAAGATCTAATTTAACTAAGAAGAATCAAATTTTAACATGTTCTAACTGACAACAGTACACTTATGTAGTGTTTATAGGAAAAAAATCTGACAACAGTAGGACAAAAGGACAAAAGCATTACTGAAGAGACAATGGAGAGACAAGGGGGAAAAAAGCACTCAAAAGTACACATGATAAAATGTTTTAAGAATGTTTTATGGGTACAGAACAAATGTTCTAAATAATGCCTGATATGCCAACATGAACATTTACACCAAAACTGAAACACAGGAAACAGCAGCTGTGTGAGGCAAATGCTGGGAGTTTCAGCAGAGCACATGTACAGGTTATTTATCAATGGTGCATTTCAATGAATGAAAAGAAATACATCTGTACATTAAGGTGAGCAAGAGTAAAATGTGTCCGTGCAGCGGGCTGATGGTGGTTTTGTACAGAGCACCATCTGTTTAAGGCCTGACCTCTGTTTCATCTGAGAAAGCAGACATCCACTCCTTAAGTGAAGGCTGAGAAACATACAGTTCCTGTTGGTTTAAAAAAAAAAAAAACAAACCTACCTATAACATCTTCAGCTGTCTGTCCTCCTCCAGCTCTGTTTCCCGTCCGGTGAGCAATCTGGATATTTTTGCAGATTGTGAATGGCTTGACAAATATACACAGGGGGTTCAGATAAAATTACATTCAGTAAAATTAAAATCATAGTTTACAGTCTGAGAGTCCACACCGTTCTCATTTTACATTCATGCTAGTGATTGATTTAAATTTGGGTCCTTGTCTTTGACTCTCCTGCCCTCCTCCCCCAGTGTCCCAACACCCCAACGCCCACCCCATCCCCCAACTAACCCTGCTTCCAGACCTACACACATAGCTGAGTTAACCTAAAGGCTAAACAATGGAGTCTAAAAGATGGAACTTCACACAGGATGCCACCATAGCTCAAGGGCTCCCCCGCGCCACCAATCTTCATCACGCCGCGCCTTCTTCATCCTTCCGCAGCTTTTTTTTTTGGTCTCACTTCCAGGCCCCGGATTTGCCTTTGGCGGTGCGGGTGGTCTTGGCAACCTTGGAGCCCCTCTGGTGGTCGCTGACGCGGTTCCGCAAGACATAGATGTCGTAGCGCTGCCTCTTCAGCTTCTCCATCAGCTCAAACTTCTCGGCGTGCAGCTGGTACATCCACTGCCACAGGTCCTGGGCCTTCTCGGCCAGCTTCTCCTGGTTGAGGTGGTCGATGTTGAGCGGCTTCCTCCTTTCCATCAGGATCTTGGTTTTCTTCTCGCGCTCTGTCAGCTTCTTGCCTGTCTTCTTCTCCACCTTCTGCAGGTAGCCACCAAAGGACTTGTTGTTGTACATGGCCTTTTTCCGGGCCTCTTCCTCCGCCCGGATCCTGGACGCCTCTTCCTCCCGCCGGAGCTTCTCTTCGGCGAGCCGGGTCTGCCTCTCACGCTCCCTTTCGGCCCGTTCCCGCTGCTGCTCAGCGCGGTCGGCTCTTCGGCGCTCGATCCTGCTGCGCAGCTCCACCAGCTCCTCCTCCTCCTTCTGCCGGCTGGTGAAGTGCTGCTCAATCAGGGTCTGCAGGTCGTTGAAGTCCTTCTCCACACGCTTGCGGTGGAGGTCGTCAAAGTCCACCCGTTCACCATCTGGCAGCTTGGGGGGCGTGATGTTGGGCAAGTACATCTTAGGCTTTGGCTTTGTGTCCTCCTCTACCACCACCTCCTTTTCCTTTTCCTCCACCTCCTCAGGTGCCTGCTCCTCCTCTTCTTCCACCTCTTCTTCAAGTTCTTCCTTCTCCTCTGCCACTTGGCTCACCTCTGGCGCCTCTTCGACTTCCTCGACCTCTTCCTCCTGCTCCTCCTCCGGCTCCTCTACCTCAGCCTCGGCCTGCGCCAGCTCTGCCAGCTCCTCTTCAGCCTGCTCCTCCTCTTCCTCCACCTCATACTCCTCTACCACCTCCTCTGTGTCAGACATGGTGGGCTTTGGCTACTGGGCAGGTGAAGCAGAAGCTGGAGAGAGACTGTGGAGGTTAGTGCACACACAGTGTATCGAGGAGATTCAGACCCAGAACAACAGCGCGGCTAGGCAGGACTGCACTCTTTTAAAGTCCGGCCTTGGGAATTTAAAGGAGCAGCCACACCCCCCCACCCCCCGCCCCTCTGACATTTGTGTGATAAACCCTCGAGGACAGGGGAAGATTTTTTGGACAGATGGAAAGTGAGGCTATTTTCTCTCTCCCTCTGTGTGGGGGTCTCTACGCACCCCACCCAAAAGTGCCCCCACCCCATCTCCATCCCTCCAAAGGAATGACAGGGGATGGGAGGGGGGGGGGGGGTCATTCCTTTGGAAGGCCAGACAATATGAGCTATTTCGGAGAAGGAACAGATGCTTGAACACTTGTGCCTGCACTCTCTGATAATACACAGGCACGGATCAGGTTAACTTGGGGGTGTGGGGTGGTGCGGGATCAAACACAAAAAAAGTCCTCAGCTAGTGGAACAACAGCAGGACATATTGCGAACCACAGTTAGCAATTGTGTTAGGGCGTGCAGTTACACAGTTAGGGTGTGCAGTTACACCTGGATGTACTGTATAAAGCAACAGCACTCTCAGATAATATCTAAGGTACAAGAGTAGAGAAGGACTTATATACACTGCTTAACATGAGAAGGAATGAACATGCCTGAAGAACAAAAGAGAAATGGGAATAAGTACACATCAAGCTAAAAGGTCTAATATACACAGATTTATTGATCTTTGTATTTATGGGTGGGGAATATTGTAGGAACTATCTGAATCTGAGTCGCTCTGAACATCTCATTAATGTAGTACATGCAGCTGTCTTAAGTCTGGAACAGGATCATTTATCTAAGCTTCGAGTCTGGCCTCCAAAAATTCCTGCGCTTTCTTAGGTGTCACCGACATAACATTAATAAACCTACATATACTACGTAAATGCCACTCATGAAAGCAACACAATATACTACAATGCTTGCTATAACTGAGCACCTTGTGGTACATGTCCTAAATTAAATAATAAACATTTAAGGATATAGTAGTTTACATTATTTTGTTATTCTTTATAAATTCGTTTTTTTATTCCATTTTTCAATTAATAACAGTCATAAAATGTTGTTTCAGGTAGTTAAACATTCAGAACAATGACAGGGTCGACAACCACAGTTAGGTAAGGAGTAAATGAGCAAAGAATTGCTGGGATCTGGAAATTCACCAGTCTCCCCCTAAGAGAAGCCATTGTGACCTCTGTTCATTATAATTACTCACTTTCTTTCTTATTGTGCATTGTGGTCCTAGCTCCTCTGTTCCATATGGTGCGGCTGAATGTTCCATTAATAGCTCCATGCCACGTGCATGACGTCCAACACGGTAGCTAAGGCCCCAAACGGAGTGAGTCATTGTAAAGCATTAATGAATAAGCCGTCTAAAATGTGCCCAATTAAGCCAATCCCATTGTGTCGCGCTACGTTCGCCTTTTAAGTTCGGGAGACTTTAAAATACGATTTGAGATTACCTTTGGCATGCAAGTGGAGTTTATAAAAACACAATGTGTTGACGGTCCGTATGGCTCATAATTAAAACATTCCTACTGTAAGAGCCTTTTGATCCGTACTCCAGAGAGTACTAAGTGACCTGTCTCCCGCTGTTAACCCTTAGCTCTGTTTACACGTATTGCGCTGGCGATGACAGTATGAAATGAATATAGAATGAATGTAATATCCACACACTGAGAAAGACGCGGGAGGAGGGCCCCGTTGGTTCCGGGCCCTGGGGGAATAAGTGATATTGAGAGACAGGTGTTCGTGACGCTCCACTTGCATCCCTTTATCTCAAGAATGTCCATTAACATCTCATTTGTGCCCAGGAGGACGTCTCCAAAATATCCCCGTACTCCCGGACGCCCCTGTCAAAATGCTGATTAGCGTTCAAAGCACACTCAATATTTTCAAGGATGTCAAACCAAATTGCGATTCCAGCGCGAGGGAGGGGCATGTAAGCGAGACTATTTATTCTCGCAGAGTTAATAGGTAAATGTGTAGTAAAAACAGACCGTGCTTTAGAAGAGACTAGGAGACCCGTCATCCTTTTGTCATGCGATACAATCATGCGACATCTTTACAGGCTCTGTAGGTTTAGTGTTAAGCCTTTCCACAACCGTAAAAGTTCATGGACTCATCTACGTCTCCTAAAGAGCGACAACTGTTGTTGTCTCACTCAAGTGCTGACACGCGGGCATCAAGGAGGACGTTCTCGAACGCTTTTGTAACAGTGTCGAATGATGAATACATTCAATATTATACTTTTTTTCCACTGGTAACCTTGATTTAACTGTTACCGACAAGACAAACAATAATTTTCCCATTGTTATATTTGCGTCTTTCGCTGAGGCGGCAAGATTTGCTCGCTCTGCACTCTGCAAACCGTTTAAGGCTGTTAAG
>JAFBMS010000127.1:820000-970000 GCA_019788955.1 Albula glossodonta
ACTTTAAGTCCTGCAGCCTGTTGCTTGGTCAACTAATTATTGGATCCAGCCAGGCTATTGGCTTGATATAACCCATTTTGCCATATATCTAGTGATCAAACCGAGACAAATGAGGAGGGTGTGAGCCTGAGGGTGTGTATTTGCTGTTATTGTTCATCTTCTCAAATTAGAACTCCTCTCTCTCTCTCTGTCTCTGTAAGTTTTATTAAAGTCATGAGTTAAAGCATTCTTATTTTATGGCTCTTATTCTGTTTCTTGTAGTATACTCTCCAAATTAATTTATGTATTGTCCAAATCTTTGCAGTCACCTCTCAGTACAGAGCCATTGTGAAAGGTTCCATATTGGATGAAAAATCTTATGGATATTATGATGTCATAACAGGGTGTTAAGATGGCCAATGGGAGACTGAGAAACACTGAGGATTTCCTTTGACACAAGACATCAAAGACAGCTGTTTCCAGTGATTGGTGGGGAGGGCGTGGGGAGGGGGAACACAGAGAATCTCTCACCCATGTGCCACAGACAGATGCTATCTAATCTTAGCATACAGTAACAAAACCTGCTGTCCTAACCCCAGGTCAGAATGCTGTGTTTCTGTGCTGCTGGGTGGATTGTCCTTTTAAAGAATATAAGAAGAACATAATGATTTGAACTGGCCACTCAACCCAACTAGGCTCATCATTTACCTACAGTCAGATATTGTCCAGCATCTCAGTCTCACCTACATGACCAGAGGCTTTTGCTTCATTTAACTTCACAGTCCACCAGTAAACTTGCATCGGCATGAGTGGGAGGAGGACACTTTGCATACAGCTTGTGCAGTCTGACCGTACGCACCCAAATGACCAGATGGGGGCACTAATGAGTAATGAACTAACTGAATCCCTCCCTCCCTGGTTAACACTACAGCAACCAGGCTGCCAGCCCCAGTCAACACTGGGGCGTCATCTATCATAAGGCAAGGACAAATGAATCTCTTTCTTTGCTAGTTGAAAAAAATATTTGATCAAGATTAAGATTAGATCAACAGCCAAAGAGGGCTAAATCTGTTTTAGGAGTTCAGGCCAAAGTTACATTCTTAATTATTCAATTAGCCCTGATCTGGCATCAACTAAATGTTATTATTGATACGCTCAAGAAACAACACCTGAAATGTGTCGTTCTGTCTCTACATGAAATGTTTTGCTATGGTCTGATCTATGAGTGAACCGCCCTTGACGCACAGGATTAATTAGTTAATTTATCCAAGTTAATTAATTGAAACAAAAACCTGCATACGGTTCAGCCCCCGTGAACAGAGATGCTCCTCGTTGTCCTAGACACTTTATGATACCTCGAGCAGCTCTACAATGAATCTGTCTCAGGCAGGTTCAGGACCAAGTAACCTCTCCGACACACCTGGGGTCCGAAAGGGTAGGGAAGGGGGGTAAAGGGTGTTGCTGATACCAGAAAAGCCGGTCCGAATTGATTCTTCATTTCCTCTCTGTGGGAGTAATGGCGACTGATGGAAGGGGAGTGGCGCCACAGATGCGGAACTCACCAAAGGATCAATCAGAGGGCTCGTGGGGGGGCTGCAGCGTTGCCATGGAGACCATCCCATCAGGCCCGGAGCATGCGGCGCTCTTCCAGCCGGGGTGTGCTCCTTAAGTGGCTGGCCAAAGGCCACTCACTGTTCTATGGACAATTCAACCCCCCCCCAATAATACCCAAACAGGAGGGTTCAATCAATGACAGAGTGTGCTGCACAGTTCAGATCTGGAGTCATAATCAAACTGCACAATAAATGAGGAAACCCATAAGCATAGGAGTAAACCTTTGGTCATAAAGTTAAATTATAAGGTCATATGGGTAAGGATCGGCAGATCCAATTGAAGATGTCTGAAGCTTAAGAAAGTACATTGAGTTTTACAGAGGAATTTTTTATAATGAAAGCTACTGCAGGCCGTGGGCATGAACAGCACACTCGCAGTTTTCACCCAAGATGGAGCATCTTCTAAATCTACCATGGCATTTTCACATTACCCATAAATACGTTATGATTATTAGATTAAGATATTCTATTTTGCAGACAGATGGAAAATATGTTTCTCTCACAGTTGACTGGGCCCAGATTTTTGCTTTTCTGTGAAATATTAAGGGAAAGTGAAAAGAAATGCCTAAAAATGCATTTTTTGGCTCTCCTAGCAATGACAAAAAGCATGTTTTTTCAGAGTTGTTTGATGCCCTCACAAGCTGTAATGTATGAATTACATAAAGATAAGGACTAAACAACTCAGATCACATGACAGCTTCCCACCTGCCATGAGTTCATTCTTTGTAAATGTTAGGGACCTTATGGATTCAGTCCGTTCCAAAGTAATGTTATTGGTTAGGCGGCTAACAGGCAGCACACCCCACAATGCACACATGCACACGCACACACTTTTTTAAGTTGGGTTGTAGGATCAGGCATTTTCAGAAGCATGTTAAAGGAAGTGATTCTTCCCCATCTCCCTCTCATTACATTATGCTACATCATACTACATTAGAGGATTCTGCAGATGCCTTTATCCAGAGTGACTTACAACTCAAAGTGCATTAAGCTGGGAATGAGAGTGCTTGAAGTCTTAGTGTGGGGTAAATGTCATGTGCCAGAAAAGACTTAGGTCCCATAAACGACCTGTTGAGGATCGACTAAAATAAAACCTCTGTAACAACAACAACAATAATAAGCAAAATAAAGTTGCTACTAGTGGGACCTCTTACTTTTGTTTTAAAACCCCATTAAGTGCTGAAACAACTGCGCTGTTGGGTTCTGTTCTGTCTTTATATTGAAATCAATCTCAATAAAAGAACCTACTTCTGTAAAAATGAGACAAAAGAAACAGCACCAGGCTTACTGAAGTGGCTTGAAGACTGGGCTGGTAGGGGCATGATCAAGTCTTCCTATAACTGGGTCGAGTCCACCTTATTCCCTGCTTGGACAGTGGAGTTTCCCATGTCCCTGTTTTTGTTTGTTTTGTACATACTCCACTCGCATCTGTATAAGACCTAAGGAGTTAGGCAAGGCAGCTAAGTTTTGTAACCATTTTAAATTTGCTGACATCTGATTGAATGAGGGCCTGGTTCACTTGAAAATAAATACAAAAGGTAGCAGGCTGACTCCATAAACCCACTTTGTGGAATAACCCTCCCACGCAACGTTCCCCCCTCCCCCAAGTCCCTGTCACACCTGCTCCCATTCAGCCAGCAAAGCCACGCCCACTTCAGCCCAGCTCCACCCCCCAGCCCATTGAATCCACCTGCACCTCATCATCCACTCCTGGCTACCTAAGAACTCGGTTTGTCTAGTTCTTTGTGAGGTACTGTTTGTGTGACTCTACAAAGCCTGTGCTGTCATAATCTTGTTTATCTACTGCTATTTTGAACCTGTTTGCTTGACCTTGTGTTTTCTTTTTTGGGACTCTGTTTGGTACTACTGATTCCCCTGTTTTTTGGTCCCGTTTATGTTCCTGTCTACCGTTTCAGTTCATTATTAAAGTTATCATTTCTGACTGCTACTGGATCCCAGTCTGTGTCCTTTCAGTCCCCTTGGTAGACAGAAGGGTACTGCACACACTCTGGATTCTAAAGGACTTGGCTGTAACTGTGAGAGACAGGAAACAGCTGTGTCTATGACAAGGAATAGGAAATTGCAGTACTCAGCAGCTTCCATAGATAACTACTTTCGCTGTTTTTTTTAAAAAAAAAAAATCACTATTTTACAGTGATTAAAAGCTTTGTTAAATGGACTGTCACACACACAAAACAACATTGACTTTGCGAACAGATTAATGGCAGAGTGTTCATCTGTAACTCGCCAAAGAGGAAATTCATTTTAGCGGCACTGTTTTCCAACGGAGATATTTTCATAACTCATCACGGTTTACATTTCTCCTGAAGCAGCAGTAATTTTGCTTTGGCAGTATGGTACTAACAGCGCTGCCAGCGGTTTGATTCATTCATTTCTGTGTCTTTGCTCGCTGTGCTTTTGGTCTTCATCTTTCCGTTTCCTCGGTTTCTTCCTGGCGGCATCTTTCATGCAGTGTGAAGGTTGCTTTAGTTTTTGTCAATATCCCTCAAGTGAGGATAATGAATGAAATACGAGCATCAGAAGCCATAGACACAGTCAGGAATAAATGACAGATGATCATGAATAAGGGATTCTGAGACACATCACAAGTATCTGGGTGAGGTATGATGTCATAATGACTGTAGATCCATGGTCCCAATTCTGTGTCTTGGTTGGCTGCAGCATGTGCCAAAGAGTTAATTTGCCCACATAAAAGCTCTCGGATGAAGCTATGTCTCACACAGAACAGTTGAAGTGGAATCATTATTTATTATTGGCATCCTGCTCTCAGAATAACTGCCTGCATGTGAGTAAAATGAAAATAATTTTTGGGTTTTTTTACCAATGAGCCTGATCAGCCTGAATTTATGGGGTAGAAACATGTCTTCTCCATTTTCCTGTAGAAGTTAATATGATTTGAACCCTCACCCATCTAATCTGTGTTTTCGCTGGCTGTTTCCATTCTTTCCTTCATTCGTCTTCCTGTAACTTTATCTACATCATTCTAGCCTATGAAACAGGATTGGATGAAAGTCACACTTCAATGTGGTGAGTACCCATGGTTCATACAAGGGTGATGCTTCTTTTTCTATTGACTCAACGATTTGCCAGTTTCAAAGCAGGCCTTGTGTAATACCACCAAATCATCCTTATCCTTTAATATCTTTCTACAGCCAGCATACTCTCCCACTTCACCCCATCTCACACCTCTCACTCCACAGACAAAGAAAATTATACTACATGTCGAAAAGTATCTGTTGAGAGTCCATCTGTCTCTGTTCTGTCAAATCTGGGAGAAAGTTTAACCGTAAAAAAATGAAAAACACACCTCACACAAGGTTCTGGCGTCCGGCCGGTCGAGGCAGTCTGAGAAGTACAAAAATTGGCCGTCAAAGCTTCGTCAGAGTGCTGGCTGCTGCTGTCGGTAAATCTGTCTCCCATATGCCGCCATCTTGTACAAGCAGAGAAGGAAAAGAGTTTGAACTGAGCAGGCCCTAGCTGTCTGTCTCCCTTTCTGTTGTCCCTTTTTCTGTAAATTTTACCATTTTGTCTGCTATTTTCCATCATCCAAGGACCCATGGAGGAAATAATTGTGATTTTTTTTTAACTTTGTGCTCTCTGCAGTCTTTTCAATGCTTCTTTTTATTGCCAGATCGAATTAGCAAGTAGAGAAAAAGGCTATTGAATAGCTGAAAATAATTAATGAATCACAAAGGTTAATCAAAAGCATCTGTTGCAGAGAAAAGCTGACTCTAAAATCCTACACTGTTCCCTCATTTTAGAGTTATGTTTTTTGTATGTCTTCCACCTAGAAATAAATTTTCACATGAAGTGAATTACATGATGAGGTAAAAGCATTCAAACATTCAATTGCATTTATTTTATTTATTATTCTCACTATGATTTCTATAGTTTTATTGAAACTTTTATGGTATTTGGAGATGTTAGCCAGATTTAACTTCTCTTTCATAATTTTGTACCTACACAGTGTCTCGCTTGCCTCACGGCTGTAGTGTCCAATTAGCATTGAGGCTGGTGTATATGTGATGGTGCCTCTTATCTTTGTCTATGACAGACAGTAGACAGATATCGGCCGATGTATTATCCTGCTTTTGGTACCCACTTACATGCCCCGGGGCACAGAGACTTCAGCTGCTACTGCCAAAAATTACAGCGAAGGTTTTGATGGATAACTTTAAACCGGAGTGATGAAAAGGACAGATATAAGAACATGAAAGGCATGTATAAAACCTTCACTGTAACCCTCCAAAGTTCCCAAGTGTGTGAAACCCCAGAGACTCAGGTTCTGTTGTTCATTTAATTACACAGTCAGCTGAAGGAGCGTACCTTCCTAATTGTAACAGGCAAAGGTGAAAAATGAGAAAATTAATTAATGCAAAGCTAGACACACTGTGCCCTTGGGGGTGAAATATGAGAATACGAGTTCTTTCAGATACTCATTTACATTTACATGGAGTCTTGTGCATTTGTAGCATTTATATATTGTAATTAAAACAGCCAAGACAAATTTGTGATTACATTCCGATCATGGGACGAGAAGGAGTAAAAGGATGTTTTTGGCCGTTGTAAGATTTTAGGATCATTGTATCTATTAGCACAAACAAAAAATTAAAATAGATTTTCTCTGTACCTCCCACAAAGACATAATTGGTATTTTATACATAAACGTGGTGAGACAGAGTTAGAAATAGCATTCAAATTAAATGTATGCTATGTAGATTTATAATATATAAATCTAGTGCAAGGGTCTTCATTTGAATTGCTTGAGGACACATCCAGCCTTAAAAATGTGACAGTACAGTAAGCTGTGACTGTACTGTTCCTACTCCTTCACTCAGGATAAGCACATATGCTAAATGTAAATGTCATCTCTAGCGACCCCTGCTGGTCACTTAGGCCCCCACAGTCTGTCTGCACAAAGACGCGAAAAGTTATTTTCTCTGACTCATTTCTGAGACAGGTGTGTGAGAGAAGTAGGAGGAGGCAACTTGACATCATGAGTTTCAGAGGAGATGGGGTTCTTTTTTGCACTCACCCAGACTGACAGCTTGAGATTGTAGAGATGAGTGCAGCTGGAGAATAAGACTGGACTCTTAAAACAGAGGAAAAAGAGGAAGTATATGAAATAGGCCGCTTGCTAACTGTTTGCTTCTCCGCACTCTTTACAGTAGCGGCCTTCACTTCTGGGTCCTGGAGCAGGTGTGCTGGTATTTGTTTCCACCAGTTCAGACCCGGTAAACCAGGTGCGTCATGATCAGGTGAGTTAGCTACACAATCAACTGTATAAGGTCAGTTAAGTGCTGAACAACAACAGCAGCTCAGTATTCCCTGCGGGTTTCCGGGACGATGAGTGAAGGCCACTGTTATGCAGCAAGAAGGTGGGAAAATTGTCCTCTAGCTTGGATCAGGTGCTCTGATCATTCCTCATTAACAGGAAACACAATGCAGTCCATGTGTGCTGGAAGCTCATGGCAAGCCTCTCCTCCTGTGTTCCCTCTCCCAAACCTGGCCCAAACTTGGGGGAACGCTGCGGATTTACACTAATTAAAGGCGCCATATGCTTCCTCTCTCGTTGCGAGCCCAACTGCCAACACCTCGCTCCCACCCTCCCACCCTCCTTCTCCCGGAAGAACAGATGTTCTGGGGGAACCGATAGATTGCTCTGGTAACGTCAGAGCCTCTGAGCAGACATTATTTCTCGCACACAATATCCTCACCGTGAGCGGGATGCGGTGATGCGGTCCGTGGTTATTGCAGCAATTATAGGTAATCACGACGGCTGCGTGGAATATAGCATGCATTACAGCCGCCATAAAATTGTGAAAGCCCTGAATGGATCAGGGGGCTCGGACTGGGCAGGGGCCCCAAAAATGTGTCATCAGTACCCAGAATCTTGGGCCTTTTTATGGGGTTCAGGATTGTCACTGGTGCCCCTGCATGGATAGGTGGTCAGTGTGGCCATGACCATGTGATCTTTGCGCGTTGGCTGTGACAGGCTTAAATACCTGTTCCAGCCAAATTTACTTCCAGGTTTTACCCAAAGACACGCTAATTAAATCGAAGTAGGGAGAATTGAATTAGGACTTCACTAAACTAGCCAGAAAAGTAATACCCCTTCATTTGGTAAGTAACTTTGCAAACTGGATATGCTATGTCACATCTGTAATGTAAACAAGCAATGTTGTTTTTAATCCACGGGATATGCCAGCTGGGCCTTTAAGCTAGGAAGACTCTACACAGGTGCTCCTGATGGCTGGTTGCAAAACAATTGAGGTAAATCGTTAAGTCACTGCCTGCAAAGTGTGTGAACATCAACGAGCAGCAGCTGATTATATTTACAGGGTCCTGAGAGCTCTGCAATACCCTGATAGTGTTCTTTCATGTCAGGAAAATTCAACCCTGATCTTTGAGTTGCTAAGAGCGAGCAGTGTTGCAAGAGGTGTAAGTAAAGATTGGTGTCAGTAGCCAATGGGGCCGGAGTTTGCATTGTGTTGCTGTAGGACGGGTAGATATCAAGCCAACTCAGTTCCGAACATGGAGTCAGACATCATACTTTGATGACACGTTTCGATCGGGAGGATTAAGCTGGATCCTTAAACCATCGATCAGATAGCCTGAGCAACCACACCAAGCTAATGTCTCAAACATGTTTACACAGTGAACTTTAGTAATATGGAGGTTCTCTTATGTAAGGATTTTGGGATTTGGGTGATTAAGGCCACTTCCTCTGCATGTGCACTAAAATAAGAGCGAAGGCAAACATACTACAAAATCGAATGTGAGAAAATAACCCCTCAACGCTTAAGCTAACACCATTTATGTACACCTTTGTTTTCATATCGATACCTTAGTACACGGAGACTCGGAATCCATCTGTTGACCTTTGCATGAGGTTATGGAAGGCTTAGCAGAAGAAGGATTGCATATGTATTGTATTGTGACAGACACGGTATAGAGACGTACTGCGGCACGCTTTGTTGTTTGGGATAAATTCATTTAAGCACTTTCCTCCATGGAAATCAAGGCTAGCAGATCTGTCCTGGACTCAAGGAGACTTAAGGAGAGATTACTTCACTGTCAAGAAGAGAGGCCTTCAAAAGGTTTTGGGCTGCAAGAAAAACTTCATAATGAAACCTCCGTCTGGCATCGATCGTGTCTTTGTACCCATCATTCCTCTGTAATCTGTAGTGTACAGCGCTGGGTAAGAAACCACACTCCATTAGTTGTCTCATTGGATGTTATTTCAAAGGTAAAATGGATTAAACAGGCAGCTGTATTCAATGAGAACGCTCTCGAGAACAGCAGAGGTGGACCTTTTAGTCCAGAACCGGATCAATCCTCTCAATTAACTGTTAAGGGTGTACAGGTATTCGGCTAAAGGGTCAGCATCATATTGATCATTTACAGGCACTTGAAGTGCAGCTTCTACGTGCTGACTTCCACTGAAGATGGAGAAATACGAATGCAAGGGGTGAGGTCAGACTTTACACCAGGAATGTAATAAAATACCATTCATGAAACATGCATATGGAAATTGTTGAACATGACAGGGTTACTAATGATAATATTGCTCTGTGATTTGTAAATAAATTATTAAATATAATCCACTAACAGCACAACGTGGAGGATACACTAGTAGCAGTAGCATATAAGCAGCATTAGGGTTTAGACTGTAGTGTGCTAGCTTTATGAGGAGACTGGCCCATGGAACACCCTCTTTTTACATTGAAAGTATGGCTATAACTAACAAATCCTCCCCTAGTTAATCCGTATAGATGTATGTATATGCATTTTGAGGAAAAGCAAAAACAACTCCCTGTTACACATGCATATAATTGAACAAGACAGCATCTTCGTCAATCCCCCATAAGCAGCAATTCCTTATGTCAAATGGTGTAACACATGATCATATTAACTAATTAAAACATGTAACATTTGCAAAAATAATCATTTGCCTCAAAATATTGCAAACAACTCACAACAGATCCTACTCATCAGTGTAAATGAATGTAGAATATTACAAGTAACATTTATTTTATGAATATCTGCTTCCAAAATGTGGCATTGAGACACATCACTCATTAAAAATGAAAAATTTGTCTAATTAAGAACAACATCTCTTTATACTTCAGGGATAGTAATTAAGGTTGATATGAAATCCAGCATACTGTGGGGTGCCCAGGACGAGGGATATGATCCACTGGACTGTAGTACTGAGACCAATCAGGAACTCAGAGGACCTCCTCTAACTGTTTGAACTCTGAGCTGCCTCATGTAGCAACGCTAGCACGATGTCAGACGCTGAACTGTCGCTAGCACGATGTCAGATCCTGAACCATTGCTATCATGATGTAAAATTGTGAACGGTTGCTAGCACGATGTCGGACCCTGAACTGTCACAGGCACAATGTCAGACTCTGAAGTGTCGCTAGCATGATGTCGGACCCTGAACTTGTAGCTAGCACGATGTCAGATCCTGAAACGTTGCTAGCGTGATGTCAAATCCTGAACTGTTGCTAGCACAATGTCGGACCCTGAACTGTCACTAGCATGGCGTCAGATCGTGAACTGTCACTAGCCCGATATCAGACCCTGAACTATTGCTAGCACGATTTCAGATCCTGAACTGTTGGTAGCCCGATATCAGACCCTGAACTGTCAGTCTCTGAGGCTCCCCGCTGTTTGATAGCCGGTCTTCTCACACCTAATCTCTTGAAGAAAGAAACAGACTCTCTGTTCTGCCCTCTGGCTATGTGTTGTTGAGGGCTCTTATTTCCAGTCCTCCTCCGCTTCAACCGGAGAGTCTTACCCTGGGTCAAGCCAAAGGTCCTCAAACTCGCTCCTAGAGACCCAATGTGTGTGTTGCTTTTCATTACATATAGTCAACCTTTTGATCAGATGAAGCTGTTGCTGAGTTCAAGTACTACCATAATTTTGTCCTTAAACTTGTTTTAACACAGTGCATGTTTTGTCGCTATTTGCTGTCATTGGACTCTTTATTTTACTGCAGTGGGTGGCTTTACTGTTCTGAACAGCACTACCTTCTCCAGGTTTGCAGCAGAGAAAGCCACATGTCTAGCAGATGGTGCTGATGTCCATTATACCTCGGTAGAATTCTCCACCTGGTTTGGTTTTTGCTGCCATTGTCATGCCATTTGTTTTTTGTTCCTGTGGAGGGCACAAAGTTTTGTGTTTTTTGGATTGATATTTGATATTTTGAATGTCATAAACACCCACTCAACTGCCTTCACCTACATCAAAGTGTTCTCAGCCTCCCACATTCCACCCACACCTTTCCACACTTGTTAATGCACTCAAACTGTCTTTAGAGCATTCTTATATGTGGAATTCAGCCACATCCATATCTCTTATGTAAATTAGGACTGTATTGCAATTTATTGTCTGTCAAGAAATTGCACCACTTCACAATATGTGGGCAAATACACACATATGACTGCTCTTGAAATCAATGTTCAGGATATTGTCATAAACCATATTGATAATTATGTTTGTGAAAAGGACATATTGAAGGGTATAGTATTATGGGACAGGACATCACATAGACAGGGAAACACAAACAAGCACATACACACATAGGCTCAAATACATATGCCCACACACACACACACACACGCACACATACACTCAGAGGAGGGGATCTGAGGACAGCTGTATATAATGTTGCTCCACCTGCTGACAACTTTATACAAAATTGCGGCCGTGAAACAGGCGTAAGAGTAAGCACAAATATACATTTCATTCTGTTTCAGAAACTCGACTCTCTCCTGTTATTTTTGCTGAATTAAATATCAGCTCCCACTGAAGACAGGGAGTCTGCTTCGCTGTGGAATCGCTGACAGTTCAGGTGCACCTTGATCCTTGATGTGCAAGAAAGAAACAGAGAGAACATGAGAGGAAAATAAACTCTTCTTCTTCTTCTTCTTCTTCTTCCTCCCTCGTTTTTTTGACTGTGTTTTGAAAGCCAGAGAAATGGCTGGATTGTTTTTTTTCTTTCTCTCTGTCTTCTCCCTCTCCAATCTGGGCTCCAGCAGGATGCTGCAGGCGCCCTATGAAACTTTGACAAGGGCGGACCGGCTTCAAAAGCAAGCCCCCCCACCGCCGGCGGTACCGGTAACGAGGCGTAGGCCGTGTGTCCTTGTCCTCGGCTAAGATTTGGAAAAACGGGCAGAGCTCCCTCGCAGAGCACCCCCTGCTGTGGGGGACAATTATGGACTGTGGCCAGTCTGTCTGTGTCGAACTCACTGCAGTGCAACCCCCCCCCCCCCCCCCGCCCAATACAAAGGCAAAAAAAAAGAACGCTGCAAACTGCTGGGCGAGCTGAGTTGAGGCAGCAACGCAGGTTGCAAACACACACTACTGCAAACAATCTGTTTTTCTGCCCAATTTCTCGCCTCAAATTACAGCACTCCTGACTGGGGCCAGTGGGGACCCTGGGTATGTTTCCCAAACCTGCTCCCTTGTCCAGCTTTGTTTCCTGTAGGGGACGCTGTTCCCCTGTTTTCCTATGGAGATGGATTTGGCATAGTTCTGGAATTTTACTTAATTTTGTTGACTGCCATTATAATCAAATGTATACTAACCGTAGCCAGTGTCGCACATACCTCAAAATCTTTCAGGAAAACGCATAGAAAGTCCATGCACTCGTTTCCATTGTGGTCCTTTGTTGTATACAACTCCATTCATGTGTGCTATTATGAAAAATTCTTATGTAATGAACCCGAATGTAGTAACATGCTTGTTTCACTCTACATCTTTGATTATGAAGATGGCATGCCTATCAAACTTACTTACCTTATTGACAATAGCCTGACCATGACAAAGCATATAAGACTAACACAGAAAACATTCCTAAAATGTTGTCGCTCTTGTTTTTGCTGTCTAATGTCTGTATCACAAAATTTTGTTTTTGGAATATATTCATGTAGTTATTGCATGAATTATTGTTTAATTAAGGTGATTTTGATAGGCACTTCAATTTAACAACTGAAGTCTCAGCATGAAAAATACACGTCAAATCCTCTATCAAGACAGAAGAAAAGACCATGCTAATCTGTTAACATCCTCTCTATATAGACAACAGCTGAACAGCTCCCCCTAGAGGATACATAGTTCAACATGGGCAAAGATTTGTGGTAACACACCCTGCTTTGGTCATGTTGGAGGCTTTATGTACAATAATATACACAATGCAGCAGACTTTGCAAAAGCATGCACTTACATGTGCAATTTATACGATGCAACAGGCTTTGGTAATCCACGTTCTGGTGTTTTTTTGTAATTCCGCTTCCGGGTCTCGAACCTTGATGCCTCACCTTGTAAAAGAAGTCGGAGGGGAGTGTTGCTGCATGTTGCTAAGGAATGGTGCTCTGTAGAGACAGTTCATCACACCAGACTTCTATGGTAAGTATGTTTGAGGCTAGTTAATGGTGCATACAGTTTGGGAGGGCGGGAGGGGGGCGGTCAAACTGTGTCAAAATAGAGACCAGCTTGTGGGCAATTCTTGCAGGGATGTTGTGTTTGCAGTTTTCTGCTTCCACCAATTACCTTGGCTCATTAGCTAATTAGATATATACACAAACACTGGTTCAATCGCAGATTACAGCACAGTAAAGTATTTTATATGGGCATATAAAATCAAGCACTGGCAATCATGATTTAGCTAAAATATCAGGTCACTTAATAGACAGAGTCCTCCTTGCCCTCCCTTGAAACAGTCGTGAGTTCAAAATTCACTTTTATGACACCTATTATATTAAATCGCCCTAAGCTTAGTTACCCTCTGCGTCGTGTCAACATTTTAAAGACCTCCATTTGCCCTTGCGTAATCCATTTCGCAGCAAATGAGCCCTGCTGGGGCCGGGGATCGATCCGGTGTTTAATTACTCTAATAATGTTCATTTACAGCGCCCCTTCCAGATGAGATGTGGAGGGAGGAGGCCATCGGGCCCTCTGTAAGGACCATGCGCTGTATTAAACACGGGGGCCCATTAGCCTGTTTGTGCACAAAGCAATTAGCGTAATCAATAGCGAGAGTGCTGGTGAGGGAGGGGGAGAGAGAGAGAGAGAGAGCGAGGTTAGGTGTGGTTTGCTGAAGGAGTCTCTAAGGGCAAGTCAATAATTATGAGGAGGTGGGGTTAGGTGGAGTGCAGTGGCTGTATGTGGCGTTCATGTTTTGAACAATACGATTGAAGTCTGTCACTTTTTTTTTTTTACTGCATCCTTGCAACTGAGCTCAACATAACTTAGCATAGAGGACTTTTAGTATTTATTGATGCTACTATTACCTCGACTGAAATTGATCAGAAAAGAGGTTCTAAATAGCACCTAAAGAGATTAATCCCAAGACAACCTTTTTCTGGGATTAGCCCATGTATAACAATTAATGCGCCATTTGATACTGTAGAACAATTGATGGCTCTATAGAATGGAATAATTAATATTTCCATAGCACCAATTTTGTTTATTAATGGTTTGGTAATGGTTGAACCTTTGTTCATGCAGTGTTCTATGTATACTAATATTTCTACGTCTACTGCCAGTCTAGCACTAATAAAACCGTATTAACAATAATAATAATCATAGCAATATACTATAACATACATATAATATTATCAATGCTTTTGTATCTGTGAAATTGCAAAATGTTGTGACAGGTCTGCCATGTATTGAATCTGGTTTGCTTGGGGACGGCGTGAGGGAATAGAAAATGTCAGTGAACCAGAGCGATCCTGTGACGTTTACTGCCGTTAGCTCCTTGTTGTGTGCAGTTAGTTCGTTATTGTTTCTTTCACATCTAACAAACACGTGCTAATTCTCACCCGGTGCCCATTAAAGCTCTTGATTGAGGTACTCTGTGCAAAGATCCAACAGCCGCTCTCCATCTGGGAGTTGAACTAACACCCCACCAGTTGGTCTAATTAACACTCCACACTGCCGCCACAACAAAAAGCATGCATAATCTCCCGCAACGCCTTGGCCGGTTCTAATGAATTTCTGCATATCATAACGTTGCTCTCATCAGGACGTCCTTGTTTCATCTCTACGGGGTACTGAGGCGCTTTGGGCTGCGTCCCAGCAGAACGAGCGCGCGGGAGCTGACAACTAGCAGCATGCTAGCTGGAGACCACCTGTTTATCCTCACCTGCACGTACCAGATACGCTCGCGCGGATGGTGCCCACATCCTCTCCCCTGCTGTGCGGAGCTCGGTAACGATGCCCAAAAGGAGGTGGAGGGAGGAGGTGTTGCTGGGCGGAGACGGAATCAAGCGCAGCGGAGAGGACGTGAGCGGCAGGAGACTCCGGGCCGTTTCTCTGTCTCCCCGAGATGCAGCTGACGACGCACACGCAGCAGTGGTCTCTTGGGGGTTTGTGGCTCGTGATAAACATATTGTCAGATAAGGACTTCGCCATCTAGAATATAAAATATAAGGATGTGAGCATACGGGAATATGCAAGAGCATATTTGTAAGAAAATAATTTGTCACTTGACAGTTGTTTTGTGTCCTTGGAATATTTTCTGAAGTATCCAGGTGGAATAGCTGCAGAAAGTTACTTTTCTTCTGGTGTTTGCAGACATGCCTTTATTCAAATAAGACAAAAAACGTGTTGAAAATGTGCTTTGAACGCATTTGATGTTGTATTAGTATACCTACAATACACATAGGTTAGACCTCTCACAATGCGATTATTTGTAAATAATGGATATACGTATGATTAAGTCTGTAAATTCCCTCAATGTATGTGCATTTTATGTATACTGAGCTCATGACTAGCAAACAATGCAGATAAAAATCTCTTATGACATGACTGACATTCAGCAACATTTATTATTGCTCACGGATAGGGCCAGAGCAGACTAGAATTGCAATCCTTTGGACAACCGTCTGCTTGTCATTCTGTTCTCAGCCAAGTGACTTGCTCAGTTCTGCGTGCACACTGCAAGTCCCTGATAGACTGGCGAGAGCCTATTGGGAAGTGAAACGTTGAGTTACATGCGTACCTGGCAACTCAGGACTGTAGCGCGGTGGCCAGCACCGGTGCGGTCAGGACGCAGTTCATGGGGCAAGTCGTTGCACCCAGGGGAAAGTTGTATTATCAACGGACACCCACCTTACTGTTTGCACCTTTTACCTTACCTCCGCCGAGTGCTGCACGCTCCGAACAAAGCAATGGGACGTTAGTTTGGGGGATTCATATGGAGGAAAAAATGTTAATGTGTTGCAGTACAAGGGCACGGTAAATAAAATATTGTGCAAGAAGTAACCTTTTGGTGTGGAAGCATATTCAGCTTTGTGAAATTATATAACATTTTTTTAAATTTTCATTTAGCAGACGCTGTTCATTCAACACTGTTCATTTATTTCTCTTGGTGTCTCAGGAATGCCTGTCTTATCTTAAATCAGCACCTTGTTTCTTTTTGGCAAACCACCTTATGTTTGTGTTTTGTCGTTGTTTTTTGAAATACATTTATCTGAAATTTTTGTATTTATTCTCGTGCAATTCTTGTTTAGCAAACTTGCTTTTCGCGGAATAGATCTCAAAAATACTTGGCAGGCGCTGTGGCAGCGCCCCGTTCGCATCAGAGACTGTAAAGGTTTAATGCTTGAGGGGCCTGGACTCCTGCCTGCGCGTGAGAGGAAGGGCTGTCAGAGGAAAGCCGACAAGATTTTCACCTGCCGACAGCGCGAGCTACGGGTTTCGAGCCCGTCCTCCTGAATACCAAAACGTAGGCCGCAAGAATTCCACACAAGACACAAATCTCAAATACATATTCATAAACTAAACTACACCAAAATGACCGGGATACGAATTCCACATGACATCGTTGACCGAAATACATATTCATTCCCTTACGCTCACCAGCTTCTTGTTGTTCTGAGGAAAAAATCGCTGATGTACGGGCCCTGATAAGAGCTGAATACAGACGACAGCTTTTCCAGGAGTTAGTCAGGCATGTGATTAACACAGATCGGGGCAAGAGACGTGGACTGTGTCCTACCGAGGCGACGCCTGACAGCGCTTAACCGCAAAGCATGTCTTTCTGCCCGGCCGGCGCATATCCCCCGTTGTGACCCTTCTGTGTTTCTTTGCAACATAAACTCTTTTCATGAATAAAACCAGGGATTTCATCATCCCCCTCAGAGGGGGCAATCATTCTGACGGTCATGCATTATCTTTTCGCTTCCATCCTTTATATAGTGTGTCTTTTTGAATAACTGTGTCGTTTTACTACCAGGGAACTCCAGAAGTACCAGTATTGTTTACAGGCAGTGGCCAAAAACGTGGAAACACCTGTGTGAATTCACTAAACAGGGCACTTGGCCACCATAATATCACTACATATTGCATGTGCCATGGTATAGAAATTTGTATCTTCTGGAGTTCTGCAGTGTATAACAATTTGTAATGGGTGTGGAGCCACTCCTCCTCAAGAAAGGAGATCGACTCATACCCTGTTACTGAAGGTGGATAAAGGCTGGGTCAGTCATCATTCCAGAACCTCGCACAATTCCAGAACCTCGCAACATTCCAGAACGCTCGGCCAGGTTCACATGCATCCACTGAGAAAACACACTCGCACATGCACACACACCCTCATTTGACCAATTAAGTGCTAATTAACTATTGCGGTGAATGATTTTGGTTTCATGACACCAAAAATGGGTGGAGTTACACACATATATGTTGCTACATACTTGTGCGTGTGTGTGAATAGCTACTGATGCAGTTTATATAGGACTAGGGGGAGGGGGGGGGACGGGCACAATTTTCCATAAGTGAAGGAAAATGAAAAGGCAGAGTACACAGAACAGTGCAGCAGTATCTAAAAACATCAGGAGAACAAGTAACGACGAATATAAAATGTTCACAATGGTCTCCATGGGAGATACATCTCCTTAATGTATTCTTAATGTGTCAGATTAAAATGGTCTGCTGAACTTGTTGAACTCAAACCATGAAGACTTTGTTGCAGCAGAATGTTCAGAGAGCGGGTAATTGCTGAATATAGCCTCTCCCATGTCTTAATTAAAGCTGCTATCCCTACCACTGACTGTGTGTCAAATTGCGGATAATCATACAAGTGGCAAGAAAATGATAGACATGAGACATGGAAATTGTGTTACACCTTCGTAAAAACTGTATGGAAATAGTTTCATTATTACTTAATGTTAGAAAAGTAAATTGGAAACATCTTGTTTGATATTTAATGGTTAGTGTTAAATAAATGAAAATACCTTGTGACAGCGCAGAGTGGGTAGGTTTATCACAAAATGTTCCTGTCCCCCCAAGTGAAAGAACAGCATAGACAGTTCAATTATTTAAAGGTTATATAAATGACAAAAGTTTTTCTTCATGTCTGGTTGTGTAGCTTTCTCTCTCCCTTTTATGAATGCCCCAGAAAGAACTTGCCATTAGCTGTCCTCCCTGTATTGCAGTCAGAGATGAACTACAGATCCCAAACTTCCTACATCCACCTGGAGTGATGGGTTCCCCTTATCAGGCCTGCAGGGCATGCTGGTCTTTGTTGTCATCTTAAAGGCATACACGTCTATTATAACTGGACTGTGAAGCCCACCCTCAGCCAATTCAAGGAACGAAAACATCCCCATATATCCTCCATAAAGCCAAAACGTGCCATTGAAACTGATGTGGCAAGAGGCAAAACTTTCCTGATTGTCTTTTGAAACTTAATTTACCACCATTACATTCCTTATTATCGACAGATTGCGGAAGGATGCTTGTGAAATTTACATTGGGTTTTTTTTTATTTTTGATTTTGATGGTAAAACAGCAATCTATAAGACAAGCTCTGTGTAGAGAGTTCCATGGGATTTCAGTTATGTAAAGGAATTCATTGGGTATTTTGGTGAAAAAGAATCATTGACTTACAAACTGCGATATGTACAAAATTTATGGGCGTAGATTAAAAATATGGTACATTTTTTCAACATGAACTTCCATGTGCAGAAGAAATCTTTTGGTCTCGTCATGTGCAGTAGAAGTCATTTCCAGTTACTACAGAGCTTAAGGTCTTGCCAAAGTGAAATGCCCCTTTAAAAACCACATCCAATTTAGACCACGGGAACCCAACCAGGTGAGACAACTGTGCACTCAACTGTATTAATTAATCAATTACATGCTGATTAGCAACAGAAGCTTACACTCTATGTGGCTCTGCAAGAGCAGGAGTAAGTATCCACTGATCTGGAGCAGTGATCAGTAAATGAAGTATCATGACACCAAAAATGGGTGGAGCCATAGTTACCTGTCAATCACACACAAATGTTTCAATCAAAAGGTCTGAAAATTTTTTGCTCTACACAATAATGCGAGACTTTTGATCCCACGTTATTTATTTTTTATTATCTAAACATTGTAAGGTTTGAGCCTGTCGATTCATCAAGGAAACCGATACACTGATAGTGTTGTCTACATCATTCCTTGTTTTTGTAGAGTGCACATGAAGGATGATGGCAAACTCACCTTCATCCCTCCCCACCGACACAGGGAGACAGTGCTAAGTCTGACATTAACGTCCATTCTGTCTCTACCCATAATTCACAGCGAACAAGCCAGAAAATGGAACATCAGCCTAAACGGCTAGTTATTTTACGTCACAATACAGAAAACTGTGTTTCCATTTGCTTTCACTTATATAACTTTACAATGCACATTGTCAGCTTTGTGTAACCTCCTTAATTACAAAGTAGACAGTGAAATAGCTGGCCGTAGTGCTGCTGGGGACAAACAGAAAAGTTGCAAATTCAGAAGAGAATGTAGATACATGCCTAACCAACTCCTCTCAATGATTAATTGCTGCTTACCACCACACATAGGGATGGCTCAAATCATAGGACACTATCTGAAATAATCCAATTTGTAATCATCTTTTTTGGTACCTTTTTTGTGCCACTGGTGAAAAAATTTGAATATTCTTAGAACAAAGTGTTCTATATGCATCTGAAACACAGTTTTATAGCTTGCTTGATATAGGGTCCCTAAGAAAAGTTAAACATGTAACCACTTTTAATGGTTCTTTGTGTTCTCATGGTTAATACATGAGAACCTATTTTTAAAACAGTTGTCGTTTCATGAAAGCATTCAAGCAAGCTAATGGAGCTAATCTGAGCTCTAATTTATCCTTGGTAACACAAATGTTTAAGCCCTGCAAAAAACTGCTTACGCAGCATCATTACGTACTTTGCTAATTATTCGCAAACATAGTTAGCGCATTTGTCAAAATTAGAAAACAAGGATGACATGTTGCTCTTGTTAACCACTGTTGTCTCCCCCTTTGATGCCTGAGCAAGGCAATGCCTCACCTGGAAGGCTGATCTGAGATCAGTTGTCAACAGCGATCAGTCCTGGATGCAGACACAACTCTGCCTCAAGCCACAAGAAGCAGCACTTACTGTCATTCACAAACTCACGATGCAAGCTGTATGTAACAACCCATACAGGATTACAGGTAATCACAGGGTGATTAACAATACTTAAAGGTGATTTATAGCCATTCTTGGCAGGCCCTACAGTGTTATGGAATCTTATTTTAAAGGAGTCAAGCTCTCTAAAGTGTCTTCACTCACATTATGATGTTGTTGTGGAAACATAGGTAGGAGCGTTACTCCCTGCATTCAGGGTCATTCACTCAGTCATTGCCTTTACAACAACTGGCAACAAAGTTTCTTCGCTTTTGCCCATTCCTGTCCATGTCTCCTCATTGTCCAAGCTCCGCTAACACTGCTGGAGCTCACTGTCCAAGGTGTTCTTCAAGGTGTATGGACATTTGAGGGGACACCTCATGTTCACAGACAGGTATAGACACTATTGGATTGCAAATTTTTTAGCATTGGTTGGGGATGTATCTCCCCACCCCACCCAATTAGTTATGCCGATGGTCCGCTGCCATGTTCATTCAGGCCTTCCTCTCCTTTATCCACCATATTCAGAAGAATGGCAGAAAAGTTCTTGGCTCTACCACACTGTGGGACATGTTCCTGAGTTCAGCAGCTGAACGGACTGGCCTGTAGCCCAGCAGAGACAGGGTGTCGTTGCAGAGGTCCTGGACAGCTCTCACGATGTCGTACGCTAAGCGGAGCCTCCAGCTTTCGGCCATGGCCCTGGAGTCCCTGGTGGTAGAGTACTTGTAGTCCCCCTCCGAGGCAGAGGGGGCGCTGTGGTTGGTGTTGCGAGATATCCACCCCAGCACCCTCTCGTCCATCTCCAGGCCGACAAAGCGGTAGATCTCCTTGGCCTTGGCCTCTGGTTGGCGGGCCAGGTCCTCATAGCGCACCAGGAGGTAGCGGCCGCGCAGCCAGGCAGGCTGCCGCCGAAGCCCCAAAGAGGCTGATTCCGCCAGGTCCCGGCAGGTGCGCGTGATCTGCGCCAGATCCACATACCGTGGCTGCCTCCCTGTGGCGTTCCACACCTTCCAGGCCCGGAACTGGTCGGCGAAAGCCGCCATGCGGGAGGCCAGGATGCCCCGTGGGTCTCGTACCAGGTGGACGATCCGAAGGTCCATCCGGGGGTCCTCTGACAGCGCCCTGAGGCCGTCCACCTCGGGGACACGCACGGTCTTAATGGCCACGTGGCCCCTCGCCAGGCAAACCTTTGAGGCTAAGGTGAGGTTGAGGGCCTGGCACCTCTTGGGGCACCAGGCCTCCTCCGGTTCACCTGCAACCCTGCTGCTCTCGGGACATACCGGGGGCGAACAGAGGGCCCGGCTGGACCCCCGGCGAAAGAATGAGCCTGTCAGGTGGTCTCGTGGCTCAGGCCGGATGTAGTTCTCCAGGAAGTGGAGGTCACAGGTGTAGAGGCTGTGGAGCAGGTCCCTGTAGGCCCCCAGCAGGGCCCTTCGATCTGGGGATGCTCGACGGAGTGACCGGCTAGTGGCGTTAGTGAAGGCCTGCTGGACATGGTATAGCGGCTCAAATACATAGAAGACGTCTGGGTGCTGGTTGAAGAGCTGGCCCGTGAAGGAGGACCCGCTGCGGGTGGTGGCAAAGACCAGGATGTGCCTCCTGGTTGGGAGTGGGAGACCACCCCCTGCAGGCAAAGAGGTGTCATCGCATAAGGACCGCCATCTGTGGTCTGGGAGACAAACAGACAAAACAACGAGGATGGGTCTTACAGCTTTGTAGGTACTAGAATAAGGATGTATGCATATTATAACCTCAAAAACCTTCCTTATCACTCTATAATTATAATTATTGTATTATCACTCCAGTAAAACGATTACAAGCTTTGGACAAAAATGAACTCGCTGTCAGTCTCAATTTCTTGTCATTATAATTTTATCCATATTTTGCAATGGAATAGTTTGTGTTTTGACAAATAGAAAAAATAAAATAAAAGTAAATTAATACAACTGTTTTGTTATTCCATTCTGACAAGTTGAATTCACATTGCTTTTTTCAATACACTCTGTTTGTCACAAAGCTGTGAAATGTTGACAGTACACTTACTGTTGAGAAAAAACCGTCTGCTCACTTATCAAACTCTAAAATAGCACAAATGGAGATGCAAGATGCAAGAGGTTTACAACGCTGGAGATTCGCAATTAAGTTTGCCTCATTTACATTGCAAATAATTTATATTACTTTAATTGTCACATGTACTGAGAAGTTTCTTGTCTGTTAATGGAGGCAGAGCTGTCTCACTGGTGTGCTCTAAATTTAGAGAGGATAATAGGTTTAATCACTCGTGATGGCGGGCTGATTGCAGGGGGAACATTAGACTGCACTACAGGGCCTGATGGGAGAGAATACTGGTGCTTCTTGAGAGTGGATTAATGGAGATTAATTGCTGGATAATTAAAAAAAATGAATATGTGAATATTGAATTTCTTCAGGCAGCCATTTAAGGTGCAAGGGAAATTTTATTTTCCCCGTCGCAAGAGCCGTCACATCGTCTCTTTTCACATCCCTCTGCCAGCTCTATTTCCACTTTGAGACATTCTAAAGGTGCCAGCTCCCAAATGTTAATTCACAAAGCAGCTTTTGAGTGATCATCTTCTGAGTTTTGATGAGTGTGATTTGGTTTTGACACACTTTCAACTGAGGTGGGGCGGTGCTGTGAGATCAGGCCTGTAAAATAAAGGTGACATCACTAAATATTTCTTGGGGAAGTTGACCGGGAGAAAAAATCTGCAAGTAATCTATGATGGGTGACATTGCTGTTATTATGCTTATTAATTAACTCCCCTCATAAAGAAATGTAATATTTGTGTGGAACTAACACCATAAATAATACTACTACCATTTAGTCTTGTCCTGTCTTGCATCATTTGTTCAGATATAAGGTTACAAATTGTTTGACTTTACTGAACGATGAAATTCAGCATCAGTGCTATCATTAACCATGAGTCAAGCAATTTCAAGATAAAAATACATATGGTAGCTGTAAATCTGGTATCTGCCAAACCTAATTTTCCTGAAAGATGAGTGCTGAAGATTTGGCATCTGTGCCTGCCCTCTATTGGTCAAATTGGTATCACACATAAAGCATGACTCAATGTAAAACTGGCCAAAACTAAAACTGAAGAAAAAGAAAATAACGGTTAACAACGGACTTTCATGCACCAATGTTCCTCTGATGAGCATAAGCTGTTTAGCTAACATGGGGTGCTAGTTTCAAAAATTTACATGATGTAATCAGGTCCATGCAGTGAGTACCCAGTCACAGTGCTTTGTTTTGCAAGTGTCCTTGCCGTGTGAGCCACCCGGCAGTGCCTTTGTTGTTCTCTCTAAATCCTGACTTCGTTCATGTTCCTCACCTGACCAAGGCGATTGAAATGTATAGCAGCTGTGGTGCATTTATTCCATTACGTTGAACAGCCTCTCTTTGAAGCGGGCTCAAAGGGCCCCGAGGAGTCGATTTGTCTTTGTAATTGTTAATTGGAAGGCTATCTCCTTTCCTTGTGCTTTACAAATTTCCATTGCTACCTAAGCGGTCAGAATATCAATCATAGGAAATGGAAAAAATTACCCAGTATGCCACGGAAAGTAGTTTTCATCGACAGACAATACAGTAGAAAAGATTAATATATACTGCAAATCTCGCTGGTAAACAGCCATACAACTTCAATTTCAAGCAATTTCATTCACTCCCAAGGATAATACAAGTCTAAATTTAAAGGCACTTACAGTAAATCATAACAAAATAAATAGTTTTGGAACATGGGGCACTGATTTATCAAAGGGTACTCAGTCATACACTGTTAAATGAAACAGAATTTTACAACAGACCTTTCATGTATTCATGTTGCTGAGCCTACTTTGCTCTCAAAAATCTAATCAAAACATTGTTTGCTAAAATATGTTGAATGCAGATTTGTTACAAAATCTAATATGGAACTATTTCGTAAGTTATTTTGCTGATGCTAATATTCACTTACATTTATACATTTATATACCTATAATGATGCCTATTGGCAACTAATGTACAGGTAATAGTACCTGTATATTTGCATTCCAAATATATGCTTCTAATGTTATGGTGCGATGGTCAGGTCCTTACCTTTGGAAGGCAGGTTCAGCACTGCTTTTGGTTTGGCTGCTTTTTGGGATCTTACCTTTGACAAGGTCTTACCTGAAGCTTTTCAGGTACTTAGCTTTCAGTAGGCCGTGCCAGCAGCTTCTGGGTTATTAACCTGTGAGCAGGCCTCACCTGAGGCTGTTGCATCCGACCCTCTCAGCAGGATGTGCTGCCGGCATTTGGGACTCTACCTTAAAGCTGGCCATGCTGGCCATGTTTTGGTCCATACCTTTGATCAGGATGTGATTGGTTGCGTTTGGGTCTGTACCTTTGAGCACTGTTTTGTGGTGTTTGTGTCCGTACCGTTGAGCAGAGACTGCCAGCAGTGTTTGGAGCCATACTAGCAGGGCCTACCAAAACCATTAGGGTCCATACCTTTGCACAGGATGTGCCAGCACCGTTTTTGGGCTGTACCTTTGAGTACAGTTTGGCAAATTCAGTACCTTTGAGCGGGGCCTACGAGCCACATTTTGGTCTATACCTGTGAGTGGAGCTTGGCAGCATTAGTGTTTATATCTTTAAGCAGGGCATGAATGGCAGTGTTTGTGTCCGTACCTTTACACATGGTCTGTCTGCAGAGTTTGCGTCCATACCTATGAGCAATGTTTGACAGCATTTGTGTCCATACCTTTGAGCAGGGTCTGTTGACAGCGTTTGGTCCGTACCTATGAACAAGTTTCACAGAGTCCGTACCTTTGAGCAGGGCCTGCCTGCAAAGTCTGTGTCCGTACCTTTGAGCAGGGCCTGTCGGCAGGGTTTGTGTCCGTACCTTTGAGCAGGGCCTGTCGGTAGGGTTTGTGTCCGTACCTTTGAGCAGGGCCTGTCGGCAGCGGTCTGTACTTTGGCAGGGCCTTGTGAAGGAGTCTCTGAGGGAGCGGATTGCCGTGTACTGGACCCCCAGCGAAGCACACACCAGCAGCAGCACCGTCTTCCAGGAGCACTCCATCCCTCCAACCTCTGCAGCTACATCCTCCAGCCTACCATACAGACACAGAGAGAGACCACAGAGATGCACTCTCCATTGAAATGCACAGAGATGCACTCTCCATTGAAATGTAAGTCTCCATTGCATTTCACAGAGAGAGACCACAGCAATGCACTTTAACATTTCCATTGCATTTCACAGAGAGAGACCACAGATATGCACTTTAATGTCTCTATTGCATTTCACAGAGATACCAAAGGAATGTGCCCTAATGGTTCCACCATATTTTACAGAGAGAGAGACCAAAGATGTCTAATAATGTGTATGATAATAATGATGTGTAATATCTCTATTTCACAGGGACAGACTACAGAAATGTACTCTAATGTCTTCATCACATTTGACAGAGAGACCAAAGAAATGTTCTGTAATGTCTACATCACATGTCACACAGAGAGACCAAAAATGTCTTCTAATGTCTTTATGTTCATTGTATTTTGCAAAGAAAGACCTCCAATTCCTTATTTTCATCACGTTCAATAAGGAAGCTCAGCTCTGTCTTGATTTGCGGTTAAAGTGCGCTCTCTCTTCTCCAGGCAGCTAAGTCTGCACATGTCAGCTGGTCTCAGTATCCGGGCTGGGCTTCCTCAGTATCTCTCTCTCTCTCTCTCTCTCTCACACACACACACACACACACACACATACACACACGCACACATAAAAGCAGGTTTTCTACAGCTGGCCACCCAATCTTCCGCTCACATGATTGGCTACAAATCCTCTGCATTCTCCTCCCAATTAGTTTTCCCATGTCATTACTGGAAATGAGAATTGATCTACCTGGTTAAGTGAGGGTAAATTAAGTGAAATTAACACACAAAACGTACAGAGGGGTAATTCTGATGTTTCAAGAATCCTACTGTGTGTATAGTGCATAATCAATACGCCTTGCCTGCCTTCTTGCCTGCTTGTAATTAAACTGACAATTTGTGCACACACAAAAGGAATACAAAAAAGCAGCTAGCCATTATACTGGACTAACAAAGAAACCACAGAGCAAATTGCTGTTAAGATGTTAATGAACATGCATTTTTTTTCACAAACTGAATCAAATACCATTATTAAAGAGTTATGTTAATATATAAAATCCAGTATGTAAGGACTGGAATTGATTTCCTTACATCTAATAGTGTAAGCACCCAAGCTATTAAAAACTGCTTACATTAGTGTCACTTTGAAATTTGTATTATATATTGCATATTTTAAAATATATTTGTACTATATATATATGTACTATATATATGTGTAAACATATATACGTATATATGTACATACATATATAGATACACATTAAAGTACTTATGAAAAAGAGGAAATACTTCATCATAATTATATGCTGTGTCATCTTTGATTTAATATTTTGTCATATAGTACGGTACAGGATGGCAGTACGGTTCATTAAAGGTCGATAACATGACAAGCAAACTGTTAATGAGAGCCAGACCTTTCAATAAACATAATATTTTGCACTCGCCCGTCTTGGGAAATCTACACCTCCGCTGTAAACAGTAAGCAGTAAACACAAATGTCTGTCTTTTATGTCGGCGATTTTTTAAATCCTTCGTCTGGGGGGGGTGGGGTACAGGGAGACGACTTTTGTTTTCTTTGCAGTCATTATCTGAGCTCAGGAACTCCCTTGTCTCCTTCCTCTGGAGACAGATGCAGATGCTGAGTTTATGGATTAAAGCTGCCTGATTCAGAGAGACGTGTTTGCCATTGCTTCGCCCACATTGGGACTCCTTGCCCCACGTCCTGCCAGCAAATCAAAACCACGCCTGCTTTTCTTACCTTCAACTGACTGCTCAATTCGGTTTCAGAAGACAGATTGCTGTATGAACTGGACTTTAAATGGCCTGAAATATTAATGAATTGGGCTGCATATGGAATCCAACCACTTGGTGAAGTGCATGGGAGTTTTATAGTTTATGCATAAATATGTCACAGTGTTGAGAAATTATGATTTGAACATAAACAAAATATTTTTTTCCCATTTATATTCTTCCATGTGTTGGTTTCACAAACACATGAAATAAACAATCCAAAAAGGCATTTTTCATTTTCAACATCCAGGACAATCGAACAGAGCCCCACAGCCTGACACGTTTAAATATGGTGAAGATAAAAAAAAGTCCTAAGTTCTGATTGGTTGCAAACTGAGGCAGTCAGGTGTGAACAAAACACAACAACCAATGAGGTTCAAGAAAGTGGCTGGGCAGTGAGGTGAGCTGAGGTGAGGGAGGTTTGGGCAGTTACTGGACAGATTATAGTTTTACAGACTTTACCAAACTTTTTTTAACCCCCCCCCCCCTTTTGAAATGAATGATGTCATCCACCCCACTCACTGTGCCCTCCGCAGCAGACTCATGCAGAAGCAGCTAAACATGTGACTCTGCTTGTGAATCATCATGACAACCAGCCTCTGCTATTTTCCACACTGCAGATGCAACATCAGTCATGCTTTCTGTATGATCTGCTCAAGAACCCTGCATGAACGGAGGGTTTCAGAAGACAAAAGACAAAAGTATGACCGTGTATTTGTTCCCCTCCATGTGTGAAAACAGCTGATTGTAATTACCACAACTCCTCCGCCATGTAGATGAAATCTCCCCTTTTATTGCACAGGCAGAACAAATACATGGTATTACGTTTTTACCTCTGGAGACCATGTAAGAGTTTCTAACAGTAAAGCTTAGGCTTCAACCACCAGCCATGAGACTCACAGCTGCGCCTATAGCCACAGGTCTTTGCCCTCAGTACCACCCAGAGGCCTGAATTTGCACAGCCTTGAATGACAGGTGTGAACACGCAAGAGCTGGTGCTCACTGCAATGTGCAGAGCTGTGAATTCACATCCACCAATTCCACAGCTTAGACCCGTGGTAAACAACAGGAAGCACCCACCTGGGACCCGGAGTATATAATAAGGAACTAAATCAGGATTTTAACAGAGCCAGCAAAAGATGAAACAGAATCACGCTGCCCCTTCCAATCAAGACTGGAGTTCTTTTGTCTCCTGTCTATCAAATGTACTGTAAATCCCTACTTTTGGAAAAAGTTAAAGCGGCACACTTCTCTGGCTAATGAGCTTATTTGTACTGTGTTTTATGGACAGGGATGGATTAAATGTGACATGTTTTAAATTGAACTAGCCATACTCCATTATAAGTGATGCTTCACTTGGACCAGAGAGACAAAAGCAATAAGCCTCAGAAATAACTTCACAGAGCGGCCCTCCTCGCCTCTCACCTTCCAGTCAGTGATACCCTTAAAGACCCTTCTGGTTGCCAGGGGGATGCATGTTAAAATGCCACACAGGTATTTCACTGATGGCATAACAGGTTAAGCAGGTGCACTAGATGGAGTCACACTCTCTGTAAGGCTCTGCTTTTTGGAGGTCCTAAAGCTCCCATCCTGCCCAACCATAGTGTTAAGAGACCCCTTACAAGTTCTTCCCTTTCTCAGAAGGGAAAGTCAGTTTCATAACTCATACATGGATTCTTAGATGCTCTGTTTCAAAACACTGCTTTTTAAAAGATGCTACATAGAACATCGGCTCAGGTACATAAAAACAAATCAATTTAAAATGTCATTTTAATTCTTTCTAATTGCATGGATAGATGCTTATCACTTTACAGTTCTTGAATAGTGTGCATGAGATTAAACTGTGAAACAAAATGGCTCCAAACTGCAAAACCTAACATGAGTTATCTTTGTGCATATAGGGGTCTGTGTTAACTCAACCTTCATTTTTAATAATTTCCCAAACTCTGACATTGACTTTCTTTACAGAAGACCTCACAAGGTAATATGGAAATAAAATTATTAATGAATATACCTAACAGGAGACAAATTTTGTATTTCAAGTACTCTAAAGAAACCTCAGAGGAAACCTTGCATTGGTGTTTTTCAGGAAAAAAACATCTAAACTTCCAATGAAGCACCTGACTGCCTGAATGAATATGTATTAACTATTAATATGCGGGTGCTGACACCTGATTCATATTCAGATATGTTAAAACTGCATTTTCACCCCGATGAAAAATTTCAATGCTATGTGGGCTGTTTCAAAATCATTACTTTTGGCTGTTTTTCACATCCTATAAATAGGAGTACTATAATTTGGGATTCAAAAGCACTTTTAACGCTACACAAATCCAGTTCCCACCCACTTACTTTTCAGCTTGGAGGTGAAAGGATGTTTTCTCTGGTTCAGCTGAAGTAGGCAAGAACTTGGCTGAAGCAGAGCAATAAATTTCAAAGAAATAAAAAAAAATAACTAAAAGAGTGTATTGTAATAGGCCTGCAGTCAAGTTGTGCTAGTAGCTGTTGCAAGCACTTTGTGATAATGTTAGATGTCAGATATCTGATCTGAAATATTTAGTTGAAATATTTAAACACCAGTAAACATTCTCTGGGATCTGCTGTGTTCTGTCTATCATTATGTACAGTTTGTTTACCAAGCTATTGTTTCATTATATTTTCAAAAATGTCTGGAAAACCCATTAAAAAGTTATTGTTATTATAATTATTATTCTTATTATCAGCAGTAGTTAGTAACATTATTAGGAGCAGCCTTGTTTCAGTATAACTCCCACTGTGAAGCACTTTGGGTTTCAAGTGTTAGAATGAAATAACAATAATAATAACAACTATTTACATTATTCTTATTCTCATTATTCGGAAAAATGCGTTGTGCCAAACGATGCACCAGAGGGGCCACTTTGTATGTGCAAGGCCATCTGCCACCAAGGGAGACGTCCAAGCAAAGCAAACGAGATTGTGCCCGAGGCGGGAGAAAGCACTTGTGTGTGAGTCAGACGTCATTGGCTACAAGGTCCCTCAATCTGGCTTTGTTGCTTTGCGCTGTGCGCTCTCCCAGTTCCCCTCCTCCTCCAAAAAAAAAAACAACAACCTGGAATCAATCATGCCCTAAGGGCAGTGGAAAAACTGTGCGATTGACGGCACACACTTCCACACTGGCGTTGCCACTCTTTGGGTTTCTTATTTCCATTGATATCAGTGTATTTGTTCACTTAGATTTAGCTGCTATCATAACTGTACCACTATTTTTCATGGAGTCCACAATCAAAAAAAAAAAAAAAAAAAAAAAAAACCTTACAAACAGTTTAAACAGATTCAGATGATCTGGAAATCTTAGTCTTTGTTCTGGAAATTACCTTAAAGTTGTTCAAGTGGTAACCAGAGGTGATGCTGCTTTGGGCTTGTCACCAAAGCATAAACCATAAAATATGACCCCAGTGGGAGTCTTGGATTAGTGTGCACATTGCATTGAGGTCTGAGCCACTACCGCTACATTGGTGTGCTGAGTAGACAAGGAAAGGATAATATTCCATTCACTACAACAAATCAGGTGGATACATTACAATTCTGCATCAGGAAGAGGTGGACAGTTCCCCCATCTTACCCGACAAAGTTTAAGAGAGCATAAATACAGCCATCGACACTGGCTTCCCTGACTTGACAGTCACAGTGCACCTATTGGCAAAGCGGACTACCAAGAAGACTCAAATGCCGACAATCATGAATTTCACACGCAGTCATCGCCGTCAGCTGTGCCTCCCCATGTCCACCGCCAAAAATAGCTGTGTGGGACGAACACCTACCTCAAATGAGTTAATTCACACGCTGTCACGACCTCGATGACACTATTTGCTTTTACATTGCCACAGAACGGTATTTTTACTTAGCATTAGTATCTGGTACTTCATTTTATCCGGTATTTTTTTTATCTGGTACGTTTTTGAAAATTAACTGAAGTCAGATCCCACAAAAGCCAAAGTTAACTACACATAATCTACCACAGGTAAATTAAAGTATGACCACGTTACTGGATTTACCATGATCCATGTCCAACATAATTCAAAGGGGAGTGCCTGCGCTGAAATAGACGAAGGGCTGAACGTGATTCTGAGCTTGCAGAGAAATTCAGCCCAACTGTTTCCCTCGTACTCAAACAACGTATCCCATTATCTCGCAAGGTTAAGATATGCAATATACGAATACACTTAAGTAAAAGCTACGATAAAAGTTACTGAGTGAAGAATATTAATTGTTCATTTCAGTTACTGTTATGTTGAAAAGAGCAACAAGGCAGGTGTGACTGCCTCGGCACACACGGTAGGCTACTTGACAACACGAAACAATGTGAGAAAAATGAAAGTGCATCCTAAATAACGAATAAACCAAACAATCAATCAAATATCACCCAATCAAACCAAATCAAAATCAACAACAGAAGATAACCTACTCTCCAAATACGGCGAGAATACAATTGGAAAAATCGTATAAGTACTCCGGAGTCCCAAGTTAAACAGGCAAGAAGCAGGTAGTAAAACAACGGGTAGCATATGCGTTTCCGAGAATTTAAGTTATTGTGAACCCAACTACGCGTGCACTGAGATGAAGCACCCAGAGTCTAATGATAATGCGCGCGCACCGCTACTTATCAGACGGGGTGCATTCAACAATATTTCCCCCGAAATCGCATGCAGTGCCTTACCACGTAGGCTGGAGTGTGATTAAAACAAGTTCGCCGAAGCCATGGAAATCCACATCTTGTTGTATCGGTTTCTTGGTTTAAAATGGTACTCCCGTGAGCCGGGCAACCTCTTTCCCAACTGTGGTAGAGACGAGGAGGGGAGGTGTGTTTTGCTTGTTCACAGAGATAGTGTTGGAGCCACGCGTGAATCTGAGAGTGAATGATCAGTGAGTGAGCGCTTGCAAAATATCACTGCCAAATAATGGGTGATTCGTAAAATATATGATCCAAATGAATCACCAGCTGGAGTTAGTCAAACAATCAGTCACCCCTCAGTGACAAACTCCATCTGGGAAAGATTCACTGGCTACAGTAGTACACGACACAACACAACAAACTACACAGAAAATCATCTCAGTCCTATGGACGCTACATAGTTATGTATTGTTAAAATGATGTTTAGACACAGGATACCATTGTCTATTAAATTGCATTTTTTTTACAGTATGGTGCTGATTCTAAGTGAAATGCAGCACTGCTCTTTTCTAAAATCAACTTAATCAAAGGAAAGTAAAATGCATATCTGGGTCTAACTGCAGGTAGTGAAAATGTTAATAAGTAAAGCAGAATTCCAGTAGAGTTGTAGCACTGGTGACTCCACAATGACATGGGGTGCATTCTCTGGCCATGTTGTGGATGCACCTCTACCCTGAGAGGGCACAGGCTATGTTAGTGATTAATCAGTGGTACTGAGTGGTAATCTTCATGTTAAAGCATTTATGTCCTGCAGAAGGTAGTGTCCATCAAGATGGCAATGCCCCCATCCACAGAGTACTCACCCAATGGTTTAAGGAGAACAGAACTGACGTAATCCATAACTTACGGCCTTCCCACCGGCCGGATCTGAACCCGGTTGAGCGTTTAGGGGTTATTCTAGCATCGATGCCTGAGACTGAGCTATCGATTTCCATTAAGTAAAAGTCAGTTGACTGACTTTACTATGGAAGATTGATGTCCTGTTCCCTCCCTGCTATCCCAGACGTGGGTACCGCTCAGTAAATAAAGTAAGCCCGTTCAACATCTGTATCCACCGCTTTTTATCCTCTAAAAGTGAGACAGATATTATCTCATTCATATTTCATTATTGAAAGTAGTTCAGCCGTATTTTGATCTGCTGTGTGTATAATAGGTATGGACAAGCAAAATATTATGTGGTTATTACCGTAAACTGATGATGCAATTAAAACCCCAAACACAGGCAGGAATTTGGCACCCCAAATATGAAAGATTTGGCACAGAGTTCCCCAGACCATTATAAAACTGAGGAACAATTTCAGGGGTGCCTGTCCCGCTCTGACCACCCCAGAATCCTTCAGGGCTTTACAGCATCCCATCCTTGCTCAAGTAGGACTGTACTCAATGGATTGTTCTCACAGGAAGGCCAACCAACCCAAGCCCCCCCCCCCCCCCCCCCCCCTTCCCCCCCCAGTGTCCCACCCCTCAAACCCACAACCCCACCACCTCCCCCCCCCAACCCCATCATTGCATGGATTTTATAAAGCCGGCTGTGGGAAACTATTGATTTGAGAAATTGGAATGCACACACTCCTCCGTTCTGAACCCCCTCCAGCTCTGGGAAATTTGGATCCTTTATTCTCTATAAGCAGCACCATCTGTCAATGCAGGAGGGACATCACATGACGCTTAGCAGGTCCGTGCGACTCGCCGACCAAACCCACCTTAAAAAGCTCGCCTGAGACGAAATCAACTTCATTTTGCTCTGTCGCTATATTCCTCTGTTTTTTTTGTTTTTTTTTACATTTTGAAAAAAACGTTCTATCTAAGATAGATTTCTCACCATGAGAGCAAAAAAATGAAATAAATACAAAAAAAAGAAAAACATCAGTTCCGCTCCTCCCTCGGTGAGTTGTGAATCATTTTCACTTAAATCGCTGCTTCGAGTGACCCCTTCACATCATGTACAAATCGAACATTGTACCATCTGTACGTTTACTAGACATTAAATAACTATGTGGGTGCTGAAATACATATATAGCACCAGTATATTTACAGAATATATATACACAGTCAAAGGGTACCTCACCCACATTCTGTACTGAACAATCTGATTTTCTCTCAACAGGAGTCCTTCCAGAGTTTGAAACAGAGTAGACTTGTTATTTCTATTTCTTAATTCTGCCCATTGTTTCCCCTAACATTATTATGCCAGTTTCATCCCCACAGGTGGGATTTCTGACAGAGTATCATGAAAAAAAATTTGGCCCAGGTAGGCTGCAATATGGCAGATGCCTTCCGATTACTGAATGTAGATTTGGTTGGCTGGGGTGATTACCTTTTCAGGTATTCACTGCTGACCATAACTCGTACTTTATTTTCCCTGTTTAGCACAGTAAGCATTATTGGACGATGCCAATTGCTTAGCAAATATGGAGTTCTCAGCAGGTTTTTTCAAAGCTCCTGTTTCACATGTTTGTTATGTTTATTGCATCCCTCCTTCTGTGTTACTGCAACAACATTGTTTGAAGACTGTCATTTCTAATCACTACTATTTTCTTTCCGGCCAGACAAAAGGATATGGAAACATTTTTGATCGATCCATGTAGTTTGATGTCCATGGCAATGGCCGCAGAATTCTCCCATTTGGCTTGTGTCTTCTTTATTTTCTGCTATGGAGGAACAGGTTCATCATTTAAAAGAAAAGGTTTAAAGAAAAATGAAATTCTTACTCATACGACATATGAGTTTATTGTTATGTTTATGAAGACCAAACCCATTCTCTTATTTCCCCTATGTCTCACTTCTTCTTCTGTTGTCACCTTTTGAATGGCTTCCTTTCAGAGCTTGATACACATTCAAGGGCATGATAACCTGGCCCAGCTTGTTGCTAGCCTATAATTCCAACAATGGTTCCCTCCAAACGTCAGTCCATCGACATTAAAGACTGTGATATTGACAGCAGGTCATATTGTATCAAATAAAAACCTGCCACTATTAAAGACCTGTTCAAAACAACACTGAGATTTAGACTACGATATATTAAACAGCTGATATGGTCATTATATTATCAATGTTCATCGCTGATAAATGAAGGCCTTGGTGTGGATATCAGAAATTTTGTGGAGGCATTAGTAGATTTTTTTGCCATAAATTTATGAGTATACAGTATTTAGGCCTGTCATAAGTCAGTTTGACCCGCAGCTGTGCAGTTAGAATTAACGTTCACGATAACCTTTCTCTTATAAGCCCAATGGCCTGGTAAATGTATTTGTTTTGTCAAATTAACACCTTGATCATTTTTGATAGGTTTACTGTAGGTCTATTTATCTTCCACCCTTGCTTCAGAGTCAGTGATCTGTTGGTATCATTAAAAAAAACCGTTGTAAAAAGGCATCTGGGTTCTTAGATTCTTAGAGTTAGTAAAGCATGAATTTGAATTGATTGATATTTTTATTATTTTACTCATGCACCTCATATGTCATCATAACCCTAAAATTGATCACCACCTCTCGATATTGATCGCAAGTGCAACATCTGTCATATCGTTTCCAGGACATGGACTTGCTTATGATCACAGATTCTTATCATTTCATCCCCAAGGACAAAATATGGTACTGCAACCAAGGGAGGTTCAGAGAGTCTTGTAAGATCTTATGTATTGCAGTGGTTTAATTGTTAGGACACTTCATGTATGTTTTCTACAAATGTTTAATGAATACATGTTAACACAGTTTAATTCTATTAATTGTGTTCGTTCGAGTCATTGGACTACACAGTCCTTCACACTCTTGGCCTACGTTCTTAAATAATTGAAGAAGACAAGTCTGTTCATGCATATACAATATGTTCATGGTGTGAATATAAATTTTAAGTGCGTGATAAAAACGGAATGAGTGTAAAAAAAGAATGGAAAGGGTTGTATTTCGTAAGAATTTGACATTCGTTATGCAATACATTTTGCGCCTCTTACGTACGTGAAGTGCGCATGTCTCGTTGAGAATGGGAGAACTCAAGTTGCATAAGAAGGCGTAGATATGTAACATCCTGGCTCTGGTTTTCCGAGATACCGGTAAATCAATATGCGTTTTATCTCAGAAACCTACTTTGTGACTTATTTAATTTTCGGAATGTACTTGCTAGCTAGCTCAATATCATAATTTGCTAACTAAAATATCTGTACTACCTCTGCTAAATGGTTAGGTTCCGCGTGTAGCCGTAATAGTTAGCTTGCTATCTTTGGTCAGGTACTACTGCTCAGAACAGTATCGTTGTAAGATGACAATGAATGAAACCTTGTGCACCTGATTTTCCGTTGTTGTCGTATAAGCTGTTGGAAGTGAAGCGTGTCCTGTCTGTCCCAGCTAGCTGGTTAGTTAACATGTCAATATGTTATAACGATAGCGATACGACCTTCACCGGCCCCGCAATCAGCGAGCACTGTAGTGTTATGTCACGTAGATGACTTGACTCTACTGTCAGATATCATGTTAGTTACTCAAAGCCGACTGCGTGCATAATCTTTTCAAGAATCGCTGTCAAAACCTGTGTGCATAAGCTACCTACTTGTTTGCTTGCTGGAGAATGTATACTAGGTTACAATACCCAAAACCTTTGTTAATGCCGGCATGATTAACTACCATGAAAACAAATTCACACCTCACGTTCAGTTACCCCAAAGGGTATCATTAGCTACATTAAGATTGTTTTCACGGAATAAGAAGGCTGAATGTTAACCACGACGTGATTTATGTATCATTAATCATGGAATGTGTTGTTAAAAAAAACATGTTTATTGATATATTAAATGTGTTTGCTGAGAAGCCGATGCATTGATGTCTAGATCGTGTTAATGTATTTTATTTGCTGATTTTCTTACTAGATAAATATGCGTTGTTACAGTCTCCTGAATCATATTCTAAGATTATTTAAGATGACTGTAACAGTGTGTGGTGGGTATTGTAAAATAGCGCAAGCTAATGTATGTGAGAAACCTATGGTTGGCCTTGATGGAGAATAAAGTGTAACCTCTATTGTCGCCAGTACTGTTACCTACTCCATAAGAAATTGTATAGAGGACACTCAACAGCTGTCCTTTAGGAACAATTCTTATTATTGGAACCCTAATTTTCCATGAGAATTGGCTTATCAGTTTTCAAAAGCTATTCTGTGAAGACCAGTGGAGATGTTTATTGTGTGAGTAAAGAAGCAAAAAAACAGTACGGTATTTATTGTGTCGGTAACATGGCTACATCTCATGGAACTAATTACTTACTGGCTCTTAATCCTTTTTAGTCATTCATTGCACTTGGCAATTGTTTTGGATTCAGGCTGAGTCACAAAATTACATCTTTTCCCAGTTAAGAAGTTCCTCAGTTGTGTTTGGATGGAGTTCAACTTTTATTGATTGATCAAAAAAAAATGGTGTATCATCGAAAAGATTTGAATGTATAATTCTGTTGTTGTTGCATATTTCTTATTTTAGGCCTTCTGCATAGTTTCAGGCCTTCGTAACCATGTTGCGGATAGCAACGGCCTCCCTGTGTGCATACTGTCGGCGAAGAGCCCAGATCTTAAGGTACGTTCACGTTGTGCTTTTCACCTCGCTGTGCCTTGCGCTATGCAGGGAGAAAGATAGCATATAGTGGATGGATTTTTCCAGTCCTCAAAACAACAGTATTTTTTTTTCTAATCTGTGTAAGCTTCTTACAAACCAACCACTGTTTGCTGATAGGTTTCTGGTGATTACAGAATAGATGTGTAGACTTCGTTACAAACTGAAGATTGGTTTCAGAGTAGTAGCCATACCCTCCCACTGTGCAGTTGAAATGGAAAAATCCAAGTGCTGTGGTTTAGTGACCTGTTGCACCATTCAGCAATATAGTTGCATTGGTCTTGCGTGAACCATCCATTGAGAATAGACACAACCAGATCATTTTGAGCTAACGTGCTTGCAAGAGCATACCTTTGCATGTGCTAACGTGCTAACATGAGCATGTCTTTGCCTGTGTACAGCTTCAGGTCCTGCTCAACACCGAGTGCAAGTGGGGTTGAGAACAAGCTCCTGGTGGACGCCCTCTATGACCTGTCGGTGGACATCCGCAAGATCCGCAAGTTTAAGGGCTGGGTGCTGTTCCAAAGCACGGTTTATGTGAGTGAGACAGCCGGGCTGCTTCGGGACATGGGAGCCGATGGGCCGGTGATTGCCCGTGTCCTGGAGCAGCACCCTGAGGCAATCCTTTGTCGGCCTGAGGATGTGAGGGCTCAGAGGGACCTGTGGGAGTCTGTTTGCACCAACCGGAGGGACCTGGTGGGCATCATCGAGAAGTTCCCCGCCTCCTTCTTCACTGTTAGCCACCATGCTAACCAGAAGGATAACATACACTACTTCCAGAGCCTGCGCCTAAACAAGCGGATCATCAGCAAGCTGATGGCCAGCGCACCTCAGAGCTTCTCCTGCCCCGTGGAGCAGAACCAGGAGGTGGTCCGCACCCTGACTGAAGCCTACCTTGGGCTTGGGGGCGACCAGGGCAACATGAAAATCTGGCTGCAGAAGCTCCTGACCCAGAACCCCTTCGTACTCATGAAGCCCCCCGAGGCCATTGTGGAGAACCTTGATTTCCTGCGAGACAGGGGCTTCACCACGGAGGAGCTCCTCCAATTGATTTCCAAGCTCAGGGGCTTCTTCTCTGAGCTCAGCGTGGATGGCATGCGCGAAACCCTGGCCTACTCCCAGGATGTCCTGCAGTGCACGGACAGTGAGCTGAGGGAAATCACCCTTAAGTGCCCCGCCCTGCTCTATTACCCCACGCCAATCTTAGCCGACCGCTTCAAGGGACTCTTGGGAGCTGGCATCAGCATGCGGCAGGTCATGGACACGCCCACGGTACTGGAGCTCACCACACAGATAGTGCTCTACCGCATTCAGAAACTGCGGTCGCTCGGTTACGACATCTCAACTGGCAGCTTGGAGGCTCTCAACGGGACAAAGAAGGACTTTGAGGTGAGCCATGGAAGGCTACACCTCCGCCAGGAGAGGCCTCTCTTTAACCCCGTGGCTCCCTTGAAGGGTCCAGAAGAGTGATCACTGAAGGGGGCTTAGGGGGGTTTTGGGTAGTGATGGGGGAAGAATAAGATTCTGTAACAGCAGAAATGTATGGAACTCATAAATGTTGCTGGTGCCTCACAGACATAAGCCAACCAGTGCATTTTCTGCCAAAGTGCAAACCATTTTGATTGGTTGAAACAAGTCTATGACTGATAATTAATTGTAGCCCCAGCCAAGTTTTTAACCAGTATGACATAACAAATGTATGGAACTCCCATATATTACCATGGTTTGATTTAAATTAATCATTGTATTTTGTTGTAAAGAACATGTCCTTTTGATTGGTTGTAACAAGTCAGTGATTGTTAGCTCATTGTGGCTCCACCCATTTTTGGCATGTCATGACACCTCGTTCACCAATCACTGGTTTTGGGGGAGGTGGGGGGGGGACTATCAGGAAGCAGCAGTAATGGAGGAAGTATCAACCTCATACCCGGCAGCCTTCTTTCTATTCTCAAACTGTTACAAAGAAGACTTATCTGTTCAGTGACTGACGAATGGTATCATTGTATCTTGTGGTGGATCAATAAAAATCATTAAATTACTAAACGTGTCTGTATGGGGTTCTTCCCTCTTTTCATTTATTCAATTATATATAAATACTCATTTATTTAGCATATATAGCTTACAGTGAATTAAGTAATTGTTTTTTGTGGATACAGCCAAGCAGCATTTTTTCACATTTGAAAGAACCAATGAAAGGGTCACAGTGCCACCTAGATGGTCAAACAAATACTGTTCTAAAGTGATGTTGAATAATCATGTAGACAGTATCATCAAATACTCATTTAACACCTTAAGATGTCTACTTTTGGGTGTCGATGATTTTAGGCTTCAGGAAAAACTTCTGGTATCTTCTACTGACTGCATTAGTGGGTTTCACATTTCATTCCAGAATCCCTTTTCAACTTATTCTGCACAACTTTGAGATCTGTGGCAGTGCTCCAACAGAGATCAGAGGGTGACTCACTGGTTTTATTCACTTAAAGGAGGCAGCGGATTGTCGAATTAATGCAAAATGGCATGCTGTCATGGCAGACTATAATTACTTCTTGCAAAATTTATGATCTGGGAGCTTTACGAATTGGGTGGGGGTTGAGTACAACAATTACAGAACAGCACGATCACACTAAATATTAGAAAACTTCAGTACCCCATTATGTGGGATGGTCTGTTTTGTGTGAATCACAGTGCAGTTTCAACACATTTGTAATGTCAGACATTAATTTTTAATGCAGTGAGCTGCATATCTAGACAGGGATATTTTTCACTCACATTGACAATGGTAATCCAAGAAGTCTAACTTTCAAAAATGTACTCTCAGAATACAAAAATACATTTACAAAAATACTGTTCAGTATGCTTCATATTACATATAAATCACCTGTACCAAGTTAAAGTTTTTTTAAAATGTTTTAATCACTTTTGAATAACAATGAACAGGTTTTGGAAACATCAGGCATTTACAATTTCATAGAGCTTTAATGCTCACATTAACTATCATCAAATTCTCTCTCTGGCAGCTATGATATTCAGTCTATTCTTTGTTATACATTCGAAATTAACATTCTTTGTTTTATTAAATATCATCTCGACTTTAGATCTTTTCCACAGGGGTAAAACATCTGAAGTCAAGTTTTATATTCAAACTACTTGGGAGAATAGATTTCTGATTCATGTCTAAATAGGGTATGTTGAAAATGTTGGCCCACTCACATAATATGTCCTTTGCACTTTGGCTCTCTCTTATTTCAGAGATACCTTTGATCAGGCCACAGGGCCCATGAATTCACACCTCTTTAAAAAAATATGACACTCCTGGGACTTAAGTTCAAACCTCAGCAATTTACAATGTTTTACACCCTTCTTCTTGACAGTTCTCGGTAAAAAAAAAAAACACATGTGAGGCTATTCCTCCATCCTTTTACAATTAATATATTCTGCTTAATGTCACTCTAGCAGTTACACAGTTTTGGTTAACACGCTGCATGACGCTGCCTTTTTGGCATTCCCTTTTTGGATGAAGTTATCACATACTTGCTGTATGCTTCTTCTCTTCACCCCCTCCACTTTCAACTCTCCCTTTAATCTTGTACTGATCTTCCTGTTCTTATCATTTCTCATGTATCTAAATATGATATAGATTTATTTTTGCTTCTCTGTCATCCTCACACATAGAAAATAAATACACAGTAAAAACAAAGAAACCAATCCATATCCAATCATAGAACAATATACTTACAGTGTAAAGTCAAATGCAATGTTCCTGCCATCTGCATTCTCAGAAAAAAGGTTCCTAAAGGGTTCTTTGCTTGTCCTGTAGGAAGAACTCTTAGAGATTCTTCTTTCACTGACTGGATTTCAATCTCAGTTTCTCTGTAGAACCTTATTCTGATGGTTATATAAAGAACCCCTTAAAGATATCTGTATCTAAGATATCTGCAGTCCCCTTGCGTTGATATCAGCATCATCTGCCATTCAGATTCTGGCCCACAAAAACTGTCTGAAATCAAACACAAGCGCATACACGTGCTGAATTTATTTTCGTAGTGGGAAAACATTTTTTCAGAAGAGTTGGAGCTCTGTGGGAAATGTCTGTATGTCAAAAAAAAAAACCCAAAGCATGTGAGTTACCTATATTCAAAGTTCCGTCTTCAGGGGCTGCGTTTGTAATTCAAATCACAAGATGATTATCTGCCCTCCTGGGAAGTGGACATCCTGCTGTCTCTTACAGGGTTTTCACTTTATTCGTAGCCCTGGGCTAAGAGCATTCAAGAACGTTTATAGCCCTGGGCTAAAGGAGCAGTGGGCCGCAGGCTAAGCTTCATTTCGCACCTGCATGCTGAAGAAGTGGGAGAGCACCATCCTTAGTCTTATTATATCTTATTTATGCTCTCATTAGCTATGACTTTTTTTGATGACTACCCTCAAAGCAGTTAAGAGAATATTCAAACCTGCTGGTTGGCCACAGATTAGAGGAAGATAATGTGAAACATATTAAGAGCTAGCCAAAAAAAAAAAAAAAAAAAAAACAATTAGCCAGTCTATTATGAAGGAGTACCTCAAAGATACATCAAGAACACATATGCCAATAAAATTATTCTCAGTATTATTCTCATTTCGAATTGGGAGTACTAAATGATAAGGATTGAGGTTCATATACGGAAAAATAAATGAGCATTAACCATGGTTGGTTATATTAATTTTGTACACTGCCTTAGTAAAACTACATTTAGTATTGTGTGCGGTCTACAGTGTGTAGGGATACACATCACATAGATGCCAAAATGTTTACAGGGTCTTAAATGTACAATGATCTTAAAAATAGCTAAATAGGCTATTGTTATGTAGTCTCCAACTGCCAAATACATACGATCTGACATTTGTTCCATTCTCAAGATAACCATGTCAGGGATTTTTGTTTATGGGTTAATTCCATAGAAACAGCAGGGATTTATGGATAATTTCTCTGTTAGCACGACCGTTTTCCATTAATAAATAAATAAATAACACTGTACAATCGCCCAGTTGTTCTATTCCACTTAACATTAACCGCCCCTTCTCAGACATACTCGGTCATAACAGGCGGTGTGAGGCTGAATTATCACTAGAGGCAGGAGGAGGTTAATAAGAGCGAATATAAATTGTTCTTTTTCATTTAAAGATGACACAGAGTATTATTAGCGAATGTTACACATTGGTTTTATGGCACATAACTCAGGGGGAATATTAAAATAGATGACACATGCAATTAAAATCTACAATTTTCTGCTGCACTTCAGGCCCGATGCGGTATGGAGGCGGTAAATAATCCCTCGCTGAGATCGTGCAGATTTTCTTTTAAAAAATTGATGCACGCTTTGAGACCTAAGCTCAGCAATTTCCAGCCGTTAATATCGCGAGCTCGTTATTACATTTGGTCTCCGGCCTGTGGTAAAGAGCAGTCCGTTCCAAAATGGGAGACAAGGGGAGGTTTGCAAACCTTTGAGGCTGACACGTTTGTAGCACAATTGGTCTCATCCCTTCATTTTACTGTACAACCAACAGAAATGGTACACAGTGTCTGTTTCATGAGTCATATACACGACCACACACGAACCTCATGTTGTATTTCGGAGGAAATGTTACTATAATGCAATCGGAAATTGGGATTACCCCAAAACCAAAAGTGGACTCTTCCATCCCAAAACGAGGGAAACTCAAAACAAGGGACAGGCGTTATGGCGGTAAAAATGGAATCTGTTTATTTTGTTATGCAAAATGCATTTTGTTATTCATTTTGTAGAGTAAATGTGATGCAGTATCCTTGGCAATTTCATAAAGTTCAGTTTTTGTGCGAATTTTACAAATCTTTTTAATCAAAAGAGTTGGAGATTATCTGTTCATTTATTTTTTTTATTAACATTAGGATTTTTTTGTATTATTTTTGCCTGTTTTGCTCTCTCCTGTTGGACAGAGATTCAACATACCGTCGTGTTTATTTTACAACATAGCTAACTGTTAGTGTTTTAAAGTAAGGCCTATGGTAGACAGGCTCGGCAATTTTCAGCCATTAATGTAGCAAGCTCCATATTACATTTGGTCTTTGGTCTTTCATGTTTGAGGACGGATAAGGCGTTCGGAATGTTCTTCAAGACCATGTGAGTATATTTTATTCCTTGATTTTTTCGGCTGGGGATTTGGTTTGACCCGTTCCCTTCTGTACTCCCTTAACTTAATCGACATGTTGATAATGTTTGCTTGTGTCGTTCGACGCAATATTGCAGAATATGTGTCATACCACTAGATGGCTCTCTACCCTCTGTGGCGTTGATTCGAATGAAGAATGGAGAATCCAGTAGTTGAGCTAGCTAGCGCTTAGCGATAGGTTAACGTATGTGTTGAATTACGTTTAATGTCTTACTTCAAATTTGTGCCCTGACCCAAGTTATCACAAGTGACACCTTTAATTCGGTTTGAACTCAGACCATCGTGCATTTGATAAAGCTTCCCCACCGAAAAACATGAATGTTTTACTAAACAAAACAGGGCCACTGACCGTCTATGTATGTTGATTGTCATTCCAACCATAACTGATTATGTAATGAGCTGTTAAATGTTCTTTTAATTTCTATTGACTGATGATTTTTCACCCTAAGGGAAAAAACGGAATGGAATGAAAAATAAATGTTTCACATTCACAGCCAAAGGTTTTTAATCAGTCAGATCAGTTCTCTTTAAACTAATGCTTTCATTTTTCCGTATTCTGATACATCACATTTTGCAAATGAGTCACGTAGAAATAGGTTGCATTTATTAACTGATCAAATTTTAGTGAGGAAAATGAAACCATTGCTGTCTCAAAGGATATTTGGTCTGTGAAACTAAACCTATTACAGTAATCGATGTGTTCAAAGGCTGAGAAAATCGCAGTGAATTAAACCTTTGTGTTAAAATAAGATGAATAAAAAATTGTCGAACACGTTTTCAAAAACTTCAATTGAGTCAGTTCGAGGGTAGCATGAAAGCAGAACGCCTGATCTAAAGTCACAACGCAAAACGACGTAATAGAATGTTTTACACAACCTCAGCTCTGTGATGCTCAAAACTGTTTTATGTGGTCGGATGAAATGGAAGTGGAATGCTATGGACATACAAATGTGTATTGAGTTTGAAGCTCACATTATTTGTGTGTTTTAGTGCAGCAAAGACATTTATAAAAACCCAGCGTTTATCCTGTTCGAACTTGTATGATGCATTCGAAGAAATGTCCCGGGACAGAGATGCTGATGTAGGATCCGGTTCCCACCGGCCAGGTCATAATCTCGTCCATTATGAGTTAAAAGGAAAACGGATCCTGCACCAGCTTATGGAGACACGTTTTGAATGCAGGGTATTTGTGTGTTCCGTTGTGGATGTTGTTTTCAGTTCTGCCTTAAGCTTGTGAACCAGAGTGTCCCCGGCCCTTACCTAATAGTCTTTTTTTTCTTTACATGAGGTGCACTCTATCTGATGAAAATCCTAATAAACATACAGCTACGTTCAGAAAGCCTTTCATCTTGCTCTGTTTGATCCTGTTTGTGTCCCAACTTCTGAAATTACAAATGCTGAACACTCCTGATGCAATTGAAAGCACATTTAGAAATTTCCTACTTTCATCAGGTTGATTATCCCACCTGGCCTTACACGAGTCCCATGTAGGCTAATTTCAACCCTGCTAGAAGCATTCTAAAACACATATTTGTTGCCATCTAGTGGAGAAAAGTACCAACAAATGACAAAGAGCAAGTTCTGGGTTTCACGGATTTTTCATGGAGTGAAGTCTGCAGATCAATGTCAGTGGAAAGAATTCTGAAATATGCTGCATCGCTTTCATCCAGTTTCTACCCTGTAAATACTGTCTTTTCCTCTGTCTTGTGAGCCCATCTATGGTAGTTATTTAGTGGACAACATGCAAGCAAGGATGATGAAACAAGTTGTTGGACAGAGTTTGAATAGCTTCCGGAACACGATGCCATTCTTAGAGCGATGGGAAATGTCTGCACCAGATAAAGAGTCCGTTGCTCTCACTGATCCCCTCAAGTAATTGAGGTCCTTCATATTTTTTTCAAAAAGCATCTGTGAAAAAAGCACTCCATCTCAAGATAAGGTTATATGATGTGGATGGGTTTGTCCTCCCATATCCTCTCTCACAATATGACTGTGATTCATTTTCAAAACACTTAGTGAAATTAAGAAACCAAATACAGCAGACATCAGATCTACAGGACCATAGTATTACAGAGATGGGATTCTGTTCCCAGTCTTTGTGTTGTGTTTATAGTTTTTAGTTGTTATATATCCACTTGAAACTATTTATCATATTTTCATAAATTTCATCAAGCTCCTTCTGTTGCTTGCATGAATATCCCCCATTATCAGTCAGTAATTTCATTTTGTTTGGATAACTGATTGAAGCATAGATTTCCATGGTAACTGCGTGCTTCATGTGGTACTCTGCGCAGTGGACCCAACAGATAGATGTTGAAGTGATGGAACGGCTCTACAACCACCATGGGGGAAGATGGAAAAATTGTGGGTTTCAAAAAAAGAACGACACATTTGTGATGTGTGCTAATGGATGAGCTCATTTCCAGTTGTGTACTTAATAGCCCAATAAAATTTTAATGATGTGTTTAATATTTGTTCCCTAATCTACTCTGGAAATATATGGTAGAATATCTTAATTGTACTGAAAGGACAGGGCATAATGACTCCTGCTTTATAGATATGGCTAGAGAACGCAGCAGGGAAGGCAGTATATTACAATGTGAATGTCACAATTCCCATCTGGACCACATTTGACTCTCTTGCCATGTGAAAGTGAGATGCCTCGGAGTCTGCTGGATTTTTGGGGTTTCAGGGCTAATTTACTGATTGTCTGACCTTGTTTCCAAAGTCTAAACTGACTGCTGACTGAAAAAGGAACCTTGGCTCTGCAGGTTTGGCAGTCCTGATTTTCATTAGTTATTTTCCCAACGCTTTTATCCAAATGGACTTACGGCTGATTAGACCAAGGAGGAGCCAATCCTACCCAGGAGCCATGTTGGGTTAAGGGCCTTGCTAAGGGGCCAAACGATTCTTGGTAGACTAAGGCTTGGACCACCAACTTTCCAGTTCCCAGTCCAGCACCACTAGCTTATGGGCTGCACTGAATGAACTATAGACTCTGATGTTGATATATACTGCAGTTAAATTTGTGACATTTGGACGTGCAAAAGGGGTTTGGTTTGAGGATGAGTGGATTCTGCTGTGCGATGAAGAAAGTCGCTCATTTCCCACAGCTGCTGATCCTGGATCAGCCGGGTCAACCCCAATCCCAATTATAGCCATTATGAGAAAAATCTGAAATTGACCCTGGGTTAAGTTATTGAGGGAAGGCGTTCTGTCTTACCGTGTTTACATAATAGCAAATACTCCGATGACCACTATGAAGTAGTATGGAGGACATAGACATTCCTCACATATAATGTCACATAATCCCAAGAAATGCATGAAAAAAAAATCTAAAGGCATTAAAAGTGCAAAATGCAATGTGTCACACATTTTACAGTTATTTTAAATGACCATGGAGGCAAACATATGCTTATAGCTATCAGCATTTTAATCTGTGAAGAGAACCTGAGAAAGCATGATTCATTTTTTAAAATGTGAATTCACTCCAAGCTGAATTCATTATAAAATGTTTCTTAAAATCTTTCTTAAATATGTTAAATACTAGACAGCACACTCAGAAAGTTTTTTTTTTTAAATAAAAGGCACATGAGCAAAAAAAAAAGAGAAACCTTTTGAGACGGTTGTTTTGGAAATGGCAGACAGAATGCACAAGCACAGCGAAACACGGCTCACTGGAGCTAATGGCTAACGCTTTGTGCGCAGCATTGCTGAATCACATGAAATTGCACTTTGTCGCTGGAGTGCGAGACTCTTCCACATGCAGCCGTATCAGCCAGCGGTTAACCACAGAGACATCCGCGAGCCCCTAATGCGCGGCGTGCGGCTTGAAGCAGAGCCACCTTTGGTCACACAGTTTCCCCCCTCGTGAGGGATGTGGTTATCCACACCTCTTGAAAACTTGGAACTTGTAACGGATTCTGTTTTCCTCTTGTATCTCATGTGGGACCCCTGGAAACCTGTTTGATGAGGATAAGGAACGATGGAAAAGCTCAGTCACTTAACTCCGCCAAGAATCTTATATAAGCACTAACACTTAATTGATTAGCCTGATAAAATAATGGTTAAATTAAAATAAAGGTGCCATTTTACGAAACTACCAAGTTGCACAGAATAGGTAGCACCTGCTATGAGTTAAAAAATTCCAGCAACACCAGAGTTCAGTGAAAAAAGTAGCAATTTCTGGGTAAGAAAATCATGTCCTCCATATAAGTGACTGTCACTCTGACAGTCTCAGCTGTAATATACAGGGGGCATGGCGGGAGGTTACAGGTTGTGATTCCAATTGCGTTCATTGCTGTCTGTCAGCAAAAATCTGTCTGTCACATAGTTTCCAGCCCTAATCTTCACATGAATGTTGAGCCTTTTCTAAATACAAAAAGACTACATGCAAAAATCCACTGATTTTCACAACAATAGATTGTTTTGTTAGAAAGTAGTAGAAGTTCTAAAATGGCAGTGAGGAAACTGGGTTTGAAGCAAAAGTGAGGAAAGGTAGTTCAGCATAGGCAGAGACCTGGAATGACCACCTGTTTTTGGATCTATGGTAGAGGCAGCGCACGTAGAGAACAGGAAGGACAGACAATGTTGAGAAGCAGGACAGACAGGGGGACAGAGAGGTGTATGGGAGCCGCCACGGTCCTGCAGGCCTGACAGAGGTAGGAAGAGGACCAGAGACAGGGTGACAAAAAAACACAGCACTTAAGAGTGAAACGCAAACTATTGACTGGATCAGTACGTTTTCACAAATGGAGACTTTGGTGGTTCTCCACAAAGTGTTATTGTGGAACTGAACTAATAATGTCCAAAATGAGAAACATCATCTTCCGGAGGGGAGAAGGAGAGAAATTGATACAGTTGAGTATGGTGATATTACCTTTTATGACATATCCTGATATTTTATGTATTTCTACTTGTACTCAATACTCCCTGAAATGAGTCTAACCCATTGGTCAAAGACTTAAATTTGTGCAGAGTAACAGCAAAAATCAGCATATACAGCAAGCTCTCCACGACCAGCAGTGAGGTTACTGGTTTAACCAGTTTGTGATAACTCAGCATGACTGATCTGGTCCATTTGATGCATTTGATGATGTTGACTATGAAAGTGGGTGTTGACTTACTTGTCCTGCAGCTTGTAAACGTTTCGGTCAAACGGCGGGAAGAAGGTGTCGCAGTCAAACTCCGCCATGACGTCCGTAAGGTAGACCAAGTCACACCAAGGGTGTTCCAGAGCCTCCTAAGACAAAAACACAACACAAAGTAAATTCTCAGGTACATGGGAGTCCCACCATTAGTTCTGTAAGCTCTTAATTGTTCTGCTTGTCCACAGGTCATCTGTAGACTCTCAACCTACCCTGCGACAGCTTGTTATTCTTAGTATTGAGGATTTTGTCTCCCCACTTCAAAATTATCCATGTTTAGGCATTATATTAGCAAAGTAAATGTGACCACCCCTGGCACAGTTTTGGCTTACAGAGTTTTAATCAGTGGGCCAACATTAGGTTTGCTTGTAGTAACCTAAAGGGTCAGTAAGATCCCTTCTGCTCTCTGGAGCTGGAGAAAGAGGAATGGACAGCTGATTGTATCTTCACCCATTCTAGAGTTCACTAAACTGTTCTCAGTGACAACAGAAATTTTAAACCACTTTTCAAAAATGAATGTAAAAAGTGTACACTACATCGCCTCCATCACCATGGAGAATATTCTGTAATAATCTGTTGTTTTCAGTTTAAGCGTAAACAAAAACTGATTTTTCACTCCTTCAAGAACAGAAGATCTTGATAAATAACATTCATACAACATTCACCTGAGCAAATACAGGTCTTATTCAAGTGCAGGTAACAGGAAAGTTGGTGAAGTTAGTACTAAGGCTATGAAATAAAAGCACTTGTACACATATTGGCAGTTTCATTATCTCCCTGTTGAGAAACATGAGCTAGAATGTGTGCTCTGAGATGAGAAGGTGATGATGGGGTTTGCCCTGAATGAGTCTCCTGGCAACGGTCTGAACAGGACATGGCCTGCACATGTACCACTTGAGGAAGGCGCTGGTCAAATAAAGCAATAAGAATCAAATTCAGCCTTAGTTATATTGCGGCCTGTCTTTGTTTTCTTGTTTGACCTGGATTGTGATTTTGTTCTTTAGTTGTCCTCCCTTTGGAAATTCTCTTTTTTTGTTTGGGGTCTTCTTTAGCTTGGTTTTAGTTTGGTGTGAAGTGCAGACAGTGGTGACCTGGTTTGTTGGGAAAATGGATCTGATCTGTTTTTGATTTGATCAGTTTTGTCAAGCATTCTGTGTTAACTTGCCAATTTTCAGATCTGGCACGTTGGGATACAAAAACAATGATCAGTGTAATGGGGAGGAATATTGTGTACCTTAGCAAATCCTCAAAGAATGCACTCTCCTCTGCCCCAGGGTAATGTTTGCCTACAAAACGTTGTTGTTGCATGAGAAATGTGAGTTAAATGGTTGCCATAATTGTTGGGAGCGGGGGGGAGGCCTGGCTTTTTGCTAAGTCATGATTGGTAATCACAAAAATAGTTTTTTTTTAACAAAACTGTTTGCTCATGTTGAAAACTTTTATCTTCTCTCCCTGTAACCTCATAACTCCCTAATACCCTACTAGCCAGCCAGTTGACTAACTTCGCAGTTTTGTTTAGACTGTTGTTTCTCATTTTAAAACTGAAAATACAAATGTGTCTACTTTTTAGAGGGCAAGATTTACTTAAGATGAAACTGAATGAAGATGAATGCAACAGGTCTGCCACAAAAAGTGACTTTAAATTGTTGCTTCCCTTTTTTACCAGCAAATGTCAACTATTTGCTTATACATAGTGTATCAAACAATATGTTAACAGTGGTAGTTGACATAGGGCCAGTTTTACCCTACCATAGGTAAGTTGGGTTGACGGCATGAAAACTGTTAAATGGGCAAGAGCCATCCACTATACCGGTCATTATCCAAAAACAGGCCCAATAAGGTCACATTTTCAGGGACAGTCAATAACAACAAAATGTTCAGATAGCATTGGTATGTTGGCTGAGCATCAGTGTTTGGTTATTGTGTGTTTGTATTGGCTGGGCATCTGTCAGCCAAGCTTGTATTGGCTGGGTATCTGTCAGCCACGCCTGTATTGGCTGGGTATCTGTCAGCCATGGCTGTATTGGCTGGGTATCTGTAAGCTATGCCTTTGGTTGGGTATCTGTTCAGATTGGCCGACACTCACTCTGTACACTGCCATTCCACCGCCAATCCAGATGGTCTCTATCAGCTCACTGAGTGGTCGGGTGGAGGCCAGTTTCACCACACTTCCAAAGTCACGGCATAGATAATGAGCGTGCTCTGGAACACTACTGCTGGAAGAGAGGCATCACATTCAGCCCTGGCTAAAGCAGATGACATCGATCAAGATTTTCCCCCCCAATTAATTAATACTGATTTCAGACCATATGTGTCTCTGGGACCACTCGTATTTTGCTTTATTGCAGAGCATTATCTCCTGATGTCAACTGTCAAAAGATAACAAAATCTTTTGATGTGCGTGCTCTAGTCCAGTACTTCTAATTGAGACGTTTAAAACTCTAGGATCTCTAAAATAATAGTCATCTGATTTAATACGCTCTTCGATGGGCGTAGTCCCATGGCAAGTTTTTGGGTTTGACTCACCTGAGCTTCTGGCTCAAGACCACATGAATCGTGTTAGGGACAGGGAGCATGCCCTCGGGGTTGGAGAACCAGGTGTCTTTGCCCCAGACCAACAGATTCTTCCTGCCTGAAAAGGAGAGGGGAAAGGAGGGGGGCAGGGAGCTTGAATGCCTCTGCTAGCCACTTCTCCTGAATCTACAGAGGCTCCACCCACTGACTGATGTCCAGCTGGTGTGAAATTCCTCTGATGTTCTCATTCTCCACAAAACTTTGTGGGTTATGCCATGTGACACTCTCATGGTCTCTATCTCTCATATTCTCTGACCACAACAGACTGTTGACCCTTTTACTTTTTTTTCCTCAGAAATGTGAAAGCAAAAAAAGATTTTCGTGAACTTTTTTTTTTCCTCTTCAGACAATCTCAGCCACAGTGAGTTTTACAGGATTATTTAGAAATGCATAACAAATGGGAAACAGCTGATTCTGACACTGCTTTCTGCACCCGACAACCAATCGAGGATCAGTTTAACTCAGTCTTATCCTTTCTCAGTCCTCATACACAAACACTGGTGACCGATCATGATCATGCGATTGCTAGATTGATAACACTCATTGCAACTATCGTGGTATATGCCTGAAAATAAAAATAGGATAAAATAAGTATCTTCATGTAAATTTTTGATCACAAGGTTATGCTTTTGAATGAAAATGCTTGAGTGACCCATTTTAAAACAGAGACCACCTATTGCATTTTTGAGGATGACCAATTCTCTACATTTTAATCTTCATTTTAATCTTTTCGGTAATCTTGGGTCCCTGCATTGAATCTGACTTGCCGCTAACATAAACTTAAAAACATCATTCATGAACGGTTACCTTAATTATTCTGCTTTACAATTCATAGCACAATATCATACATTTAGTAAAACTCTCAAAATAGTCAACTATGTAACTGAGGGCACATATAAACAGTGCTGTAGATCAGAACAAGACAGCATTTTATAAAGAAATTTTAAGATTGTGTAGTCTAGTTCATTCAGAGGGTATGGCCACTTTCACTCGGTCAGTAGTGAATGAATTTGTGTACAGGATGTGAGAGGGGAATTTCGCCCCACCATTCCCCAAGAAATATAGACTAAAAATGACTCTTTTAGGGGACAAGGTTGTAGAAACTACCTGGTATGGAAACGGCACTGATGGTGTCCAAGAAGAACTGAAATTCTTTCCTGCAACAAAAATGAGTAACTGGATAAGAATGAATTCAAATACCCCAGATAGAAATTGTAAGGAGATCAGAACAAGGAGAAATATTCCAGTTAAGTACAGTTGGCTGAGCTAGAACTATGGGTTTAATACTGTAATGCTTCCTTACAGATTATACCTACACTGTATTTTCCCCTCAATAAAACTTGCATGACTGAACCATTTTGCAACCCTCCTAATAAGCATGGTCCAAATTGAATAAATAAATAAATAAATAAATATTTGGAACGTTCTTAAAATGTTTAAATGAACAAAGTGGAATTGAAAGTATTGTCGCCTTTATTTATGCATTTTAGTTAGTACAAGCCCTAAAACAATAATAATAAATACAATAACACGAAACGTGCCAGCAGCAGATTGGATTTCAACTTGTTCTTCCACGTTAAAATGGTCTGAATGCCTAGCCGTTTATTACATGGTAAATACTGGTACTCGACGTTTGTTCAGAAGGCTTATGCAAATAAATTAAAATGAGTTATGCACCTGTCAACACGGAACTTCCGCCTTATATATGGTGCAAAATCAGAAGCCGGTCTATAGGAATCAACTTATGACTGGAAATATTATAATTCATTCATTAAACAACTATTTACTAAACATGTTTGATCCACAACCTCAACGGTGCTTATAAACGTAACTGTACGTTACCTAACTGGCTGTAGCCTTATGACTGAGTGATGAGTGATTTCTTGTTGATTCTTCATTCAATTTGGTTTGGAGATGCCAGTTTATGTAAACACATTAATGTACATTACCTCTGTCAAAACTACTGAAATGCCACTGCATCAAGAAAAGAGAAAGCTACATGGCACAAGACGAGAAACAGGTTTTGTGCAGATTTCACGCAACTCGAAGCAACCACTGGCAAGTTGGTCTGTACTGTATTGAACCACCACTTACGAAACTGGGAACACGCATTTCGAAGTCAATTCACCCAAATTTCAGCAAGTATTTTGGATGTTATTGACTTAGCAATAGGCAACTATCAATGCAGACTTGTGCTCATCCCAGCATGATCGCGGAGCACTAAACCGAAAAAGGAGGCGTCAGTAACTCAAAACCCACGAAAATTCTTATTTACACGATGATGTGTATGGCTGTGTCCAAAACTTACGGTAGGTTCCACGGAACTTGTGCATCTTTCCCAATCCCCATATTACTGCACGCAGCGGCGATAAGCCTGATCGGCTTCGGCGAAACTCTGTCCCCGCAGGTAAACATGCTTTGTGGCCGCCTCTCCTCCGGTTCGCGCATCCACTGCGTTTACGCAAGAGCGAGCAGATGTGCGTGTTTCATCCCTCTGTCCCTCCGTGGCGTTATTGCCATTGGAGGGGCTAAACATGACTCGCCGCTTGGCAGCACGTGATTATTCGAAGGCGGGCCAGATCTTAATAGATCGAAACAATATTTTTGCATAGGCTAAATGTTAATGTAAAAATTGGTTAAAAATACAGCCCCGAACCGTAAAGGGATGTTACGCTTACACAATATCGTCATTTACGTGTAACGCCTTTTGTATAGTTGATTTTTTGAATGTACCTTTAATGTCATTGTAAGTGTAGTCTCTTGTGAATTTGTTAACACCGTTCAGTCAAGAAAGCGAAGTGGAATTACAGGAAATCCTAATAAAATAACTAATGAGGAGCTTTTCATGCTGTAGAGTCACAGATAAAAGTGCTGCTTCTAGAATCTATGTGTCATAGATCATAAAAAGCGTACCAATGCGGATGGTATGACAACTGGAAAGGTTTTTGTACGTATGACTGTTAAGTTTGTGTTGTTAATTTAAGCCTCTTGTGGAACTCCATACCGAAGGTTTGGAAATCAGCTGATGTTCTCCCCTTGATGAAGGGTGGAGGCCCTTCAAATGTAATAATTACCATCCTATCTTCAAGCTTCATATATTGGCCAAAGACCTTCAATGTTTAGTGAATGTTCACCTTAAGAATTACCTACTTAAAAACAACATTCTGAGTGGAGTTCAGTCTGGCTTTAGATCAGGGCAAAGCAGTATCACTGCAGCCATGGCAGTGACAAACGTCATCATAAATGCACTTGATAAAAAAAAAAACAACAACACTGTGCTGCATTATTTGTTGACTGATCAAAGGCATTTGATTCAGCTGATTATCAGCTGCTGTTAGCTAGACTCCATAATATTGGTCTATGTGAAGGCACTGTAAACTGTTTTAAAAATGATTTTACAGACAGAACACAGTGTGTTGTTGCTGAGAATTTTAAGTCAAGTTTTCTCAAAATGTCTAGCGGTGCACCCCAGGGTTCAATTTGAGCCCGTTTTATTCTCTATTTTTACCAATGACCTAGGCAATGGGATGCATCCAGCAAAATTGCACCTCTATGCAGATGGTACAGTCATCTACACAATAGATCCTTCTCTGACTACAGCCATTGAGGAGCTCCAGACTGCATTTCTGTCACTGCTGACCTCGTTACATGGTCTCAGGCTTGTCCTGAATGTTCACAAAAGAAAATTCATGACTTTTACCAGAACTCATTCTCAGGCAGATACTTTTAGCATCGTTACATCACAGCGCATGGCCATTGAAAGGGTGCCAGTTAACATAAACACCTGGGTATATGGTTAGATGAGAAGCTGTCCTACAAAACCCATATTGATAATCTTGTGAGGAAACCTAAACTTGGTTTTTATTCTTGTAATAAGGCATATTTTACATTTGAGGCTCAGAAGAAGCTTGTTCAATCCACATTTCTTCCAATAATTGATTATGGAGACATAATATATATGCATACAGCCTCTTCTGTGCCATAGAGGCTGGATTCAGTCTATCATGCATCTCTGCGCTTTGTTACAAATACCAAGTCACTCACCCATCATTGCCCCTTATACGGATTAGTGGGCTGGACATCACTGTCCTTACATAGACAGCTACACTGGTATGTATTCATATAGAAAGGCATGTTGGGTGAACTACCCTGTTACCTCTGTAGTCTTCTCTCTTTCACCACTAACAGTTATTTAACAAGGTCCACTAGGTGGTTACTACTTCAAGTGCCTAAGGCTGTTACAGGATTAGGGAAGACGGCTTTTCTTACTCCGCCCCTAGGCGTGGAATAGTCTACGAAGTTTGCTACATTTAGACTTATTAGTGCCCCTTGATGAGTTTAAATCTTTGCTTCAAAATTATTTGCAGGTGGAGTGTAAATGTTTCCTGTAGTCTGGCTCAGTAAATGGATGGTATGTGGTTTTATACTTTATTGCTGTAATGTTTTAGTTGTAATGTAATGTCATGTAACTGTTTTAATGTTCTCTGCTGTCCTCTTGGCCAGGTCACCCTTGTAAAAGAGACTTCATATGTCAGTGGGTTTTTTCCTGGTTAAATAAAGGTTAAATAAACGGTTACTTGTACACTGACAGAGCATTGATCAGGACGGATATTTTACTTTGTTAGGGCACCAGGATGCCTCCCACACATTTAGATAAATAAAATAAGAGAACAAGAACCCGAAAATGAAAGAGGTTTACAATAAAAAAAGCCTCTAATGTTTAAAGAAACGATGCCTCTTAATATCAGGAAATAAATTTTAATTTGGCAAAAAAAGAATTATTGATATCACAAATTCCTCTGACCTAATACAAATTCAGTTTTTGATCCAAAGAATTTCAGTTTTCCATTCTTAATTTATTGAAATTCAGTTCCTAATTTCCACCAAGCATCCACTTTGGGAAGCATCGGTTAAGATAATATGGGCAGATTCTGAGTGTGATTATGTTCTAGAAACGTGCTGGTGTATGCAGTGGGAGTGCTGTTAGGTAATTAAAATGGGAATTTGGAATGTCTGACATTTCTCTACCTGGAATCTTTGTCATTTTTGACCAGTATTCATGAGTTTTCAATATGAATTGTAAAAATAATGAATGCTCTTTAGATGAAGGCAAACTAATGGATGCTTTTTTCCTTCATTCTCAGTCTGCATACACAATACAGGCCTTTGAAATGACTCTTCCTCTTATTAATGTTTCCTGAATACCCACAAAGACATAAAGAAAATCAGACAGACAAGGTGTATTAATCCATATTTTAATTAAACAAGCACAATTGGAAAAGACAAGAAACACTAAACGATCTGTTACATTTTGGTGTAGTACATTATGGTAAAAATACTGTGCGAAGGACAGTGCGAGCAGGAGAGGAAGGGAATCTGCAGAAACAGAAGGTTGTGGCCGGATGCATACGGAATTCAGGACTCCAGATGTTCTGGTGGCAAATAAATGGTTCCAGATACTTTTACCCACAATAACCGATTCAGGGCCAGTAAAAAAAAAAAAAATACAAACAAAAAAACTGCTCAGAATCCAGACCTTAGTGATGTAGGAAGGCTCACTGTTTTCATTTTTTTTCTGGTATTACCTGAAAAACTCCCTGCTTTTTTATTTATTTATTTTTTTTCATTAAAAGGGCAGTTTGGTTTTGGGCAACTGATTTAGACCAAGATTTTTGTTGTCATGCATCAAAACACATTTACAGTTTGTACAACATTACAGTTATATTTTGGTAAACAGTGCCCGTTCACAGTGATATTCACAATGCAGAATATAACAAAATGTAGCTTAGGTTTGAAGAAAGTAAAACCCTAAACTGATGAACTGTGTTAACTTGTGGAGCCATAACAGACTGTCAATCACTGACTTGTTTGAGCCAATTGAGAGGTTTTGCTCTCCACCACTATACACAACGGTCGGTTGAAAAGAGTTACTGGCTGACGTTACATGGTAGCTCCCGCCCATTTCTGGTTTCATGAAACTTCAGACTCCCATCACTATTTAACCCAAAGATCAGATGATAGAATCTTATAAGGGTCAAAGGTCAGCGTAAGAGGGAAGAAGCAATCTGCACCACAGACACCAAAGTGATCACTACTAAAAACTCTATAAACATGACTTCAGTGAAGATGTCATATAGAACAAAAATCCATCTGCAATGTATCATCTTTTTAATATCAAAAATATATCAATGGTCTATAACTAAACACAAAAGACAATATCAAATATTTACAATTTATATATGAACTGAATAAATCAAATACTTTATATACACAAAAGTTTTGTATTGTTCCAATAATAATAATAATAATAATATACAGTTCAAAACATTACAAATGTGGAAATGTGCTTACAGAAAAGATTGTGTACTTATTTTCCCCCACCAAAAAAAAACCAGATTAAAAAAAAGAAAGTTAATAGTAGCGTGTAGATTAGGTCCTTCCATCGTTAACATCCCTGTTAAAAACAGAAAAACAATAAATTTCTCACACAGATCCAACACACCAGCAATTCATCAGTCACTGACAAATCATTAGTCATACAAATTCAAGTCAATGTACAGTTACAGTCACAATCAATTCAACACACAGATCCATCAAGATCAATTTTCATGGTCACTGTCAATCCCTCCCATGCACACATACCCAAGATCATTCACCATTTTACATTCAGTATTAATTCATCATGCATACATTTTTCAGTCACAATAAATTCACCACATAAGTCAACAACACTATCAATTTATAACAGTTGCTGTCGATTCATTTCACGCCCACACACACGGGCATACAAATTCAACTCAACATCGTCACTTCCAGTGAGATCAGATGGTTCATCTCACTCACACACACACATACACACACACACATTCACACACACAGGCACGTGTGCGCACACACACACACACACACACACACCCTACAGTTCCAATCAAATTCTCCATACAGAACACTCTGTGTCATCCAACAATCAATCAATCACAGAAACATTAACTCACTCGCATACGCTCACAGATTTACAAACAGAACACTTTATCACAGATGCATACACCCACACTCACACAAACAGCAGACCTGCGTAACTTAGGCAGGGGCAATGGGCTATCCACCTGATTGCTGTGTCAGTTGCTGCTCTGCCTCTGGACCTTGGAGCTAACGCTCAGAGGGGAGTCCTCACTGTGCCGTTTCACAGTGTTCGATGCGCTGGTGTGGTGCCCTGGGAGACAGTAATCAGAGGTCAGATATAACCCTATACACACACACACACACACACACACACACAGTGTCCCTCTTATTTTTTGTGATCAACTTTTTTATTTATGGGTAAATTTACTTACATGACATACAGAGTTCCATAACTTGTACTATATACATATCGCCAGAGCTTTACCAGTTGAATTCCTTAAATAATGTTACATAACAGTGTCCCTCTTACGATAACACAGTTATCATAAAACAGTTGTCTTTACCATTTCGCCATTGTGTGTTTGTCTGACTGAGATCATTTGATGATGTCTCTCTCTCTCTGAATGTTGCCACAGCTTATTACTGATCACCTATACAGGTGAATGACACAACCTTCAGTAAACCATAAGGATTAGAAAGACCTTACCTGGCTGTAAGAAAGCTCCGTGTGTCTGCTGTGAGTCTTGCCTGTAACAGACAACGTTGCTCCCCCCAGGGAATCCTTCAACAGAAAAAAAAAACACACACACAATCAGGAATCTTCTGGCTGCTTGACTCATGCATTTAACTCCACAGTGCTGGCTTCCTTTAAAATGTACCATGAACCTCACAGGGATGCCATTCTGAGCCTACACTATATACAACACCGCCTAAAAATGGCAGTAAACAAGGACGATTAACCATAATTACTCACTTTATAAAACTGAAACTAACAACTTGCATTATGTCATAAAGGTGAACTTGTATGTGTAACTGTGTTACCTCTTCCATGCATCACAAATAACGCAGTGGATATTGACAAATGTTATTTCATTTAGCTTTCAAATGTCCAGCTCTAAGATGTTTTATTATGAGCAGATAGGACTGTAGCATGGCTGACCTACTTTTGACTGTAGAACCTGGCCTAAGCTTGCTGCAGTTTGACTGGTGCCAACAGGTTTCTGATGGTCAATTTGATTGGCTGCGGCAGTGTATCACTTCCTGGACTGATCAGAGGTACCAATGGACTACTAAATCGGCAAAATTATTAGCGAAGTGCATCCCTAGAACACTCTCACTGGAGAGAGAACTATTTTGGCTCATAGTTATGATGTCATATTTATTCACCTGACAAGAAAGGCTAGGCCCAATAGTATATCAATGTATGCACTCACCCCCCAAAATGACACTTAAGTACTACTAAAATAGGTAAATTAGTAGTGACACATGTCCCCACAAGTCGGGTGGAGTTATGCCACACTGGAGTGATAACTGGTTTGGCTTGTCGTTATTAGGTCATATCTATTTGCTTGGTGAGAGAGGCTATGCCCTACCTGGCTGCTGTGTCCCACTGCCAGACTGGGAGTCTCCTTGTGGGTATGTGATCATACCGGTGCTCCAGTCTCTCTGGGGGGTCACGCACATCTGGTACCCTGCTGAAAAACACGTAACATTTCCTTTATCACTTTTCAGCCAATATGCTTCACATATGTGCATAAAGTACGAACGTCTTAATTGCGCAAGTGTATTTTTTTTCCATCAGGTTGTCACTATCGAACATAAGGAAAACATTCTTCTTGGCACATGTAAAAAGACATGAGTGAATGATTTATTATACTACCTGTTTGTGTGCATTCCTGTGAACCACTACATGAGTGTAATTTGATTTATCTTGAACATTTGACCCAAATTTTTTCAGATAACGTATGTCACGTTGAGCCAGAGAGCCTGAAGAAATGGAGCCTTGAAAGTAATTGAAAAATGCTGAAGCTGATGTTTGAAAAGGTGTAGAAACCCCATTTCAAGGTCTATGGAAGCTGTTCAGGAGGGGGCACAGAATAGGGCTGCAACTAACAACTATTTTCATCATCGATTAATCTGCATATTGTTTTCTCAATAAATCGATTAATCGTGTGGTGTATTAAACATCATAAAACAGTGAAAAATGCCCATTACAGTTTCCTAGAGCACAAGGTGGCATCATTAAATGTCTTCTTTTTTCTGAACAACAGTCCAAAACCCCAAAATATTCCATTTACTACAATGTAAGACCAAGAAAAGCAGCAAATTCTCACATCTGAGAACACAGAATCATCAAATTTTTGGCATTTTTGCTTCAATCGATTATCAAAATAGTCGGTGATTAATTTTCTTTCGATCGATTATTCGACTAATCAGCTGATCGTTGCAGCTCTAGTACAGAGGTCTCAGTATCTGAGCCTATAGTGATGTAGCGAGGGTGAGATACACACCGTCCTGTGAACCCTCCCCACTGCAGGGCCCCATCGCGGCCGGCATCCCCTCGCCGCTGCCGTTGGGGTTGGACGGCACAGTTGCCAGTAGACCTGAGACGGAGGGGGAAGAGAGTGTGAGTTATCTTCCATGTCTGCAGATTGTACAGATATACTATACCATCTACTTGCCACTGCTTAAGCAAGTATGTCAGCTGAAAGTGTATTCAATATTGGCTAGATGAAAACTTATTCATCTTATTTGGTAAACCCATAAGTAATTCCTTATTAGGCAAATTGGCTGGTTGTTTTGGTTCTGAGGAGGTAAAGTAGTTTGAACTGTGTTTAAAATATATTTCTTACTAGCTACAGAGAAAACAAATTTCTGATCTGGTCAACCGACAAATAATTCTTCATTATGTAAGTTGGCTGGCAGATTTGGTTGGGTGGGGGTTAGGTAGATGGAACGGCGGCGGTGTGGCGTTACCCAGGCCACGGTAGCAGGACAGCTGCTGGTAGATCTGCCTCATGCGCTCAATGTTGAGCCGGCTGGCCTCGGCGTGGTGCACCATGGGCTTGGGGTAGTGCACCCCGATCACACACTTGGCCACCTTCTGGACACTCTCCGGCGCATTCCACGGGTCGTAGATGTACTTCGCCGGGAAGCCCCTCAGGATAGGCAGGTAGCGTCTGTGGGGGTGGGGGGGGGTGGTTAGATGTGCTTCCATAACATTTACCAGATACTCTTATCCAGAGTGTGACTTTCAAAACAGGAGAACAATTAGTGAATCCAGCTGATTATAAGTAAATGTGCCAGACCTTAGCTAACCATGTTTCCCAACTAGCAAGTACCTTAGCAACATCACTTAGCAATGGGGCAGTCTAGTCCAAATTAAAACACAGACAATAAATATTACTAGTACATACTGAAAACTCAAGTTACTGATGTCTCTGTGGTGTGCTGAAATAAGGGATGGGCAGAGCTTGCTTTTATAGTCTCTGGTGTGATTGGCTGAGGTGCATTGGTGGACTTACTGATTGGTTGAGAGAAAGGTGAATAGCACTCCCTGGTGTGATCTCTGTGGTGTGATAGGTTGAGGGGCAGTAGGTGAGGCTTTCTGGTGTAGTTTCCGTGGTGTGATAGGCTGAGGAGTGTGTGTGGGTGGGGCTCACCTGATATAGTCCCCGTTGGGGTCGGTGCGGCGGCCGAAGCCCACGGGACAGTAGCAGTGGAAAAACTGCTGAAAGAAGGAGCTGCAGGAGAGCCACATCCAGCTGCCGGCATTCACACTCCAGTCAGCGTCCAGCAACAGCTCCTCAAAAACCTGCGTGCACAAAAACACCATTACGGTACAGACAAAACACAAAACCATCATTATAACACCACACTATGCTACAATTCAGCAACATCACCCACACATAAAACCATTACAAGACATTTATTAGTATCATTCATCTCAACATATCCCAATCCCAAAACTACCATTACAATACTGCAAAACACTACACAATTACGTTGTGCTGAAATCCTAAAAAAAAAAAAAAAATGACATTACATATTAGCAAAACCCCAATGGCTTGCTCTTGCGTGCCTTTATTCTTCCCTTTAAGATCCACCCCTGACCCACACCACTGCCCATTTCAATCAGGTGAAAATGGAATAGCATTAATTAAAATACCACACCAGCAAAATTGAACCCAAACTTCCTGTAGCTTTGATTCATATTAGATTTGAATGAATCCAATCCACAACAGATCTCAAATCACCAAATGTGAACATTTTCTGATTTGTCAAGGAACGGGATGTATGTGTAAGGATATAAGTGTAAATGTGGCCTGAATTCCATTGTTCCCCTCCGCCCCCCTACCTTCATGCCCTCCTCCCAGCTGATCCACAGGTCGCCGCGGGTGAGGAAGCAGGCCACGGCGTGCCGGGCCAGGTGGTGGATCCAGCCCTCCTGCCGTAGCTGGGTCATGATGGCGTCGATCCAGGGGAACCCGGTGCACCCCTCGGCCCACTTGGCCAGGGCCTCGGGGTTGCGGTCCCAGGGGATCTGCACGCAGATGGGGTTCCCCTCCATCTTGTCAAAGCGGGGGTTGTTGGTGGCGGCCGTGTAGAAGAACTCGCGCCACAGAAGCTGTCCGTAAAGGGACAAGGGGGGCGAGCTGTGTCTTTTCACCTGATTGGACAGACAGAACGACCCCCGGTCACACGCAATCACATTCCATCTCATCAGGCAATATCTGTCCCCATTGACAATGCTTGGAACAGCAACCTCTTTCCAGGTCATGCAGAGAGCATTGCGGTGTTCAAGTCTAGTCTTAACGCAGTGGAAGATACTCTCCAGGCTTTAGGTAAATGGCCAGCTTAGCTCAGCTGAACAGCCTGCTCTCTCAATGCTGTCAGGAGTCAACGGCTTTTTGTGACTCACAGGCACATGAAACCTCATGATTTAATTGTACTAATTGTACCCACTCAAGAGAGGATTTCTACAAAGGGGTTTTGTCGAAACTCTTAGACATCCCCTCACTTAATGCATTTCAGTGACAGGTAGTGAGACTTAGGGGTGGGGCCACTTACACTAAGTGACTGATTGCTTTATTCGAAAGAGCATTACTCAATGATAATAATCAAACCACTTCATTGCTGACTTCATTGCTGGATTTTGGGCAGCACCAGGCTATGTACACATAGATACAAACAAACAGACAACAAGCCATGTGGATGGGAGTTTTATATTTACCTTCTTGTAGAGGTCGGTGAGTTTGAAGTAGAACAGGCGGCAGGAAAGGCAGCCGAAGCGGAGGTAGGGGCTGAGGCCGGTCGGGCTGGCCAGCAGAGAGTTGGCGTTCATGCGGGGCCTCTCAAAGTTGGCCACCCACGCCTGAGGGGACAAAAACCGAGGGGGTGGGGGGGGATGGGGGGGGAGGAATCAGAGACAGCACTACCTTTTCCACACCTTCCTGTCATTACCTCTCAATGTTTTCATTTCGCTCAAAATACCATCAGAGACAAAAAAAAAAAAAAAACACACACACACCCAGGTTTCCCTTTCAAGATTTCTTACAATGACTTACAATGAGGTTGTCCTTCCTATTCATTAGTCTGCTGATGAAGCTGCCAGACTTGAAGCACTTTCTGCTTTTATCTTTATTGCTTACAAAGGCAACGGTGAAAGGCTGGGCTAAATCTCCAATTCTTACTTATTAGCTCTGGCGCTAAAGGCATCTCTGAAGGCTGCTTTCAGTTTTCTTTGTAATGACCCTTCAGTTCTCACCCTGCCCACAGGATACATTCACCAGAGGAGAAATTTAATTTTCCTCTCCACATCTCCTAAAAGGCTCTCAGGGCACACAGCAGGTGAATGTCATTGGAACATTTGGGTCATTTTTAAAATTGAAATGTAGACAATGTTTTCCGAACATCCAAACTGAGGGCACTTCCTTCGACCCTGGCTTGCAGTTGCCAGAATTCACTGTGAATCAAGCTACACTCTTGTGCCGGTGAGCATGTAGAACATTCTAACATGGAAACACTTGCATGTCTAAATGTTAAAGTCCAAACCATGGATAGCTTACAAAGAGCAGAGTATCAACAGTTACACACATTTTGGTTACAGATGCCATGCTATCTACAGCTAACCATGTTTAGCTTACAAACAGCAGGCCATCTGCAGCTAACCATGTTAAGCTAATAAATGAGCCAGGGGGAGTCTCAGTCACCTTCCTCTCCAGGTGCCTCTCCAGACGAGTGAGGGCCTCAGTCTCTCCTCCAGGCCATACTGCAGTGGACAGCCCCTCTGTGTCAAAGCCTGCAGAACCAAAGGAGCACAGTCACTCAGCACAGGGCTAAACACCGTCACCTGCATAGTGATACACGGCCAGCGTCACCAGACTCAATACAACTACACACACTCATAGACACAAGGAGGCAACACAGTCACCTTAATACTGACACCATACATAGGGTTGCAGTCATACACAGACAGAGAGCGCCACACAGCCATACACTGAGACAATTTACAGGTCTTTTCCAAGTTACAGAACAGTCACAAGAGACACAAAAGGTTCAACTCAAATGTATCAATGCTGGCAGCCATTTGTACAGGGATCAATACTGACTACCATACATACAGTTATAGATCCAGGACCCATCACACTCAACACAGCTATGCACTGAACAACACTGAACAAAGCTACAATGCTCAATAGCCAGTCAACACTTTGTACATCACTTTCAGGGCTCAACACAGTCACTCAGCACCATCCCACATGGGCTGGGATCAGAGACTCACCCAGCTCCTCCAGGGACGGCACCCCAAACTTCTCGTCGTGGTCGTCGGCGATGGGCGTGGTGCACTGCCCGATGACCTCGGCGGTGATGACCTCCGCGGGCATCTCAACGGGCGGCATGCGGCTGATCACCGTTTGGAAGCGCTTGTAGGTCAGGGGCGACTGCCCTCCATTCAGCTCAATGATCCTACAGACAGGAAGTGACATCAGCATGCTGCTCCAACAGACAGGACGTGACATCAGCGTGCTGTTCCAATACAAATCATCCAGTCTATCAATAGGTTTTTACTTTTGTATGACACTGCTTACCTGCTGCCACACACTCAGTCTACCTTTTGACTGCGGCAGTGCCCAGGCCATAGCCTAAGAATGAAGTATATTAACTAGGGCACCGACTCGGATTACAGGGACAGGTAGCTGACCACTGTTATATTAGCATTGTTTAACACAACTTCCAGCCAATCACAAGTCTCAGAGATGGGTGGATAAAATGACCACCCTAGTGAAACAAATTTGCAGTCAGAAATCTACTGGCACCAAGCTAGAAAAGTTATCAAAGGCAGATGCTATCTGGGCGGGGAGGCTATCGCATCAGGTAATTTTTGGGTTGTGTGCTTTGGGGGTACTCACTTGTCCAGGTCATAGAGCGTGTGAGAGATGCGCACCATGACCTCCACGTCCGCCTCACTGGCCAGCTTCCGGATGGCGGCGTCCCGCTCCTTCCCGAAGGGCTCGGAGTCGTACTCGTAGGACAGACGGGTGATGTTCCATTCCTAGCGGGCAGAGGGCAGGGTGAGGCGGATCCACAGCAGTGACACACAGTGCACAATTGCATGATATGCCAGTCAAGACAACATGGGGGAGACTGGCCACATTCCCAAAGAGCCGCAGGGTCTACCTGTTTGTTTTCACCAAAGAATCTGCAACCAGTTCAGACCCAAGAAGCTCACTGACGCCAGTTAACTGTGCAACCAACTGCTTTCATGTGTTAAACCGTAAAAAAGAGGTTTAAAAGAGGTACTATTTTCATTTTTATTGATTACATTTCAGATTAACTAGTGACCGGCATCCTGACTGGTGAAACAGTGGACACCTGGCCTCTGAAAAACAGCCATCTGTTAGATAATGATCGATTTAAGATAACTCATCAGAAGATTGGTTTGAAAAAAACGCAGATACAGCGGTCCCCAGGGCTGAGTTTGAAGACTGCTGCTCTGGGGTGTCAACATTCCAGAACCTGTGGCCTTAAAAGGCAAAGATGTCTTAAAAATGGTCGCCAAGTCTATTCTCACATCCCCATGGAGAGGAGCCATGATTCAGGTTTGTACCTTGAACAGCCTGGGGAAAACGTCAGTCGGCTGGCCCCGGATGACAAAGAGGCGGGAGTTACATTTGCGGAGGCTGGCATCCAAATCCTCCAGACACTGCAGTAAGAACCTGGGAGACAAAAGGACGGAGAGAGGTGAGAGTTTGTACAACATCTGCGAACACTCCCACCGATAAGAGTGCAGTAGTGTGCACCACACCTACTTCTCATAGGTATTAACAAGCTTACATAAGGTGAGGTTTTCCTGCCTCCTTATGCAAGGATTTTTCACCACCTAACAGGAATTTCTGTCAAGTTTCTGTCAAATGTAACATTTTTCTACAGGGTTCTTCCTCCAGAGCTCAAAGGCCAGTGTAGTTTGTCTTACAGGACTCTGACAGGATCATGCCACATCATTCCTTGCACTGTACATTAGAGTTAAATTGCCAGGGTAACGGCAGAGAGTACATTCATAACTAACTGCACACCTTTCTCCAAACTCCCGTTCTAATCAAAGTCTAAGTGTAGGTTATGTGAAGATGTGTTGTGTAAAGATTATATAAGAACTCTGGTGCATCATTGCCTTGGCAATTCTGGCCAGCAGGTGGCGACAGACACCTTCTAACATCCCTAAGGATGTCTGCTGCTTGCACTGAGTACCTACACTGGTGGAATTCACTTCTACCGGCGGGATGTCTTTACAGATACATTTTAAATTTCAGTCATGTTTTTAAATAACATTTTACTAAATCATGTTCATTTTTATTCTGATTTGGAATGCTTAGTTGTAACTGTGAGCACTTGAGTCAGATTTCTAAAATGCAGTTCACTGCCTTTCACTCCTCACTCCACCAGCTGAGCAGCACAGCCATTGTCCTGTGAGACTGCCTATTTTGTCCAAATATAAATCCTTCCTCGCTGGGAGAGATTATGTGCAATTATGTGACCTTCTTACAACACCTTCAACTGCAGTGGCAAACAGAGCCAGCTTACATGCTGGCTGCACAAGTAACCATATATTAATCATTAACCGTATAACTAACGAGCAAACAATTCAGAGGCTACAATTTATTTGAATATAATTAATGCACAATTTTCAGCATTAAATCCAGCTGATTATTCAGAGACTGTGAGTGATGCCACTGCCTTCATTTAGCACTGCTACTTTACTGACAAATTAATCTATACAGAACCACAGTTAAATTAGAATTTTAGATTCTAGAGCTCTAGATTCTACAATTCTACATTCTTTTGTTGAGTTAGACTCAGAGCAAATGTTGTGTGAATAATTATCAGCTTTCCTTGCCTTTAAACACTCCGTTGATACTCATGTGATTTGTTTCATGCTTCCAAAATAGCAATCAATAATTGTTATCACATTATTATGCAAAGTAACTGCAATTTGCATTTTTGTCATAATTGAGTAACGTTTGGCCAGGATAAGACTTTGGACTTTCTCCAATTCACTGAAACATCAACCAATTTACTGAAAACTGCCACTTTTAAAAGAAAGGCCATTTTAGGGAAAAATACAAAACAATAGAAAAAATCATCTAGTACCATGCAAATTGACATAAAGTTGTTTTGATGAAATTCCCACTTTCATCTCAATTTCAGGATTTACACAAGTAAAATTCACGTTTAGAAAATGTTTAAATAAAAATGAACATTGCAATCCCAATTCATTTTGAAGAGCCTCTAAACAGCTATAATGTTCTATGATTAATTGTGTTCAATATTGAATATATTATAACAGTTTACTTCCATTTTCACATCATTCTATAATACCTACTTTTACTTTTTAACCGTTATGTAACCTGTGACATAAATGTGATATTTAATATGATTTATAATACAGATGCCATGAGAGCTGTGATAACCTCTCTGGGAATGATTCATTACCTCAAACTGTACTGCTTTTAAAAAGAAGCAATGTTGGCTATTTGATCAATGTTAGAAATATGAGTATGAACAGGCTTTTCTGAATTTGAACACCTTTGAGGGTGTGCAAATAAAATACAAAAACAAAACGTAAAAAATTCATGAGATCCAATTCTAAGAATGCTAATATTATATAATGTCACAATATGCATCCAGAAATCTGAACTGTGATGAACTCTAGCCACATATTCAAGAACGGGAATAAAAAACAAAACATTGTACCATTTTGCCATTTCAAAAAAACTGACTCAAGCTAACCAACCAAGTTTCAGTTTGAACTACAAACCCAGCTACCACACAGGTGTCTGGCAGCTCTTAGGCAACATGTCATGAGCCAGCCAGGACAGCAGTCAAAGCCCGGGATGGCCTGCAGTTTCACTGTACAACCACAAGATGGAGCCATGTACCTTCACCTGAGGGAAGCAAGGAATCAGGCAAGAACTGTGTATTTATACAAATGTTTAACCTTACAACACTTATTGCGGATGTGCCTATTGCCTATGTCAGAACATTAATATTCATATACTAAAGACTAAGCTACCAATATAGGTATTGATATACTTCTTTCCCTGTCAAACTGTGCTGCATCTTTCCAACACTTATTAATAAGATTCACATTAGTGTACCACACACCCAATGCTGTTGATCCAATTTTGATTTTACAGACATTTCCTATCATTTGCCACTTGCTATTCCAAGCGCAAACATGAGGTGAAAATATCCTAACTTTGGTCATTTTGGACATTTTTTTCGCTATGTCTCTTGCTGGTGTTTGCTTTGTAGGGGGAAATATTCACTGTGATGCAGCCATTTCATGAGATGTCTGGTGTGGCTCTTTCTCTCTCTCTCAGCCCATCTCATTACTCCTTAGTCCCTCACCCCACCCTGTAAAGCTCTGATTCACTTTGGCAACAATTAATGCAACATTTTGCAATTATTATAACAGTGAACTATATTTTTCTTTCTCCATTCAAGTTTAGTCTAGTTGTCTTTTCGCCCCACTGAGATCACAGATCACAAGGAATTACTATTCCTTTGTGGGGACGATAATCATATAAATGAGATGAATGTAAATGTGCTTGTTATATCACGGGTTTAATGTTAGGTAACAGGGAGAGGTTTCGCTCTGGGAACCCCTGAGCTTTCACACATGCGGCGGGAGTCGAGCTGTGAACTGGTAGTCAGAATCAGGGATGACACAATCCCTGCCCCCATTTCATTTCAGCGACAAAGAACGGATCTCTCAAAAGGCTGAGGATGGGGATTTGTGTGAGCCGGCGGAACTGTGGGCAACCCAATACTGGACGGTCCTCTCCGGAATGTTCTATGGAAAGGGACACAGTTTTCCTCGTGGGTTTTTTGGCCCAAGACAGGGGAACGGACTGTTCCCTACACACCACTCCAGGCTGAGTCGCTCCTGGCCATGACAGGAAGAAAGGGTGGGGTGGGTGGAATGGGGGGGCGGAGGGTATGTTGTCAGCTCTCTGCATTGCCGCGGTTACCATAAGAGGAGCGTCAGCCCGCGTCTCCCAGCCAACGAGGAGAGGCAGCAGGAGAAAGTAGGTCAGAGGAAGATCCCCATAACAGCCCCTGCCGACACACTGCCCTACTTCTCAAACCCTCGGGGGCGGGGGCGAGGGCCCGTTACATAATCCTGTTACGTGAGCAAGGTGCCTGGCCCCCCTCCAACACTACACCCCTCCATACTGCCTTCTTGCCACCTTGAGAGGGAGGTTAAGCATGAAATCTGGCAACAGAAACCACACACAGACCAGACAGTTACCATGCGGTGGTGGCAACACATTTTACATACCATTAAACCATTAGCAGGCAAAACTGTTACATTATTAATGCTTAATAGTAGCAGTATTCATACAGCATTTCATCAAACATTAATAAGAATATCATGTTAAACATATAAAGTAGCTCTGAAATCAATATGTAATAGTGATCAAGGTCTCTGTCCTTTGACACCATTCACAGAGCAGTGTTCAAAATCCTAGTAGGTTACCGCAAAGCGCTCTCCCAGACGGTACTCAGAGTGATGCCAGACAAGGTCGTCGCACCTATATCCGTCCAGGTAGTGCTGTCTGGGATTTCCAGGGTCAAGATCATTACCTGATCTCCATCCAGCCCTATCTATTGACACTGATCACAACGTTCATTTTAAACTGTGATGCTAAATGTTCTGACCTTCCAGCAATGAAAGCATTAGTATGTTTACTTTCAGTTCAACATTCATTTCAAAACCAGTTCTTTAATGTGGACTGCCTGGCATGCTGTACGGAAACAAATTTGAAACTAAAGTTAAGAACACATATCACAACACTGCAGAGTATCAATTACTTGGATAGATGCATTAGCCAGACACCCAGCTATTCAATTAGCTGCTAATATCTGCATTTAGTTTGAAAGCTATTGTCTTATCTCCTATTTAGTCAAAAGAAACAATAATCCCCTTAGTCAGATTCCAAACAATACATCTGACATGCTCACAGGCTTGAGTTTCAACAGTAGCTAGAACAGTTTTTAAAACAGTACTGTTGGTCAGCGTGTGAAACCCTTCAGAAGCAAGTCAGATAGCAAGCAGCTTGCTATCACAACAGTGCAGTACAATGGATATTGAACTGGTCTAGTAACTCTAAGATTGCAGGTGCAATTCCTCACTAAGGGACTACTGTTGCACCCTTACGCAAGGTAAATTGCTTCTTGTTCAATATCTAGCTGTATAAATAGCTTGTGTGAAATATATAAGGAAAATTGTACGTTGCTCTGGATAGGAGTGAAGATACTAAAACTGAATGACTCACAGATACTTAGGACTTTGCCTTGTGTCGCACACACTTACGAGTTTACCAGCCAATTCACAGATAGTAAATATGGGTCACTGGGGTAAAATAGTGGGCAAGTCAGTCGATCTCATCACTCTCTCACTGATGTCAGCAGGTTCTGGAACACATGCTGACTCCTCATTGTTCCTTTCATGGCATGGACAATTTGTGATTCTAGTCACTATCTGCAGTGTAAAATAGCAGAGGCTAGTTACCACATGAATTAGAGCAGTCATACGTCACTGCTTTTTATGTGCCCTTTACTACAGGCTAAACATTTTTCAGCTCATTATATTATACACTCATTATACACTTGTCCCGACACAGTGCACTTTGTGTTGTAAGTCGCTCTGGATAAGAGCTAAGGTGTAATGTAATGTAATGTATATTCCATAAACAAAAGCCAATCAATCAGGGTCACATAAAATGACTCCTTGCCCTTAGTGTGGTAGTTTTATATTTCTGAGCCACGGAGTAAAATGATAAGCTGAACTTCTGTCTACACTGTGAAGCTACCTCTAAGCTATTCCCTCTCTGCGCCAAGTCTCTGCTCTGCCTAGCCTAGAAGGCAAAGTCTCATCCACCATATGACAGGGTAAAACTGACATGTCCTGCTGGCTTCTACAGGGATCCTACAACAGCAAGGACTGCAGGAGTTTTCTGGAAACTCTTCCCCTCCGGAAACTCATCGGCCAGTTCAACTTTGCATCTGCAACCATAATTCCTGGAATCACAGTTATGCAAACCTCACTCAGAAGAGGAAAGTTCATGTCCCTCACCATTCGTCAAGCCTTTTGAGGAGAACCTACTTAAGAAAGTGTACAGTTATTTCATTAGCAATTCTTCAACTCCACATACAGGCTAAGCAACGCTTTCAAAGAAGTTGAATGACTAATATAGTCAAAGTGTTCGCTTCCACAGAGCTGAAAAGGACAAGATATGGGTGCCAGAATACACTGGGCGGCTGCCAATGCTTCTCTGCTCTGAGTAATTGTGTCAGCCTACTCAATCTGCTTTCGCATTCTCTTCATTCCCACACACAACTGGTCTTACATTTCATTAGCCTACATCATAGAGAAATACGAACAAAACAGAAAGAAAGACGCCAGTCAGTTCAGACAGCCAAAAGTGGAGTAACGGGAAAAAAGGTATCTCTTTCCTGTGGACCATTTCAATTATGTTTATTTTGACGTTTAGGGGAGTTTCACCCTTGCCATCTTCATGAAGCTTTTGATTTTAAAATGTTAGGTCCATTCAGACATGACCTTTTATGCACCGTCTCCTTGGAAATATTGAAATGGGTGGAAAATCATGAACTGTGCACGCACTGGGAAGGTGCGAGTTCAGAGCGCTGTGGCGGGAAAACAGAGCTGTGGAGGAGAGAATACATGAGCTCAGCTCTGCCTCGGGCCAGCCTTCCGCGGTTACATAACCCAGCCTCGCTAATGCACAGAGCGGCTCGGGGGCGGAGTCTTTTTCGCTGCGCCGCCCTCAGTGGAAACTACACATCACAATGGCAACGCCCGAGCGAACTGGCCTTGGCACACTCTCATTCATGTTTTCCCAGCCCCAATGAAACGGCAGAGCACTCACGTTAGTGGATGCGGTACGAAGGACAGCAGCAAATAAAGAGGCTGCTCACTACAATGCTGGCTAGCAACACCGTAACTTAGGTAACTATAGTTGCCCAGCAAAAAAGCAATTTGTTCATTAACCTACATTCTGTTAAGTATCCATTCAGCTAACCTATAGTCAGCCAGCCATTATCAGCTTGTACTACAGAAAAGACTTAATATGTCCTGTGTCCTAAAAAAAAAAAAAAAAAAAACTATAAAGCATCAAGGAAATACATTTCAGCAACAGGGATATTAGCCTTCCACAATCTAATGTTAGCCCTGTTCCATGCATTATGAAATTTCTGTCCAGTTTCAGATTCAATATTACTTGCATTTACTTTTAAGTACTAAAGGACACCAGAAGTGATTCATTTTATTTCTGCGAGCTTTAACTTGTTTATGCGAGTCCGGTTACACCCATCATCCCTGGGCATTTGAAACCAAGGTAAACAAAAGCACACAAGGCAGTGAGTAAGACAAACTGCGTCAGTGTCCTACATTTCAGCAAAATACATACCAATGGAAATACCTCACTTTGTAGGTTTACTCCAATAATAATACAACATACCTACAGCACCAGAATTCTGGGTGAGTATCAAGCGTATCTTGCAGTTATTTTCCATAAAACATACAGCATTTTCAAATGGAAGAACATTCTTACTGTGCATGACCTCGCTCATGCTGGTGATGCACAAACTCTGGAATTTCAAGTGACCTGGAGATCATCCTTCATTTTCTGTGCAGCCACCTGAATTCTGCAAAATTCCCTTATCTACCAGCCATCACAACATTAAAACTGTACAGTTAAGCCAGTGGTGACAAAAGACAGCTCAAGGCAAAGTTGGCTGGATTACAACACTGAGTCAGGCAATAACTTTCCATCAGTAGTACCATTATATCTGCATGTTCCTGGCTTTGTTGAAATCAAAGTGTGCAAATCCATAACACATCATATCAAAGATAAGACATAACCACAAAATAACCGCAATTCCATCAGATCTGACATGTGTAAACAGTAAGAAAAGTGTCATCATTAGCTATATTTGCATTATTAAAACACTTGTGCAGAGACAAACCGTCTAAAGACAAAATGACAGCAAACCGAACAGCTTTTTTTATAAATCTTACACCTTCAGCCAAACACTGCACCTTCCAGGCTGGTATGAATTACAGGGGGAAAATACTACATGCAAGACCATTTGACTGGGCTCGACATAAACACCAGAATTATCACTTATAATATTTTGTTTATATTTCCTTATTTAATTTTCCCATTTTAACCTCTCAAATTAATTCTGGTTTTGCACATACTTGGCAATGGTATTTTCATCATCATTTATGGCATGTCTATGATAAATACATGTCTGATTTAGAATATGGCATTTCTTTTATTAGGCCTGTATGCTACCACACACTAGTACATTAAATAATCAATGCAGTGCAGCCTGTAGTAAGTGTATAACACAGTGATAGCAAAATTATAGCTCACAAACATTTGGAGGGGTGGAGCTTTCATTCAAGAGGTTCTGCTCTCCACATCAAAACACTATGATTGGCTCAACTAGCACATGAGACTCATAGCACATGTTAGTTCCATCATTTGGAATGTAATGGAACCCATTCTCCAACAGCTATTATAAATGACCAAGGGAGAACTGTTTTATTTTTCATTTTATTTTTACTTTTATTTGGAGGGTCCACAGACAGAGGAAGTTTCTTTTATGGGGTCTTAAGGTGGGGAAGTTTTGGGACTCTGGACAGTGGCTGAGCTCCTCTATCTTTAGCAACATTTGACTGCTGTGAGTAGTCCTTCAATATACACCGGTACTTCTGTTTCTGTATCTATAAGCTGTGTAAATCTCTCTGGATAAGAGCATCTTCTCATGCTGATAGTTGTGCACCCTGCACAAATCTCTGTATTTATTACCATATCCTGAAGTGCAAAGGGTTCATCTAAATTGCAGGGAGTCGGATTATGGTAAAAACCTCATACTTTTTGAAGGGTATTTAAAATATTAGTCCTTCCTTCCAAGTTGCTTGTGGCAGGGAGTTAAGTAAGTGAGAAACTGTGTAGATCAAATTCTTTGATTCAATTACTGAACACTGTATTTGTCTCTGAGATAGTGCAGTAGTTACTGGCACAAACTCAGTAATTCTGAAGAGATATGTAAAACAAGGTCCCAGGGAGTATTTTAGGCAATGAATTTGTGAGATGAGCTGAAATCACTGGAGGTGACTATAATGCCAAACCACATACTGCCCGTTATCTACAGGTCAGGGCACCTACAGCTGCCCAGCCAACAAGGAATGGTTGCTCGAGCACGATGAGACTAACAAACTTAACAGGCTTAACCCTCACCGAGGCTCAGCCAATCGCTGCCACACAAATGTTGATCTCCAGCCACGGCCTTCAAAGGCACAGCCGGGACTCAAACCCGCAGTCCCAACGTTCATGTCTGCTTCCCAAGATAATACATCTTGTGCGAGCCACAGGGGCCAAGGTCATCGTTCTCAAAAAAGTCGACCATAAGCTGGACCCCTGTTAATTGGGGGGGGGGTTCTCAATACAGTTGTGTACCACAATATCATTATATGTGTTGTACCTTGACACTTTATAGAGTCAAGGAACAAATTAAAGTCAATTAAACTACAACATATTTTAATGGATTTTGACAGATGGTGTTAAATGTGGGCTCTTTCTATTTCTAATGGGACAGATGAACATAAAAACCATTTTCCTCAATATTTACCTGTTATACATGGAAGGGTCAAATCACACCATGAAAGAGATTTGCAAAACTCAGAGAATCACAAAACTAATATATTGTAGCCCAAATACTGTGACAATACCATATTGTGAAATCCCTGGCAATTCCCAATTTCGGCTGTTAATGTTTTCCATTTCCAGTGCTCTGAAGGGGAGTGGATGTGGCCAGGCCCTGCTTTAAACACACTGGGCAGTGCCTCATCCTTCCCTCTCCTTCCACAGGGCAGCAGCCTGCTGAGGGGTGTGCTGACCTTTCCCAACGCTAAATTTAGCAGGTCCGAGCGCAGCCACGGGGAGGCCGCGGCAACCGGAGCTTTCACGGCCAGCGTTACCTTGGCAGCGTCAGCCAACACATTTCAGACTAGACTGGTGGTCTGAAATCCAGTCTGATATCTCTTAAAAACTAGGTTATCCTGTGAGGTGCTGACCTGAATAGATGTGTACATGAAACAGGTGGCTTTGTGAACAAGAATCAAAGCAGCTTCTAAAAGATATACTGATAGAATTACAGGTGAATTTATACTGAGCCTCCCGGTTCCAGTCCTTAGAGCACAGAAAACGGAACCGTAGCAACAAAGAGTAAATTTCTTTAGGCAATTCCAGCTAAACAGTACTGTGCAAACAATAAAGAGCCTCCAGAAATGGCTCTATTGACAGATGAAGCTGAACAATGCAGACCTTAGATCACATAATCTTTCTCACATTCTTCGTAACATGAAGATCTGGGCTAGCACAAGCAGATGCAGAGTTAGTAATCTGGAGCACAGTCAAAGCAGAGACTGGTCGCGGTGGCGCCCTACTGAATTATTGACCTCTTAAAAAAGTTCACCTGGAGCCACGCGGGGAAGTAGTTACTGCTCACAATGAGAACACAATGAGGTCACCGGAAAACTGCTGACCGATCTGCATGACCAGCCATGCCTTCAAAGGCCCTTTGTGAAGGATCCAGCATTGTAAAGAGATGGCGAGTTTGCCATGCCCCTCCCCCGTCCAACTGTAATACTGTTTATGATTATGTTTTCTGTATTCAATATTATTTTAAACGATCGTTCCGGTGTTTATCCCGACACAGTTGCTAGCATGCTCTGTGAAAATAGATTGTGGATAACAGAAGAGACAATTAGAAATGGTAACACTTCAACCAAAAATAATAAACGATGCTTCCAAAAATAGAAACTTCGGAGGATGAGAATCCCTCTCGCTGCACGAGTATCAGAAAGCAGCGGGTAACACACAGGGAACAGAAGGGACCCGCTTGGCCAACATCTCCTCCTTTACAAGGCTCAAAAACCTCACATGACGCAACATAATAACTACTTAACATAATAACTGTATTTATCAAGCAGAATGGCATGATACCCAAAGTCACTGTATGTTTCACTGTGGAGTAAGTTCTCATATTACGTGCAAATTACTACTACGATAATTAAAACAGTCACAAACGCACAGATGGAAATTATTGCAGCAGTTGCATTCAATGGGGGACAAATCAATATAAATGTATATAGCCAGTATAACATTGGTGAGTTTCGCGGGTTAATAAAATGTGTTGAACTCATGGAAATGAATCATCTCAAAGACCACATTTCTGACCATATCTCAACACAGCCGCACCCCTGACAGTCAACAGCAATGTAATGGAAATGACTACAACATACAACCCAAACGCAGCAGTTACTTTTAGGTGTACTTCAGGAGTGGGGATCACAGCGATTGGAGATTACCAAATTCCAGGGGAATCTCATTTGGACTACAAATAAGATAGCTGCGGAGTACGTGGAGAAAGCGACAGTCAAATATGATCATATTGGGTCCTGACAGTCTGCTAACGCTAGTTACAGCTTACGCAGGCAAAGCGGTTTTCTTTATAATGCATTCTCCACGCTGGACACGCTTGCCATCTCTGACTGAACCTGTCTGGGCAAGATTGTTTTTACACCTAATTTTAATGCCATGCGCTTATCACAACGCACATTTACATAAAAAAATGTCTGAATGTTTTATCTGAGTCTACATTCAAACTAGTTTGTCACCTTTCACGTTTAGAAAGATTTAAGCAGCAAGTTGGCCAAGTCTATTGGAGCATCCTGACTATCTCGCACCCAGCTGCAGGTCAGATATAAATTCTCCCTTACCTCCACCTACTAATCCCAACGTTGGACGATCCAGCGAACCACGGGTCGAGAATGTAGACGCATCGCACAGTATCGGCGCCCTCGATGGATTCCCTTAGCGATGGATTGTCATGCAGCCGCAGTCCTTTCCTGAACCAGTGGATCGTATTCACGACCATTACTTACGGCTACGGTTAAACAACTAAACAATCTTTATTTTTCTATATATCGCAGCGCTAGAAACTATCGTCTGTCACTCGGGCGGCTATTCAATTTGTAGAATTCCCAGCTAACTAAACTAGCTAGCGAGTTGGTAGGCTATCTTGGCAGTTAAAATATACGAATGCGAAAAAATAAGTATTTACTTATTCAACCTTGTTCCAGCAAATTCATTTCCATGTTGTCAAATAATTTGCAAACTGCTAAAAATGAAACCATTTGGACTGCAACAACAGCGTTGTCAAAGCAATCCGGCCGGCTTTAGGACCCAGTCAGTAAATACGAGTAAATACACCTGCCTGTTGTATAACTTGTTTTTCGGAATGAGAGGAAAAAGTAATGTATTATAAATACGTATTCTTGTTATCACCGTTTATATTTCTGACAACCGATGGTAAATGTGACACGACAAAGCGACCACTGCATTCCAGTCACACTGATGTCAACTTTACGGTATAATCAAATATACACTCCCACCACGTCAAGAAGGGGAAAACGTTACAGTATGGATGTCGCACACTGGCTAAGCTAACTAGCTAGGTAGCAATTTAAGTGATATGATATTCGTAGCTAAGAAGCTGGTATCTCTGCTTTCCAAATCCTTGGTGTTTCACAGAAAGTAATCCGCAATCAAGTGAACGTTTCTATATCCTGGTGCTCAAAGGCGATCTTGGTCTTTTCTGGATCCAAGTACAACACGAATTGCAAACACAAATCCTGGCACTCCTTCCAGTTCAGCCATGTAATACGCTTCTGCCTCGGCTGTCCCGCCCAGAGATACACGCACAGACCATGCAGGTCTGTGATTGGTCATATTTACTACATACGCAATGTACTATCAGTCACGTTCCTGTAGTGTGGTTATTTGTAGGTTTGCAATTTTCGCGCATAGAATGAGTTTTCTTCCATGAAAACATATCAGCTGTCGATTTAGTGTGCTCTGTGGGGCAAACTTATCTCGTCGTTGTCACATATTAAGGGAAAATTTTTAATTAAATGTTAAAACATGAACTGGTTATGATCCCATGATGTCCTTCTCTGGATTCCTATTGGTTAGAATCCAAGTACCCGGATCGGCACGTGCTAGACGGCAAGACGAAATGGAGTGCGATTACACGTGCTATGTGGTATGCGCAGCTGCAGAATCAACGCCTCTTAGCATTTCAGCTAATAGCTGTTTGAACGCAACCCATTGATAATATTGATAAAATGTATTTGAGAGCAAAAATAACGTGAAATCAGGAACGCGTATCATATTGCGAGAATACTTTTATATTTGCTTTCTTTTGTAACGATGATATAATGTGTTATCAAGTGGAAAATCACAAATGGAATTTTGTGAAAATGAAAGTGATGTCTTAAAGGTTACCCGCCTGCGAGGTCGCTGTTAATGTAGATGTTAAAAATAGGTTAATCTCCTTGGCCTTAGAAATATCCTCAGCCTAACATAACCTTAACAGTAACGTGTCAAACTTTGTAGTTAAAAATGTTTCAGAAAATTACTGAATAGTCTACCTGTATATTGCCATAGGCTGTAATCTGTGGTCGATTCATAAACATTAATTGAGGGGAAGTTGATAGGGAGCACACAGTTATTACAAAAAACTGCCCTAAATTCACAGGGGATTCCAAGGACGGATGCTATCTTTACAGGGGTGATGCTTTTTGTCAATTTTTTCCAACATAGGACATAAAAGCCCTCTGTATGTAATCCCCTTAAATTGACCCAAAATATAACAGCCATGTACCACATAAAACGCATGGTTGCAGGCCAGAAACAGGAAATTATGCACTGTGGTGAACAGAATTGTGACTACAGTAGCCCTTTCTCTCATTGGAAGATGCTGAAATGGTATGCTTTTTTTGCATCGTATACTTTCATTATTAGCAGGCCTCACTGTTGTGACGCCATTCTTTGCTGAATTATCTCCCTGCTAAAAAAAATATTGATCAGCTATAGAAACATAATTGAATTAGAGTTTAAAAAAGTGCACTCTACACTACAATTAAAACATCTACATGTTTGTATGTGAATTGACTATAAGGTTGTCTTACATGTTTTGAAAACAATTAATGGCTCAGCACTAGAATATTTAACTAGTCTTTTAGTAAAATTCCAGCCCCAACCTGTCATATCTGCAGATGCTGACTGCTGGCATTTCTGATGTTCCTAAGGTTAACTGGAGAGGCTTCATTTTGTTCTTATACAACAGGACTGTAAACTGCCTTTCTGCCTTTGAGGTATCATTCATTGAAAATCATCCAAAACCTCACTTTCATATAGGCCTAATTGATTTTAAATGAAAATTAAGTCTGTTGTTAATCTCCAGTTTTAACTTGAGTAACCTTTCTATATCTGTAACTCTTGTTATGTTTGTTTTGTTAGTATATTATTCTTCACTGCAATTTACCACTTTTCATTGTGTTTTTTCATTGTGTTTCCACCTTATACATTGTGATTGTGGAAATATTTTTTTGCGTCTGAAGCCAAAAATATTAACAATGAATGCTAAAATGGTTGTCTTTTTTGATTCATTTTGTGCAGTTTAACTCTTGTCATGTTCCTTTAAATTATTTAACAGTGAAAAGAGAGAAAGCTGCCATGTAAAAGGATTACTGTATGAGAGACGGTGATAATTCAGGTATTTGCATGGAGCTATCATTCCAACACTGACATTACAACAGACTAGACAGGCCCACTGATGTCCTGTACGTTAAGGCCCAGTGTGTGCGAGCCACGTCTGCCAACAGAGAGCCAGCAGGGGGCCCATGCAGCCATGGCTATGGAGTATGGCACCATAGACACAGTAATACAGACAGGGTACAATATACAAAGTACCATGTAAGTCAAGAGCAATGGAACTGATGATATAGATAGACCACAGAGTGATAAGTGCAGTGTAATGAGAAAGGACCTGGGCTTGTAAATCAGAGGTGGTGGGTTTGATTCCTGCAAAAGGCACTGCTATGCCTTTAAACAAGATACTAAACCCAGATTGCTTCGGTGGGTCCTGTCTGACGTTGCCCAAAACTGAAGTGTGTGATCTGCACATCAAATGTGGTCACTTGCGCAGTGGATGAAAAATGGGAGCACAAATTAATTTAGAGACTCAGTGCTATTGTAGTTTGATTTTAAGTTTGATTACTTGTGTATTACTCTTACAGGCCTACTGGAAGATCAATACCTAGGTTATTTCTTAGGTTTGCATGAGCAAGTGGAGACTACCATGCACCCTGGATTGCTACTTTAAAGATTTGTGATCCAACTAAAGTCTATTGGAGAACAAAATTGGATGTGATTTTACGTGAAGCAGTGATTGTCCTGTGTTCCTCAGCTGCTCTCAGTTAAGACAGTCTCATCTCTGAAAGCGCCCTGTTGATGCAGGCTTTCTTTCTAAACCAGCACTAAAGTATCAGATTCGACCTTTATTAGTAAAGCCTGCACTCTAACCGACCTGTTGCGAATTAGATAGGACAACCATGATGTGAAGGACGCACTGACTAAAGGAACAATTGTTACTGCGTCACATGTTGTATAACGGCATTGGAACGTGCAAGTTGCCCCTACAACCTTCTACCACTAGATGGTGCTGTAATAGCGTATCGAAAATTGTCGGCATCATATGAAAACACGTACAGTACATCTTGGATAAAAGTGAATAGGCGTATTTAGGGTCTACTTTTATTTGATCGACGGTGTCAAATATTTTTAGCCCAAGCCTTTTAACGGAAACTACTGCTTATTTTTCTCTGACTGCTTTTATTGTATGACAGGCTATGTCTCAAAACTAAATAGCCTATTAATAGAGTCAAGGAAATAAAGAAAAATTCCGGAAATTTCTCTCGAATGTCAGTCATATCAACCCACATTAGACTGTATAAGAAATACTCCCACACGTATCCTTCTTGAATTAACAGGGTTGACCCGATGGATCTGAGACCCAGACCCCGTGATGCTTTTCCAGAGACTTCGAAAGATTCACTTAAAACACTTCTGTTAAAGTGAAGATGTTTTAGATTAAAGCTGAAACCGTAGACTTTTTGTCTCTGTATTAATAACCCTTGAGAATAGTGTAGATCATCTGTTCCTGAATAGAAAGCCAGGCTACAGACTGTATTTAATTTTTTTTTTTTTTTGTGGGACATGAAATACCACAAGAAAAATATATATAGCACACATCAAACTGTAATGCTGCACCTGCTATAATACATGGACTTCCCCGGTCACTCTGTTAATACTGTTGTTTATATTAACTATATTTTGCATTTAAAATCATTAATCCCATATCTACATGCACGTTACAGTTTTGTAAGGGGCTGGCTGGAGAACATAGTAATGTGTGGTGTGTCAGTCAGGGAGAATGCATGTCTTTATTAAGTGTTCTGTGTGCTCAGAAAGTTCTGGAGCCACCAGGTTGGAACTGAAGCGGCAACTTGAAAAGGATGCAGTCATATTTGGCCAGAACATGTCTGCAGAAATATGAGAGCCGAGGAGCCAGTATCTGTGTGCCGTTTGTTTGCTTTTGGCAAATTCTTGTGGTGCAGAAAAGAGTGTATGAACTTGCTCATATGGGATATAGGCTATGTTTGGCCTTAAAAATATGTGAAATGTGTTTTTTGTAAAGTTGGGAAATAATACAAGAACACTGCTGTCTTGCTACCAGCAGATTTTTTAATTACACCTGTGAGCGAGACTTTGTTGCAACCATTAGGTTTTTTAACAGGAAATATGCTCTTTCTTTAGGCCACTCGATGACAAATCTGGTCAAGGGACTGGGTGGGTGGGGCCATAGTCCAGTGTCCAATCCAAATGGCACCCACTGTGTCTTCTAGTATCCTGATTGGACCAAACATCACACAGGAATTGCAAAATTCAGTGGTTGAGAATGTCCATGTTTCAGAACCCACCAGTGACCCCTGCTGGTCATTCAGGCCAACCACAGTCTGCCTGCACAAAGTTGCAAAGTGTTTTCCTCTGATTCAGGTTTGTGTCATTTCAGCTCATGGACCTCGGTATGTGATGAAAACAATCAGAAATCGCATTTTGGAGGAGAGCACATCTGTCTGCAGTGGTTGTGAATACAGTGGGGTATTTCAAAATGGGAGAAAAGGGGAGACAAGCATGAAACAAAGTAAAATATCGAATACAAAGTGAGCTGAGTTGTTCCTCTCTGCAGTGGAACAGAGACTGACATCGAGCATCATTTTTCTGTTTCGGATGTGAGGAATGAACGGTGGACTGATATGTGACAGCCCAGCAATATGAAGGCGACACGGAGGTGGGACTGAATTTATGTGGCTGGAATGAGACAAAGATGGACTGTCTTGTTGTGTCTGGACTGCCTTATTTCTGTGGTAAGCATAAGTCACAATACGATCACCATCTATGACTTTTACTAGCCATTGAAAGCACTTGAGTTCTTACCAATATATTGTCTAACACTGAATAGCAGCAGTCTGTTAGTCAATACTGGTTTATAGTGCAAGACAGCAAGTGAGTTCATATGAGTCCAGTTTGGCCTTCGGGATATTGAACAATTGACTCTCCCATCATGTCGAGCTGAGGATTTATACAGTGAAGAAGGCCCATTTCAATGGCTGAACGGGAGGAGGGGACTCACGGCCGCTGTGTAAGCTGTGAATGGAATTCCCCAGAGTAAAACCCTGCTGTAGGGTGAGCTGTGTTGAGAACCTCTGTACTTCATGCCATGAGATCTGAGTCTTCCCTTCCCCTCCAGAATATCATCCACAGTTGTGTGTTAGGAGGACAAAATCTGCAGCTACCCATGAGGCTGCTCATGGCATGGTTCTCTATAAACAGTTATGGCTGCCACAAGACTACTGGTGTCAAAACGTCAAGTACTTCTGACAAGAGGAAAAATTCTAGTAAGCAAACTCCAGCTTTACCATTAGGTATCATGGCAGCCACAGCTGAACTTTGCAAAGGAATGTCATGTAGATGCAGCTGTGTTCCACACTCACAAAATCACAGGGTATTCATCATCATTAATCACTCCTGGTTACTGGAACTGTATTTAATAATGCATATTTTCAATAAAAAGCCGAATTTAAAATGGGAACATTTTTCCAGTTTTTGTCAGCTCAGCTCACTCCTGTAGATTACAGACCTGCCTCCCGTACTCAGAGGCAGTCTAAATAATGCAAGATCCCTCTGGCTAATGTATTTACTTATTTATTCAATCACACGGACCAGCCACGCTCCGCTTGGGTTCATTTTCAGCTGTTTAGCATTCAGGGACACGTCTCTGCCGGTCAGGAAGCTCACCTGTCATAAGCGACCTCAGGAGGGATTCCGGAACTCTGCTTTTTCAGATCACAACCACAGGAAGTCTTTCAACCTTCTGTCTTCAGTCAACCGGCAGCCCCCAATATGGACTTATACCGCAACCTCAAAGCTAGGTTTTGGCAAGAGTATTAGAATGATAAACACAACGCTTAGAAGTGATCTTGATGTGAGCATCCTTTAAAGGGAAACACTACACCCCCATTCATTGTTATTGTATTTTATTTAAACCTAAATCCACTGTTGGAAGGTAGAAGTATATATGTATTCAAGTTTAAAAAAAATGTATAGCATTTTTACAAGGACATTTTCACAAGGCAGCTTTACATAGATCTTGAGCCTGGGCCCCCTCAGAGTTAGCCTGGGGCAACGGCTGCATGGAGAACCTCTCTGTATGAAAGGAGGAAACTTTGAGCAGAACCCAGCTGAGAAGGGCGGCCCATCTGCCTCTGACGGGCACTGAGCGGGTCTGAGAGTTTAGCAGCATATTATACATACAGTATGTTATAAGATATTCAGGATATTAGTGCTATCTGGTCAGTAGAGTTTGGTATGGACAGGCAGGAGAACTGAACCCAAAAGCAAGGGTATATATATAGATAGATATCTAGGTAACGTCTTACTTTCTATGTTCAAAATATTCTTCTTGTTCCTTGTTCCGACATGCATCATTTTTATCAAAATTTCAACAAATAACAATAAATGAGATTTCATTTTGTCCTCGACCACAAGCAAAATGGACAATGGAAAATTTCGCTTTTTGGAACTTCGAATAGCTTTGAGCTACTATTCATTTTCTTTTTTTTTGTATCTTTTTTTTTTTTTGTGTGTTTGTCAGAGAGCAGTGAGCTAACACTGTTTCGCGTTTAATTAACTCAGCTAATGGTTTGGGACCATACACAAGAAGACAAACACAGATTGCACACAGGCTGTATAAAACAACCCTTAGAATCTGAGGAAACTTCAGGCTTCCTCGGTGGCACAGTTTCCTGGCAACCAGCGCCAGGCAAGGAGAAAACGACAGAGAACCTCTTTGACAGACGCTCAATTAAAATGATGACTCTTTCCAATGGATGTATCCCATCATTCACACCTGTGTAAGTCACCGCAGCAAAATTGTTACGCTGTTAAGAAACAAAGTTTGCTGGTGATAAAGTTAATTGGCGATACAGACAGACGGCAAGGGTTTTAAGAGCAAGAACAAACACAGGGACCGAGAAAGTGTTGCTTTTAATGAGACCTTCTCTGCATGCAAATTTACACTGTAAAAAATCGTTTTTTTTTTTTTTACAGCACACTATAAATAAACAAATAACCTGCGAGTACATAATGTGCTGGAGATTCAGGTTTCTTGTAATTATATTCCCTACCTGCCTATAAAGACTGCCTTAGATGGGATCCGAACCTGAAACAGAGCATCTGCTGAAACAGAGTGGAACAGAACAAATACAATTTCATGTTTGAACCTCTGCTATGTGACAGTATTCTTAATTAGCATTCTCTCTCTCGCTCTCTTTCTCTTTCCCCCTTCTGCTCTTAATGTTGTAAAGGCTGGTCCTATAAAGCATAATTTGCATTATAAAGACATTCAATTTACTGATGAGATAAGCACAATCTCCCCCTTACTAGATCTCCACCTATTGGAATATGACAAGCTCAAGCTCCGGTGCTAAGAAGAGGGTCAGCTTTTGCAGTGCTGCTGTTTAACAAAAAAAACTGTCAATTTAGGATTCCAATTAAAGTCCGTGGTTGTTGCATGGTGTACTTTTGCTGAAACAACATCAGATCCTCCTCCTGTTCTACTTTATGCTTACTAGCGTTAGGACATAGCTGAACTGAACTGTGATGTCCAGCAGGGGGCGTTCAAGCAAACTTCCTTATCACAAGGCAGGTCCTCTTGTCTGAGTCTTGAGACAGATACCAAGGGCAAGACACCATACAAATGGTGTACCCTGGAAAAGCATTCCTTTGTCTCTCCTTGAAACGTTTGTAGTACCTTTTGTTAAACAGGAATTTTTATTCTTGACATTAGATTAAAACTTTGATCCATTCCTTGGATCTACCCTTGCTTAGGCTAAAACCAGAGATGATGAGATTTCTGTCACCACACGAGAGACAAAAAACAAATGACAAATTACATTACATGTTGCCTGTTAAAAGTGGTAGGCTATAGCTAGCTAAATTTAAGTAAGAGTTTCTCCAATAACATCAACTGTTATTTCTCCACTTCAATAAATCACTTGTTCCATCTAATTGTTGAGCTAATCTTCCCTGAAATCCATTATTATTTTTATTATTATTATTATTATTATTATGTGAATTTGATTATCTTTAGCTTGCATCCAGAGCAGATATTTCATTTATGTTCAATTGAAAATTGTGCATCTATGATACTCTTATATTAAGAATAATCTGAGCAAATACAAATGATTATTCTTGTTTCACACATTCACCGGGTCGCTTACAAGGGAAACTGCTGGATAATAATTATCTTCCAACCTGCTTCCTTCAGGCATGAAACAGATACAAGAAATGATTAACTCTTTGGAATAAGCTCCCCTACGCCATACACACACACACACACACACACACACCACACAGACCCACACACTGCACATACATACACACACACACCACATAGACCCACACAGACCCACACACACACACACACACACACACCACATAGACCCACACACTGCACACACACACACACACACACACACACACATCACATAGACCCACACACTGCACATACATACACACACACACACCACACAGACCCACACAGACACACACACTGCACATACTCACACACACACACACACCACACAGACCCACACACTGCGCATACATACACACACACACACACACCACACAGACCCACACACTGCACATACACACATACACATACACACATACATACACATACACACACACACACACACCCACACACACACACACACACGCACGCACACACACCACAAAGACATATACTGTATAGCCCTGAAGAAAAGCTGCTCTGCTGTGAGATGGCAGCATACTTGTCTGCCAGCATGTTTACAGGCAGCTTTGCACACATGCACGATCAGACTGTCAGAATGCTTTAACAAAGCATGCTCATGCCACAGCCTGCTGCGTCTGACTGCTCCCTAACCCGCCACCCATATCAGGTTCAAAGTTGACAGGAAAAAAAAAAAAACATGAAATACTTTTCATAGTCATATCCTGACCCCACTCCTTCTCGTTTTTGGAACACCCAGTTTCCAAACGAGTTTAGGAACACCACAATTAATTTAATAGTTGCACAACAGCATTGTTCGGTTATGTCCTGGAGCAAGGAGAGAATCCCGATAGCCTCTGTGTGGGGCCGTTTTGTCCTGGACCCAAGGCCCCTTGCTGTCAGTGTTTTTTTTTTTTTTTAGATGGGGTTCATTTTGTGCTAAAATAGTTAATATGAAGCTCATATCCTCAGTCAGCTTTAAGATGGAGCAGAAGCATGCACAAACAGGTGAGGGTTATTAACTGGGGTGTGAAGTATGAAACATGACAGGATTTCAGTCACATTATCGTCTTTCCAGGCTCTGAAAAACACCCATTTACAGACAATAGATCATGTGAGATATGTTAATCTACATGCACTCTTTAAATGAAAGTGATCTGCAGTGTTTCAATGGATGTCAGCTAAGCTGGCACCAATTTAGGGATTTTGGCATGCGAAGTGAAGTGCGGTTTTGAAAAAGGGTGTTGAAATATTCCTGCTACGAACATTGTGGCACAAAATGAGCCTCAAACATCCATTCACCCTGCTGGATAAAGAAGTCACACTGTGGTGCATGAGAGAAGGCTGAGGTCGCTGTGTGGACCACTGAGCAAGCATGTTTCTGCACACCACCAATGTCCCCATGCACATGGTCCCTACACAAGATTTATCATTTATTCAGTCATTATGCATATAATAATCTGTTTCCACTGAACTCACTATGACAGTTGGTCCATATAATCGAACCTAAGTGAATTATCATAGCATTGATCAGAAACAAAAACAAACAAAAGCAATACCAAAATAAATGCAATGCAGAAAGGCAATGCAAAAAATCCCTAGTGAAATTCATCTGTTGATGTCATGAGAATTATTTGATGGAAACTCACAGAAATGATGAAAAAGAAGGGTGAACCTGGACCTATGAGAGTAGCTCTGAGAGCAGGCTGACATCAAAGAGCGATCCATTAACCTTCCTGAAATGTGCACGTAGGTTAGAGATTACATTTTTATTATCGTTTGTTTTAGTCATGGCCTCAAAATGTTGAAGGCCATGGCTGCTGAAAATGTCAAGTCTTTGAGGATGAAGTAAACATGTTTTCATAAAAACAGGTCGGTCTCGGGTGCCTTTTCACCGTTAGCATTGGCGCTATTATTTTAGCATAGCGTCCCAGCCTGGTCTCTGGAGTGTAAACTTTCCCATATCTTCCTATTCGTGTACCCAGATGTTCTCACTCAGCGCAACTTATTTGAGTCTAATTTGCCATGATAGATTAAAAGGAGATCACAGGGATTACAATGACAGCGAACGGATATGCATAGACATGCATTACCTGAACAGCAGTGCTGAAAGTGAAGGCAAATAATTATCCTTAAGAACCACACACTCGCATCACTGTAAAGTGAAGGTAGTGTGCATTGATTTATGAAAGCAACCATAAATTATGGTGTTTATGTGCTTACCAGACCGTGTTCCATTTGAGCAGCTTGCATTCTATTGTCATGGCGATTATCTGAAAATGCTACTTTAAATTATGCTATTTCAGGATTCACCCAAGGGTGGAGTGGTCAGATTTTTGGAACACAGTACTGGACTCCATGGATACTCAGAATGGGTATGCTTTCACTTTGCATCAGAAGAGGTTGAGCTCATTGCAGGTCTGATGGCCACTGGTGACTGACGGGAGAATAAGGCCCTTTACAAAGAATAATTTTTCTTTTTTTAAAACAAATCAGTGACTCATTGATTTGAATGAAACCATTGTGCTGCAATGTAGAGGAAAAACCCCTCATTCAGCTGGTTTAAAAAAACTACAGTGTTTGTTTGACAGTCCATTTTTGTTAAGGCTATTTTGGGTTCCTGAAACGTCACAGTCCCATCACTGGTTACAGGTGATGCATTCTACCACTAGGGGGCGCAGTGAGGGGGAAAAGAAGGCAGACTTGAGGATGAATGGCCACAGAATGGTAGACCATTTGAGGGACCAGAGTCTTCTGAACAGAATTTATTCAGAGGGTGCTCTAGAGGAAGAAATGATAAAGCAGAAAAGGAGAGGTGAGCTACGGGCATGGATTAACATCACACTCATAGTGCAATGGTTAGAGAGCTGGTCACATCCTCTCACTTGATCAGCTAATTTATCAGTTCATGTCTGTACATCATGATTATCTGTTGACATTCTCCACACTGCAGGAATTAATCATAAGGAAATCTATACATCTGCATGCTGGAGACAATTGAGAAATTATGCTCTTAAAAGACAATTTTTTTTCACTTAAAAAATCAATTTTTCTTTTGACTTGAGATGTTTTGCTTTCTCACAGTATTTTTTTTTCTAAAAACATTCTAAATAGCGCTGGACTAAAATCATAGCCTGTGTGTTCTCAAGGGTGCAATCAACGTCAACACATCAAAGTGATTATCTCCTTAAAAATGTTCAGGTGTCATTCAAAGAAAAGAAACAGAAATTCACCACCATGCCCCTTGAGGTACACCTGCATGGGTCTGACTGTGTAACAATGAATCAGGAAGCTTTAAAACAGGAGTGGAGGCATTAAATCATAGAGATCAAAGAGCTCTCTGGGTTAGAAAAGAGAATTACAAATGACACTTCATTCAAAACTTTTCCCTTGGGACAAAGAAAAACCCAAACCCAGGTTACTGTGTGAATGTGAGGGAGGAAGTTCAGTCGGTCAGCTAACACTTCACTCTAAATATAAACATCCAGTTGGAAGTGTTCATAAAAAATTATCTAAAAATATTTGGCTGATTCAAAGGAAAGCACTAAATAATACACACAGGCCAGTTGCAACTGTTTTCAGCTGTCCAAAAAAACGACAATAAAAATTACTGATGCATCTAAAATTGAGCAGTCTGTAGCCATTCAAACTCATTGGCTAAACCCTGAAAAAAGTCTTTTCTGCCATTTAAGTACTGAAAACAGCTATTACCCACCAAAAGTTAATGTATATGCTACAGACTGGTACTGGTAACCATCCATAATTCACAGTAAATCAAGCTATGGTGCGGGCCAAAAACCGTTATCTGGAATCTTGGAAAAGGTTCAGTGTAGCACAGTTCTAGCCAAGAACAAGAAACACGCTACTTTGCTGTTGTGCTCCAAAAACGACAGCAGCCCAGCTGGGTTTCTCTGCACTGTCAGAGGTATGGAGCAGAGACAGATGCTATGCTAGCACAGGCTCAGTGACTGCAGCCCACGGAGCAGAGGACACTGACGACACGGTCGCCAGGAAACGGACCGGATGGTCAGTTCGGTTCAGGATACATTTCCACTCACAAAGTGCGAAAAGGTGTGGAAATGTTGTCTCCGAGAATGTGAAAACTCTCTCCAGTCTTCCTGAAGTCCACACATTTCTGGGAGGTGGGGAGCATAAATCTGTCAGCCTGGAGGGTATCAGGTACTCAGCCTCCTGCAGCCCAGGGGACGGTGCCTGACCTGGGTCAGCGGTATCGGGGGGGATGGGGAATGTTCCTCATCTCCTGGAATAAAAGGAAAACTCGGAATCCTGGAGTCCCGTATGACTGGTATCCTGTATCTGACTATTTTACACTCAGATATGTTCCGCAGTTTTGCCTTGTATTGTCTGGACATGTAGCGGCAGCACTTTTGCAGTGCCAATGGAGCCACAATGAACCTAATTAAAATGAAATGCTATGCTAATGCAACGTACATTTTTTATGGGTTTCATCAGCCTTTTCTGCTTCAATGGAATCAGCGTGAAAGGCACTGTCCAATTAAACACAAAAGATTTTAAAGATCTGACTTCTGATGCATGTATTTTTTTATGTATGAGTTTGTCATATTGTGCCTGCAATGTAGAAGATAGTTCTTTGTTCTGTGTGTGTTATCTCTTCACACAAAGAGCTTCATTCCCAAGCCACCATCTTTTTTTAATCTTGCTCTCCTATCTTTTTCAGGACCCATTGCTGTATAGTGTCTCCAGGAGGCATACTTAAGGAAACCAAGCTACTTAGGCACAAGTACACCTACTTAACGTAGTCTAAGTCTTGCTTACAGTAGATATGAAAATATACAGACGCAAAAGCTGTGGTTTCAGCTGCCGATGAATCAGTCCTCAACGGTCCACAGCTGGGCTTTCACTCCCTCACCTCTGGCTGTCCCTGGTAACCAGATCCCCCGGTAACAGCCCTTAAAGCTGGGGTGGTGGGGGTCGGGGGGGGGGGGGGGTGGGGGTGTAGGGTTTGGGGGCAGGGTGATTTCATATCTAAAACCATCAGGATGAGACTCCTCTGGCCCCACAGGTTTATGCTGAACCTGCAGAAAAAAAACCGCCTGTGAATAACTGCTAACTGGAGCAGCGGTTTGTATCCGGCCCTATCGTCTTACAAAGAAAATGTGATGGAAGTCAAGCAGCCACAATTTCCCTGTTAATGGAATGACAGCTGTCCTCAGGTTCATAAAAGGGGATCTCACTCACATTTTTTTACCTGTCGTACGCAGAGTGGGTTCCATCGCCGTTATGTTTTGGGAAATTTTAACCAGTGGATAAAGGTTGGGAATTCATTGCATTAAAAAAGCACTCCTAAAAACCCCACTGTTAGTAGTTTATGGAGCTTTGAATATGACCCTGAAGGATCCAACTTTAAATACTTTGTGAAGCACTATTGTTGTACCCTTGAGCTAAGTACTTTATGTAAATTGCTTCAGCAATAACCAAATGCACAAACTTGGACTATAAAACACTAGCTTTGTTTTATGGCCTTGGATAACAGCTTTTGTTAAGTCTATGCTCAGTGAACGTTTTTTTAAAAGCAATATACAGTCGGCAATATTACCAAATGGGTAAAACAAAAGTTTTTACAGTATTTTTACATCCATGTCTCAAATTAGTGCTAATTTTCTAATCATGTCAACCCGAATGGTGTGCATTATTTGGCATGTATTTGGTTCTTGTGGTGTTTGAGCACTGCAAAATGACTCATGTGAGTGAGACTGTGTGGTATGTTCTGTAGGGCAGCCATTTGCCTGTCCTGTGTAAGAATCCCCTGAAAGGCCAGTGTTTGTACCCTGGCCCATGTACATTCCTATCTAAAGCTCCATCATTATCTATAATCCTCTCAAACTTTTCTACTACATAGAATAAAGAGGAAAAATATGAAAGAGAGTGGGTACTGGTGAGCTACCCAGTACCCCTTTCTTATTAAAAAAAATGTTCTATTGTATTATATTATTTTGTACGTTCGGTCACTTGACAACCCACCTAAGGGTTCTTCCTCTTCATTCTGGAATGTCATATCTGGTGAGATTCTATATCCAGTTCTACACTCAACTTTTTTGGAAAATGTTATAAGTTTATCCGGCTTTTCTCACTGTACTAGATTTTTTTTTCCACAGTGTGTGTAAGTGTGTGTACACAGTAGTGTTTTAAAGCACCAAACAGGAGAAAATAGTACAAACTCAGCACATCCTGGTGTGAAATTAGAGACACAGATTATATTTCAAAGCAAGCTCTCAGGCACTGGCAGTGATTACAACTAATTACTCAACAGTTTCAAATAGCTTTCAGCCAAACTGTTTAAAGGTGCACAGAGTATTTTATCTTTCAGTTAAAAACGGCTGCAGAGCACTATGTTATCACACAGTTTGTCTTCAGACGGAATGCAGGGCAGAAAGACCCAGCACAGGTTTCATTGTGGTTTTAGCTGCCCATTTATTTTGCCTGATAGTTTTTCCCTCCATTTTTCTTACATAACCGGAGCAGCACAGCAGGCCTCTCTCACCTCTGGACTCAGAGTTTAGTCACTCCACATGTGACTCCCGCTTTCCAGTGTTGCAATGAACCCTCGCTTCTTTCCACACTGCAGATTTGACACCAATAACAAATTGGCAATAGCATCGGAGGAACACTAAGACACAATAGTGAGTACCTTTCACAAACCTGCCTGCATCCAGCCAGCCAGGGGAAGCTGCAAGAAAGCAATGAGATTTAACCACCTTCCACCTTCAAGCGCAGACTGAAGACTCACCACCTCAGGACACGCCTCTCCCTGTCTCTCCCAAGCTCCTCTAGTCAGCCTTAGTCTTACTAGTAGGGACCTAATTTTTCTGTTTTATGATTGTTGTTGTTACAAATTTTTTTTCTACAGTTCGTTTACAGGGTTTAGTCTATGCTTATGCAATCCCTTCTGGCACTTTTAGCCCACTGTAGGACTTTCAGCACTCTCATTCCCGACTTAATGCACTTTGAGTTGTAGGTCACTCTGGATAAGAGCGTCTGCCTGTAATTATTAAAATACCTCATTAAGGCTGAGCCAGGTACCATACCTTTACCACTTTACCATGTGGACCTTGAGTCGTAGCCGACAAGAGCGGAGCTGGGACTCGAACACCCGCAAACGTGTGATTTCAGTCTATGAGCCACCCAGAGGCCATTTTGATTCAACTGAAAGTATTTTATCTTCACAAGCTGATTGGTGCACTGATCCTCCTTAATGAGCGAAGTCATTCATTTAACCTATCGTCTGTTGTCAGTTCTGCATCCTGCCCTAGTTATATAGCTTGTAATTAGATAAGCAGGCAGATTTAATTAATTTTGGTGTTTATTTTTGAATGCCGGAGCCCACGTAGGCGCCTGTGTCATTATTTGTGTGTGGCGAGGAGTTTTGTGCAAAGCCGAGATGACATGGTTATTAATCATGTTGTTTGGTAATTAATTGTTTCCTGCTGTCACACTGCTCTCGCGAGACACATGATAAACAGCCAAATTTATCTCCGACGAAGTAACTGTGATGGCCAAGAGGGTTTCCAAGGATAGCCAGACTTTCGTCTTCTTCTGTAGCAACACAGCTGACAGAGTTGTATCAGTTACTTTTAGGAAGAATGTGAGATAATGTTATTATAGGAATGTTTCTCAAACAACAAAAAAAAATAACATTTTAGAACGTATTTATTGTTCCAAACAATCGTGTTCAGTCAGTGACGCAGAAATTTTTCAGGCATGTCACATGCCAATTTATTGATGGCAACATCCCTCGACGATTATAAAAACATAAAATGGAGGGCAATGCAACTTACATTTCAGGAATGTTTGAAATTAAGCTACAATATCGAAGTGGCAGATTTATTCAACATTGATAGCATTACTGATAAAATTAACATGGGTGCCCATACATAATTCAGATTGTCAAACCATTTCCGCTTTTTTCCCACCCCTAATTCTGAAGCTGAAATTTTTTTATCCATGGCAACTACCTGATCCTGCTACCTCAGGAACAGGATGTCATGACTCATGACTCTTCTGGTTCACGTGACGACCAGCCCTCATGTCTTTCCCTGCTGCAGACACAGTAACAATTACTCGCTGCCTATGTCATCAAAGGATAACAAAGTTAGCTATATTCTCGGTTCATGCATTGACAGGCATACAGCCAAGCATGAGTTGCTGCTGGGCAGTGATGAGACAGACTAACCTGGCTTAACCTCTACCATTCCCTGGTGAGGTTGAGCCAGTTTTGCCTCGGCATTGCAGACCTCCGGCCATAGCTCCAGTTAATGGCACTGCTGAGAGTTGAACCCCCGGTCTTTTCTGCATGCATTAGCCACCCAAAGGGCACAGGTGTTTTTTTTTCTTTTTTAAAGAAACAGCCTGGGTCTTCTGGGTGGTTCACAGGGTAAGACATTTCCCTCAGAGCCCTGAGATCAGGAGTTCAAATCCGGGTCTCACCATTGCCAGCCTTGGCCGGAGGTCCCCCTTAGCAAGGCAACAAAAAGCCCAGCCTCGCCAGGGATGATAGGGGGCAAGCTGGCCAAGTTTGTTGGTCTCATCGCTATAGCGCCCTCTCTGGTCATGCTGGGTGCCTGTGGCGGCACAAACTGAGGGCGCGCTGACTGCGCCATCCTCGAAAGTCATAGGCAGTGTGGATAGAAGGGAGATTGCCGTCAGTTCATAAAAAAAAAAGAAACAGTCAATACAAGACAGCATTGACCTTTCCCTCAGTGTTTCATCTGAGAACGAACCTTCAAAGCACACCCAAGAAATACGACATAAATGTGTGCTTGGGATGCTTATTCCTGTTAATTTGAAGTGGGGGGCATTTTCAGCCAATACTCACTCAATGGGGGTCATGTTTACCGCATTGACCCAGTGACCGTCATCTTCGGAGATGTACGGGAGACAGGCCTGTGAGAGCAGAGTTTGTCGATTTCTCCACGGAAGCGGCTTGCCTCGGTATTGACCTCCATGTTGTGAAGACTATTTTAGGAAAACTAATGGGCTGTTAGAGGGTAAAGTATTACATTTCAGCCGTGTCAAGAAATGTATTTTGTAATAGCTGGTAATGGGAGATTGTTTCTCAGCTACATAACACACAGTTACATCACTGACAGACTGATGGAACTGACTGCACCCATGTCTGAGACACTGTAAGTCCATGATACAAAAATTAAGGAATATATACAGTCATATATACACAATTCATTGGCTAAGACTCAATCAGCATTTGTCCCCAACTTTTACTTATGATTCAAAAAAACCGTTATGCTTTTTCTCTACCAGAACAGTTTGCTGAGTTCATTTTCTTGATTGCTGAACTTGTCAGACTGTATCGGTGAAGATAAAAAATGAACACTTGCATTTAACTGTGAGCCAAAGGTGAGAAGAAATATAGATTGAACCCTGTTTTTGTGTAGGCCGGAACAGTCATTTTTAAGCAGCTAATTCTGTTTATGGTGAACACGTGGGAATTTCTCCTCATGAGAAGGAATGGCCAATGTGTGGTCAGCCCACAGGAGGTTTCTGGTAGTCATTCCACATTCACACTGTGGTTCCATGCTTGAGTGGAAAAGTACTGTGAGCACTGACTGTGGTCCTTTGGCTGGCCATCCCTCAAAAGCAGCTTATGAATCACTGGATATGAGTCACTGACCAGACAGGAACCGGATCCACCTGTTATCTCAGGTGCTATCCAGCTGCCCATTTTCAGCCCTCTCTGAAAACCAGGGGTGGCCAGTCTCACCTGCAGAGGGATGGAGCAGCTGCAGGTTTTCATTCCAAACCGGGCGCAAACACACCTGATAGACCTGGTCAATCGTGTGAGAACCGAGACCAGTTAATTAAATGGGTATTTCAGTTTCCTCTCACTGCTCTGTTGCAGCTGCTCCTGGCTGGCTGGCCGCAGGCAGGTTTATGAAGTGTTGGCCCTTTTACTCGGTGGTTCCTCTTACAGTATAGGCAATTTGTTATTGGTGTCAAATCTGCAGTGTGGAAAGAAGCGAGGATCCATTATAACATTAACTAGCGATAGTCACATATGGATTGTGTAACCCCTGAGTCTGCTTGCTGTGCTGCACAGGTTAGGTCAGAATAAATGGAGGGAAAAAACTATCAGGTAAAAGAAATGCCAGCTAGCATCATGGTGACACCTGTGCTGGAGTCAGGTGTGCCTATGCTCAGGTGGACTTGACGCTCCCCTGGTCATTTGTAGGTAAGATAGGTTACCCTGGTATCCATGTAATGGATGACAGGTCCTTCTCTGAATACTCTGAAGAGGTATCCACCCTCCCGCTTACTTCCTCGTTGCATTGATCTGAAGTGATTACTGATCGATTAGTTCGGGTTACTGCCGTATCGCTTTCACCTGCCCATGCTCTATTGATCAGGTGAAGGAAGGAGGGATGTACGGTTTTTTAGGAAGGTTCCTGCCCCATTTCAATAGGCGAATGAGGCGTCATGACAACAAAAATGGGTGGAGCTACAGTATGTTTCCAGTATCTCACTGATTTCAAGCAAACATCGTGTTTTACTGGCTATAACAAAACTGGACGCTTGAGCCAATTTTGTTCTTGACAAATGGTGTGCTTGGACGCACCCCCGAACTGCTGCTTTGATAAAACCAAGTGCACTGATTCAGGTGATCTGATTCACACGGTGACTAATCTAGCCTCTTTACATTCTGCAGACGCACCACCAATGACATGGTGCCCATATTGTTGGAGGATTATAAGGTCAGTCTGAGCTCACATATGGCATTGGTAGGTGCCCAGCTTGACCAGGAGAAGCCCCTAGAGTGATGAACCCAGCAAAACCAGCCAACATACCCCTTACACTCTTAAAAACTGATATAAATACTGATATATATATATATATATATATATATCAGTATTTATATCAGTATTTATATATATATATATATATATATACTGCTCAAATGTTCTCTGTTGAACGTGATTCCAAAAGGTTATATAAAGAACCCCTTAAAGATACCAATATCTAATATGAACGTTTAAGGGTTCCCCCAGCAGGACAAATGAAGAAAATTAAACGGTGCTAGACAGAACTTTTTCCTCTAAGAGTGTATCTTCCCTGCTGGGACTGGGCTGCTTGTGGCCTTGGCGATGCAGGCCTCCGGTCGTAGGCAACAGCAGTGTTGCAGCTGGGAGGCAAACGCCCAGTCAGAGCTCACGCTGGCTTTGGGAATGAACAGCTTTACTGGAAGAGTCGCGAAGATCCCCGGTCACTGCAATATTTAAGTTGACTGGTGTGGACGCGTAAGTATGATACTCAGCATTTGTTTTCCACACATTACTGATGATGATGCTACGGAGACTGCACTAAGCAGGGCACATTAGGACAGCCCTGAGCTTCACAGCCTCAGACGCATGGGTTCTCCACTCTGTGGCCTCTGTTGAATACGTAGCAAAGCTAATTTGCTGCAAGGTTAAAATGAGCAGTGCCAGCCATTCAGAACAGCACATTCTATTTTTTTCGGGCCCAGCTCAGAATTGATCCATCACAGAATGTGCTCTTTCTCACCCAGGAGGGATTGCTGTGGGAGGGACAGGCTTTTGTATTTGTCCTGTACCAAATCAGCAGACACCTTTAATCAGCTAACCGCGCTCTCCATCGAGGCCTTGATAAGTTGAAATCACTGGGTTTTGTGCTGGGCTACAACAAAGGGACTCACTGACAGTAAGATTGTACAGATCTGCATTGTTTAGTCTTTAAAAGAAATTATTTTCTTAATCATTTATATTTTTCTTATTCTTATTGTCTTTGTGTCATAGGAGCCACCTTTGTGCAATAACTTTGAGTATATAAAAAGAGCAATGTTTTTTTTTAAATGTAAGTATTTAGAAACGACGATAAATAAATGATGGAACAGCCTGACACTATGCCGAACTTTTCTTCATTTTAAAGGACATTTTTCACTTGGTATTTATTGTATTTCACCAGCAGAGACATCTTATTCCGCAAGTATGAATGTACGTGTTGAGAATACGTTATGGGGAAAAATGCAGAATAAGGGAAAATATGCGGCATGACATGTACATCCCTCAGCGAATCCATGAGTGTTGCATTATTAATAACAATTAAATGGCTAATAGAGATGGCTGTATTGGGATATGAAATATGATGGTTATTAATGAGAGCTCAACAAGTGGCTCAAAAGGGCTGAATTGACAGGGCTGTATCGATGTCTTCCAGATACACGACCGAGTTACAGGATGTGAAAACCGGCTGCGGAAAACTCCTCTGAAAAAGGCCTCTGCTTATTAACACTGAGACTTCATTATTAACGCTGATCCGCAAACAAATAAAAATTGAACATCTATAATGGAAACAAACTGACACACACACGATAATCGAATACTATGAATAAGACTATGACTAACACTACCCAATAACATTTATAACGCAATAAAATGACTTTTGATTTTTTCCCTTCTCTTGACTGAAGACATGTCCTGCTGTTTGAACTGAAAATGAAAGGGCCACATTTGCATGACAGCCCTAGAGAAGCAGAAGTATCACTACTCTCTTGAAGTAAATAGACCTTACTGCTAAAAAATTCATCTCCGTTATTTAAAATGTGAAAGTCTAACGGATGTTTTATCCATGCCTAACTGTGCCACATTACTAGCAAACAAAAACAGCACTTAGGTGGCTGTATAATGCCTTGCATGTCTGAGTTTCCAACCTCAGGGAGTAATCGCTCGAAGAGACCCATACAACATCTGCTTGTGTCATGCTGCACTGAGACTAGAACACGGCCCAAATGTTTTCTGCAATTGCCACATATTCCTGATTTGGAAGAGCAGATTTTCCTGTGCAGCCCGTTTTCTTGTCTTGTCGTGTCTTGGAGGAGGAATGACCTTGACGAGGAAACTGAAATATCTTGGGGTGTCTCCAGGCCCACTGGTATGCATAATGCATGCTTTACATTATTGATAAGTGCAGACAGGGTTACAGAGAGAGACACAGTACCCACACGCGTGTTTGAGCATAGGAGAGGGCCTCTCTGCAAACATATGCCAGACCTACCAACGTGAGAGACAGAGCATTGGGTGGTATGAGCAGAGAGATGGGTGGGGAGCAAGCGGGGTGCGCGGTGGGGGGTGAATAAAAAAGATTGTCACTGTCAGGCTCCTCTTTTATCATCTTTTATTATTTAAACAAAGCCTGTACCTCACCGGCAAAGAAAGGCAATCGCTTTAGTCTCAAGCGGCTTGTAGCGATCACTCCATTTTAACTACATCTCCTTTCCCATTACAAATTCACGAATGAGACTGCAGGCTGGGTCTTTTGAAATGCAGGCAAACAGATAAGAAGACGTTAAATAAGGTGTAACATATTTGTTGGATTAGTGTGTACAGAAATAACACAAAAAGGGGGAAAGGTGGTTTTGGTGGCTTTGATCAATGTAGTTGAACAAAATACCTAAATAAATACCTTACATATGGTACCAAGCATTGCAATGTTGCTGCGTTAATCCATGAAAATCCAAAAGTTATCTTGGGGGAATTGCAGTTTGATGGTTGACAATATGCACATCAAAGAGAACAATATTTGTACTCACACTTTTGCTGTTTCCACAAAACCGCAGACAACGTGCTTACAGTACGAGGGAGGCTGCAGCGCATGGATAACTGTAAACTCATCAACATCTTCAACACAAAAGACGGTAAACATGATCAGGTCTCTGAGCTCCAGCTAACTGTAGTCATTTCCATTTCAGTTCCATTTGACCAAGAATATATTAGGAGTTTTCTTTTTTTATGCTGGGTAACCTTGAGCGCAAAGATTGCTGCAGGAAACGTGGATTGCTATTTGCTTTTGGGTATATTTCCAAAAGTACTACTGTACCAAACCCATCACTTGAATGTTTTGGATTCACAATGTCAGTTGAGTAAATACAGAAGGTATGAATCAATATTTCTTCCTCTATAAAGTATAACTTTTCACTCAGCAAAGTGAACTTTTTTTTTCAGCTTTGCAGAATATAAGAGAAGACACCCGGGTGTAAAAACGGCTGGGATTGAGATTGATGAGATTGACTTTAATACCATTCCTGCGCCAGTCCTCTGCAGGACTCTCCCTCCCTCCAGCATCTCCTCCTATAATAAATGAAAGCCTATTATATACTCATGTCTTTGTGCCAAACCAGTCCCTATATCTGCAGAATGGTTCAAAAATGGCATAATGCCTTATGTCTGCCAGGCATCTGTGTGAATTACCGTAGATTTCCTTTTGGTGGCAGTACATATTGAGTGTTTACTTGGGAAACCACACACGCCATGGAAACAAGCGAGAGAACTGTCACAGCCTAATTACTAAATAATGTGCACGCTGTACATAGGAATTAGTGGTGTACTGTACAAAACAAACTGCAAAAATCTCCTTTTTGATTTGACAAGTGCCCATAAGCATTAGAAGCTTGATTTCAGAGATTTTCTTCAGGAGAAAATTCAGTCTGAACATCTTGATTTGTTTATACCTTTAAGGACTTTTTGCATCAATGTCTTGTTTTTTTTTATTAAATTGGCTGGATGGAACAAAACACATATCAAATTACCACATTATGCAGGACTACAACTACAGAAATAATTGATGTATTTCTGGAACAAATCAGTTGTACAAATTGTATTCTATAATGACTCTTTAAACCTCAGGCGTTTAAAAACTGTAATGAGCTAATTAATCAGGTTGTTTCTGATAAAAGCTAAAATTAAATTATGGGAAACAGCATCAAATGAGAAAGTGTCTAGGATGAATGGCATAGGGGTTCAATGGCAGGGTGATGTATATTTACTACTTATAATACTTTTATTTATACTGTTTGAATTATTTTTTAAATAATTTTTCTAGTGCTATTTTGATTCATTAAAAGGCACTTTATTTTTTAAAGGAACAGCTACCACGCTTTCCAGGTCATTTTAACTTTGTAATAATGATTTATCAGGTGGTTGCTTACTCTGGAGAATAACAGGAAAAAACATTAAGAATGTTTTTTGTCATTATCTGCATTTTTTGCATTTGCACAAAAAATACCCGCAACAGTTAAGAGAAAAATTCAAATATTCAAAACATGAGTATTCAAAAACTCCAGCTTTCGGTTTCATTGTGTCATTCCAGAGTTATGGTTGCAAGAGATTGGCTGCTGCGGGCGCTCATTTGCATAGCCACTCCTCCCCCAGTAAGTCTCTCCGCAGCGTATGATGCAGTCTAGTATTGTTCCAAGCGTTTTCAGGTCGGCGGCTGAAGTTCGGGGAAAGAACATTCGGATGAGACATTTCCACTAAAGCAAGTAGACAGAATAATTTGGCAAGAAATAAAGTGGCGATTCACATTCAAGGGGAAATAAAATACTTATCTCGGCACTGGAGGCACGGGAAAAACGGCAGCTCTCTGAGGGGGCGAACGGTTTGTAGCGTTTATTTTGAAGCACGTCTACAGTATGTATTGCAGATATGGCAAGAAGGGGTAAGACCGTTGTGAGGACCCTGGAGGATTTAACTCTTGATTCTGGTTATGGTGGAGCGGCGGACTCCTTCAGGTCGTCTAGCTTGTCTTTGTGCTGTTCAGATACGCATCTGCCGTATGCACATGGAGGGAATTGTTGGCATCTAACGGACTCCATGCACAGTCGACACAACAGCTTGGACACGGTCAACACTGTTCTGGTTGAAGACACCGAGATCCTGGAGTGCTCCGGCCAGTGCGCTAAACTGCCCGAGCTTGAGGACGTGCCGTGGAGTCTCGGGGATGTGGAGAGCGCCCTGCAGAAGGAGGAAGAGCTGAGAGCCGGGACCCCATCGCAGGAGATCCTGGCGAAGCTCTCCGCGCTGGTCAGCCGCGCGTTGGTGAGGATCGCCAGGGAGGCACAGCGCCTGAGCTTGCGCTACGCCAAGTGCACTAAGTATGAGATCCAGAGCGCCATCAAGGTGGTCCTGTCATGGACCCTGTCCGTCAACTGCATCACCGCGGCGCTCAGCGCCCTGTCGCTTTACAACATGAGCACGGGCGACAAGTTCAGCCGCGGCAAGTCGGCCAGGTGCGGGCTCATCTTTTCCGTGGGGAAGTTCTTCAGGTGGATGGTTGACAGCCGGGTTGCTCTGAGGGTCCACGAGCACGCGGCAATCTACCTTACCGCCTGCATGGAGAGTCTTTTCCGAGAGGTGTTTACGCGAGTGCTGCGCAGCGCGCTGGTCGAGAAGGACAACGGAATCCCGAAGTTTACTGTCGAGTCTGTGGAACAAGCTATCAACAACGACTCGGAGATCTGGGGTCTACTGCAGCCGTATCAGCACCTCATTTGTGGGAAGAACGCAAGCGGTAAGTGGTTTTGAATGCTCACACACACAAGGCGCACAGGTTTTTCATTACTGAATGACAGTAGCGACGCTGTGATACTTACATTACTTATCCAGTGGAAATAAGGATAAGCATTTGCTCCGGGACTTTGGGGAGAGTGTGCTGTCACACGCCTGTGCCACACCGCCATTGATATCCATTAACATCCATTTGATTTCTATAGTACTTTGGTGGATTTTTTAAAATGATATCACGCCCACTGCCATGGTAGTGTGACGGTGTTTTAGGCCCATATCAGTGAATATTCCTGGATTGTGTGTGCATTGCGCTGACTCGGTGCTGCGTAACTGCATTTTCTTTGAGCAGCACAGTCGTCCAGTTTCAAATTGATGTAACGTGATGAGTCAAGGTGTCTGCGCAAACATGACAGGGCGCATCGCATTTATCGCCCTCTGTTGTAATTAATTTATTATTCTTTCAGGACTGACTCATTTATTTCTGCCCTCTGTTGAAATTCAACAATCAGATTCTCTTCACTGGTTCACTGATTATAATGATCCCTGGTTATTCAAGCGTACACAATTACCTGTCATAGACGTAGACGTTTCCCTTTTTATTGGCTGTACTGGTTTCTTTATGTATTTTTACAGATATATCTGCCAACTAAAAAAACCTCCTGATCTGGGTATGAATGAATCATTTCTGTGAGCGCAAAATGTGAAACGTGATTATTAGCCCAAGCAGTGCTGAATTAACCTCAGTGGGACAGCATTGGGAGGTGTCATCGTTATGACAGTATGATGCCAATTTTAGTAATTGTATTTTTCTCCAAAAGGGCCATTCAAAACTGTCATTTGCATATCATTTTGATAACCACTTTTCAAGCAGTACAGCAAGACTGTAATTCTGCAGCGCTTTTGCTGTATTTGATGAGAGTTACTGAGATATTACACCAAGTATTATAAGGAAAGAAGAAAATAATTAATAGAATGTGGTCTGACCTTGAGACAATGAGAAATATGTGATAGTTCAGCAATGTGTTGCATGCAAGAGATGAGTTGTTTTTTGAAATATATGTCAAACTCAGGTGGAGGTCATTATAAACATACTAACCTTGAGCATGTAGAAAGTTCAGTTCAGTGCTTACAAATAGATTATAAGTTCCAAAAGGGAAATACTAAATTGGCTGGTATTGTAAAGACAAAGACAAGCACAAACCTGGTCCACGTGAAGGGAATATGTAACCTACATGTTCCCTAGGATTTTGTTTTAATATCGGAGAAGCAGGTGGGGAAGGATTACATTTTGCCTTGGTAGTACAGTTTGTAAAGATGGTCCCATCCGCTTCCAATTACAGTTCTTTATCACTGCATTGCAGAGTAGTGTAAAATGGCATTCAGAGAACAGTTCTGCTACTTGGACAGAGTCGATAGTGTCACTTGGTCCTTATCTCAAGATCTATCTGATATGAATGTCTCATTGCATGCTTACTTTTGTTCCAAATTGATTTATATACATAAATACCCCATTTATGTCAATATTAAAATACCATGAAACATTATATAGACCTAGACCAATAAAATGAGAAAATGTGAATGCCCAGACAAGCTTTAGTTTATTTAATTGTGTTTTTTTTGTGTTTGCTGTAGTTATGAGAGGGCACACGGTGCTCTCTGTTCAGCGGTAGAGATGGGTAAAGGGTGCTGAGTTACTGCTCAGAACATGCTGTGGATTTTCTCTCCTCCGGGCCCAGAAAACACAGGCTGTTTTGGTTCATCTGTGTGAGCCACACTTTCCGCTCCCTCCAAGTGCGGCTATGCCATGTGCCAGATGATCTCTCTGAGTGTCTGTCTGAAGCAGCGGACCTCTCCTAATTTTCCGTCCCTTTGCTGCATGCTGGTAGGCCGCGGATACAGGGGGATCGTTTAAAAGGTCCTGCTCCACTGTGTCTCAAAGCGGCATCCTGACGCTGTAAACAAGGGGAGACGTACCAGAATGAACTCCCGGGTCAATGGAGTTTATAAACATATAGCATAACCTAAACAGCATTACATCCAGATTTAACGTTTGAACATATAATATTGTTGGATTCCTTGGATTCTTACCTCTAGAGGGGAGGACAGTGATTTTTTTATTTCTCCTGAAGCATGGAGAAAGGGTCCCAGTCCAGCTTCCCATTTTAAATTAATGGCAAACACGAATGTTATTGTGGATAATTATGGATATTTATGACAGAAAGAAAATTCAGAGCATGTGTTCATTCAAAAATGTTCCATATCTGAAACAGGACCTTTCGTTTTTTTTTTTTATCAGTAGGTCATTTTAAATTGTTCTGTCAAGATCCCTGCCATTGGCTTAACAGCAGGAGAAATCTCAGTGCTCCGACCTTTCTGGCAGTGGTTGAGTCATGCTAACGTGCTGTCGTGCTATCGTGCTAGGCTTAGGTGACAGCCGCTTGCGTGCGTGCGTCTTTGCGGCGGCCACGCTACAATGAGCATTGCCTCTGAGGAGGTGTTGGCGGGTGTGCGGCGGGTTCAGCAGGCAGGAGAGACCCTTTGGAAATGCCCTCCGGAGACTCCGTATCTCTGTAGCTCTGGGGTGGGGGATTATGGGAAATGCATGTTGTGTGGCATTGTGTAACTACAGCTATGGTGGACAAATGTTGTCTTTAAAGTAATGTCTTGGTATTTCTAGACAATGATACTGATGTTTATTTATGTATTCTTCTGTTGCTCTTTTACTTGTTTATTTTATGTATGTTGTTATAGATTAAAACACAAAAGATGGTATTAAGAATAAAGTAACACAGTGCACAGATTCATTACTAGTAGAAACATAAGATATGCATCAAATACAGTCAAAGCACTCATACATGTGTTTAAAAGGGCGAGAACAAGAGTTGAAAGAAAACACATCTTAGTACAATATGCTTTAGGGTGCAACTTCTTTTCTCTTGTCATCAATATCAACATGTTTTTTTTCTGTGAAAACAAGCCTGTCAAGTGCTCTAGATTTTAAAACTAAGAGATGCCAAGCTACAATCTCTCCACCACCAGTCAGGGCTCTTCTGCAGTGAGCTTTTGACAGGAGCACAAAAGCCATTCCTGCTGTATTTTAAAACACTCATTTTCATCCAATACATTGTTTTGTTTTTCTACAATTAGAATGCCATCTTATAATTGTAGGCCTGTCTCATTGCCACAAGCATCCTTCAGTTGGGAAAGCAGAGGGTTTGAAAACTGAAGCTTTACGTGTGCTACGTTTATTGATATGATTTATCAAAGTTAACTGCGCTTAGATTACAGTGTTTGCATTACTGTGAGTACATATTGCACAATGGTAATATCTTCCAACACACATTTCGTTTAGAAAGCAAGCAGGCCCCCTAGCTATTGGTTCTTAAGGTTTAGTTATATTATGCTGTTAATTAGATTTATAATTAGTCTGCTAAAAATGAAGCTTTGGCAAGATGTAAGTGCTGTACTTACAATTAATAAATGGCAAACAGAAGGTGGATGCGTCAGTGTTAAAAGGGTAATATCATAGAGTGAAGTACCTGAAAAATCAAGGATTCTGCTTCTGATTGTTGGTGGTCTTCCCCCTTAAGCTCAGATTCTACACTCCCCGAATATGTCACAGTATATATAATAATAAAGTGAATACACAATGCACAATTAAGACAATTGTATGATTCAAACACATACTTCCATATCACGCAGTACATCCTTTTTCTTTGCTTGTGTGAGTGAGTGTGTGTGTGTATGTGAGATGTGTGTGTGAATGTGTGTGTGTGTGTGTGAGTGTGTGTGTGTGTGTGTGTGTGTGTGTGTGTGTGTATGTGTGTGTGTGTGAATGTGTGTGTGTGTGTGTGTGTGTGAATGTGTGTGTGTGAGTGTGAATGTGTGTGTGTGAGTGTGTGAATGTGTGAGTGTGTGAATGTGTGTGTGTGTGTGTGTGTGTGTGTGTGTGTGTGAATGTGTGTGTGTGTGTGTGTGTGTGTGTGTGTGTGTATGTGTGTGTGTGTGTGTGAATGTGTGTGTGTGTGTGTGTGTGTGTGTGTGTGAGTGTGTGTGTGTGTGTGTGTGTGAGTGTGAATGTTTATTTTTAATTTAATGTGAATCAATGTACATTTATTGGATTACAGTGAAAACACAGACTCCTGGCTTTTTGGTACTAAGCAGTCTATTTCTGTCGGCAGAAATGAAAGGTGAATTTCAATGGTGAGGCTCTTACATCAGATTAGTACTGTAGCCCATATGTAAGTGAAATGAAGTGAAATACCATAGGGGGTCTATTTGAGAGCAGCAAATGAGCGCAGCACGTGTCGTCCATTTGCTTCTTAGAACGCTGAGAGTCTCGATGTGGCATTGACATCATGTGACCTGTCATTTTTATCCCCCCGCCCCCACCCCTCTCAGTGGGAACTACCGAAAACCACACAGCAGGGGCTACCCGGCCGTGGTCACAGCGTGGTCACAGCGCGCACACAGACCACATGCACATGTTTACTCTCACATTTACATTTAAAATCTATATTTAGCAGGCAGACACTCATATACATACTGACTCACAAAAGGACATACAGGAGGGCTCGGGCAAACAGCAGAGAGTTAGTACTGTTACCCGCACCTGACAGTAGTAGTGGTCATTAAAAAAAGCCTGCAAACATAACCTCACCTTAAATGCCTTGGAAGGTTCAACTGGGAGACTAAGGACACAGTGCTTGAGCAAGGCAAAGTGTGGGTGGGGCGTTTACCCCTGAATAAGTGATCACAGCTCAGGGTTTGTTGGACCGAGAAGTAGCTTAAATAGGTGATTTTGCTCTCACGCAGGCACCCACCTTCCACATGCAGACTTACAGATGTCAGTCAGTTCCTACTGTAGATGACATCATCACTCCTGGGCTACAGAGGATATTAGCATATATGCATAAATAAACAAATGCATGCGTATGCACACATGTCCTGATAATCACATGGACAGTATATTCTTTTGTTTCCTTTGCATCAGACTCATAATAGAAAAGCACAGTTCGGGTTCCCAAAGGGGTATTTAGTACAGAGCTGGCTACAGGGCACTTCACTGCCATTCAGTTGCTAAATAGAGGAGATAAGTGCTCGGTCGAGGTATGCAGACAGGAGTGAACGGTCTGTTTATACTGTCTGAGAAAGGGCTGGAGGGTGAGGAATGTCTCCGTGACGGGACCTGGGTTTCGCTTGGCCCCAAATCTCCCCCCACGGCCCACCCCCCAGAGCCACCTCACCCACCCCCCAAGCGGAGAGGTCCCGCTATTCCACCTCCCACAAGGCCACCAGCATCACCAGAACGAAAACATCGCTGCTTTCCGTGCACACAAAAACACGCAGGTTTATAACACATGTATCAGTTAAAGCGGTAAAAATAGCATCGAATGTTTGACTTAAATGTTTCCTTAACATCCTGTAAATTCCAAGCCAAAACATCGACTGCTGTTCCTGTGTTAGGCTAAATCTAAGTTCCCCCCCTTTCCTTGTTACCTAAGGCTTGCTGCTCAGCCTGTAGGCAATGAAACAATTAGCTGAGGAAATGTGACTGGAGAGCCTTCCCATTGGGTTGAGAACAGGCACATTTCAGTGCTGGTGTCTACTGCCTTCTCCTTCAGAATGATGTGGGTGGCCCTGGACTGCATGTGTCTAAATCAAATCTTCGGCCTGTATCTGAAAAAGACAGTGTGAGGAGGTAATGCCGCTGGGTCGTAACTCCACCTCCTCCTCTCACTGCTAAATCAGTGGAGGTGTCTTTTGAGCTGAAGAACCCTCTGTAATGGTGACAAAGCTGTTGTTGGTTTTTTTTTCTCTCTGCATTTCTGAAGTCACACTTGCAACATTGGCTGAGGGTTTGGTGTGTTAGTTTCATCTGGACTGCAGCCTCTGATAGAATCCTTTCTCTTCCGTGGGGGCAGAAAGGGTATTCGTTATACCCGAATGGGGTCATATGTGACACTTTAGTCATGTGGTAGATCAATTGTTTTTAAGGTGAAATGCCACATAATAAATAATAATTTTTGGCTTGAGTTCCCCTTTAAATGAAGAGCCAATCAGAGAGCAGGAGGGAGGAACATAAGGGTCATTTGAGCCTCTGCACCACAAAAGGTACTGGCAGTACTGTCACTATTCACAATCCAAATAATGGCACCATTCATCAATTAAGCTGTATTTTAAATGTTACTGTTAATCGGATCCAGTTACTGTTAACCTGATCCAAGCTCCAAAAAATGAGAAGCACTACTTTTCACTTGCATCTGTTTGAAGAGTGTGAAAGTGGACAAAATGTAATAATAATAATAATAATAATAATAATAATAATTGCTTGAGTGCTTATTTGTTTTCCTCATAAAGAGTCATATGATTCAGATCTTGGCCGAGTACCTTTTTTAACCCGTTTCTTTAACCCAAAGCTGTGTTCTCATAGGCACAGACTGAGGGGAAATTGGAGTGGGAGGGACTTCTCGCATTTACAAGCGCCTCATGTATTTCGTATGGATGTTCACATCTCTGCTGGGAAAGCTACACTTCCACATTCACTCCCACAACATCTAAAATTATACTGTGTGGACTCTTCTTTTGACTTGTTTCAGCCTCATAGTCACAGAAGTCATATGCTTTTTTTTCCATGGGTTTTCCCATAAATAATAATAAGCAGATGATATACAGTATAGGTATTTTTTTATCCTGCATCATTTATTCAAATGTGGACAACACTTTGGAATTTTTTAGCTGTGGAGGTGTTAGCCTACATGCTAACTGATACTGACAGAGTAGGTATGATTCTGCCCTTCTCCCCTGAGTTAGCCTGACACATTTAACCACTGCTGGGTGACTTTGTGACAAATGATCACAGCAGTGAGAGTACTTTGGCTTGGATTCTCTCAGCATATCTCCTTAATTTTGACTTGCAAATTGGTAGAAGTGTTTGGCCTAGTTTTATATTTTTCCAGGGAAAAACAGTTGTTTTTTTTCCTTGTAGCTGGGCATCACTGAATGTATCAAACTTGTTTGTGATGAAAAAAAACATGAACACATGCTTATGACTGTGATTTTTTTTTTTTTTTTGGATTGCATCCAGGACTTAGTTTGATGGCCCAGTGCATGAAAACATGTGGAGGTTTCCTAGATGTATCTATATATGTCTTCTCCTCTTTATTTTGCTTGTTTATGACTGCTTTAACTCTGCACCCTGTCGTGAGGGGCTAGTGTAAGTTTGGCAGGGAATGGGTCGTGAGCACATAGCGCCGGTATGATCTAATGCTGCGGAAAGCCTGGCCGTCTAATTCTGGTGCAGTCCTTCACGATTAAGAGCCAAACTGTCTCCTGTAATCCTTTCTGCCCGTTCAACATCGCCAGCAGTGACACTAAACTGAAAATCAGAGATACTGCGCACCTTGTTTTCCTCCCCACAAGTGCACGGTTCAGTAATTACATTAACGAAATGTGACTGGAAGGTAATCGGCTGCCTTAAGACAGAAACAAAATGTCCGTCTCGAGATGAAGCTGTTTCGTCCCGGGACAATGGGACCGTCGGCAAATGATGATCCAAGATGGCGGCTCTGAGCAGAGTGGGCCCATAAGTGCCATCAGATATTCTCTTTAGGTTCGCATGTTCTTACCAGTGTAACAAGACCTGCTGCATCTCCCCTTCATAAGTGGTGTGGAGGAAAGCATTGCTCTGTCTCTCTTGATGACAGCGACTACTCTCATAGCGTGACATATGGTGCAGAAGTTTAATGGAGGATATTTTGTGTGCTATTTCTCCCCCGTGTAAAATAAGGTAGCACTAAACCTTTTGGCACGATTAACTCTTCTCCCATTATTATTTTTGCCTTCCTCTCCCCCCCTGCGGCCTGCACAGATGAGTTGACAGATTGCTATCCGCAGCCTAGCACTGGCACCTAATCTATGAGTTGGCTTGGAGCGCTTTATTTCATAACCATGTTATAGCTGCAGATTCATTTTTTTTTGTTGCTCTGGCAGTTCTGTATCCTTTGTTTTCTCATGGGCTGCAAGCATGGGTCATTTACAGTAACACAATAAATCTATTCAATACTCCCACTTTACGGTTTATCCATAAATTCTGCTGACTGACAATGCCAAATGTTTGGCTTTTTTTATAATATGGCCAATATTTTTCATTAGTGTCTCGAACCAGGAAACTGGGAATGTTGTGTTTTTTTAAAGCAATGCAGGCTTACAATTCTTAGTTTTTAAGAAACTGTGAAGGTGTTCAGAGTGTTTGAGGATGTTTTAGGATCCTATGTATTCATACCTGAGTTGTTTGATGGTAGGGTTGAGGTGTCCTTTCATTTGCCTGATCTGATAGAAGGCCCCCTCCCTGCCAACCTTCTGCAGGAGTACATTTATTCATACCTTTGTCATGTGATGGTAGGGATGAGATGTCTTCACATTTGCCTGATTTGGTTGAAGGACTCTCTCCGCTCCCCTCAGCCAACCTCAGGAGTTAACTTGATAAATGGGAATGTGAATCAAATCCACCAAGGTTACCATGGATCCTGTAAAACGTAAGAGGATCGATTCAGAATATGGAAAACTCAAGGTTATGAGAGTACTGAGGTGCTTGATTTTCTGTTGTTGTGTGCATTTTCAGAAATCTTTTACACAGCCATTGTGGCTATACATATCCCCGTCCTGCTCAATGATTATTCAAACCGATGTGAAGTCTGTGACCTCAGCATTCTGTGTACCAGTGCAAACCATCTCCGGTAAATAAACTGGTTACTGCGTAAGGGCAGTCTTTCAAATGAGAACAACATCTTAACCTTCTACAGAAGTCCATAATAAGATAATTTTACAAAAAAATAAGGTCCTTAGGGATGTCTGTCCTTGTTCGTCTAAGTTCCTTAAATATATAGCACAGAGACTGTGGCGTTTACAGGAACGACGTGGGATCAGTTCTTAAAGAAAATTACTCTTACTCAGAGGAACTAAATCGGTTCTCAGTGAGGAACGTTCTTTCTCCGCTTGTAAATCAGGACAGAGTTCAAACACATTTTTGTGAACGTTTTACCTCGTTTGATCCTGGCAAAATTTGAATGCCTTCATACAGACCCCTTCGATCTTTCAGCGGAATGTTACCAAATCAAAATGTGCAACCGGATGAACGAATGGTTAGGATGATGAAACTCAATGCATCTTTAATGTGTTTCGGTGATCTGTAGAATCGTGCTGGTGTCTAAAGGAATTAGCCAGAAAGCTGCAAACCAACCCCAGACTAGAATAACGAAATGCTTTGCTCTGGCACCTGAGCTGTTTCCAGAGGGTAATTCGTGAGCTTATCAACAAATAGCGTAGCTACAATGTCAGGTCTCATAAACGACGAGACTAATTGCAGAATTAAAAGCAGTAGTTGGCATGAAATACTGAAACCGATAAGGGCCATAACTTGGTTACATTATTCAAAAATAAATTCTGACCCTCGACTTGCACGCATGGAGCAGTGGAGCAGAAGGGACAGAGTCATGTGGGCTATCATAAGCTATTGCAGATTTCTGGAATCTCCTCTGATTCTCAACAGTACATCTGCACTCAGGAATTTGTGATAATGGAAAATAGTAAGTAAACAAGAGTCTGATGGAAGGGAATTTTCATTTGAAAAATCAGCAGCCCTAGTCCACTGGCATGCACTCTGCCTGGACCGAGAGGGAGGTACTTAAACCAGACAACAACAGGTTGTTTTGTGCAAATCCTCCAGGTTAAGGAAAGGGTGTGTGTGCTTTCTTTATTGGGGTGTGGTGAGCATTGCCTCTGCATGACACTGGCTATGAGGAGCCACCATGGCTGGGGTAACTGATGGTTCCACCGTATCCAAGAGACCATAGCCCTGCAATGCAAGTGTCAGTCACAGCCGGACTCAGAGAGAAGGGGGAATGGTTGATGCGGCTTTGGGGCAGTCGCGGCCCTCTTTATGCCACAGCTAATAAGCTTTCGGACAAAAAAGTCAATGAGCACAAATTACCCCGGGAGAAATTAGCCTCTCTGAGCTATTCACAGCCCATGGTCACATGTCTAGCTTCTGCCTTGTCTATGAAATGTTCCCGGCTAAGGGCAGATTGTAGGGTCATATAAAATTTTTTATTTTAATTTTTTTTTTATATTCTTGGTTAAGCAGAGTAAACCATACATGAAAATCTGACAGAAAAGATTTTCCAAAATCAAACAGTCCTGCCAAACCAGGACCAGAACTACACGCAGGACTGCACATATAACCCAGGCCAGAAGCGTAGTCTTCTTTTATTAGCTAACTTTACTTTCTGTGTACAATTTGGGCTTGACAACTTGGGAGTGACTTCATGAAACCTGCTCAGTTCAATTAAACTTGTTGGCGGCGTGCAGCTATCGACAGGCTAAGTAGCCTGCTCGCTGAAGCACAGTTTTGCATTTGTGAGTTAGCTGGGCTTGGGAACACGCTGCTTTCTTTGCTTAGCAGGGTTTTAAGGCTTGTATGTAGGCCAAGGTGTACAAGCTGCAGCATGTTGTGTCATTGAATGGCTTTGTGGAGCGCTACCTCTGGATAGCGCGTCTGGCTTTTCATCACCGCTGTTTTGCTATTCCCATACATACACTTATTTACATGTGTATCATGTTTCCATTTGAAGTGTTCCTGGACTAATGAAAGCTACCCCACTCTCATCATGTGTATGTTTAGTTCAGGGAAATGGATCTGTTGCCATGGTTTCGTGTTCCAGAACCTTCACGTACCTCTCGTTGTGGATGGCTTACAAAAGTAGAAGAAGCTCAGAGTGGATTCCTGTGAAATGCTGTATCGTACAACCTTGTTTGACATTGGTTGTGAGTAAGGAATGTTTAATTCAGGGTACAGTTTGAACAAAATCAAACTTTCATTTGCGGCTCTTTTCCAACGCTACGCTCTGAGGCATGGAGCGGTGTTTTTGAAGGTTGAGTGCCCGTTCCGTTTCGAATTTTCTCACACGACCCTTCGTCGACCCATCTCATCCACACGGATTCAGAGACTGGGGGTGGCTTTGAATGTGTCACAGCAAACATGAGAGAATATGGAATAAAAAACCTTGGCCTGTTGAAACGTCGTGATGATTGTGCTAGGTTTTGTAAGCGCTCTTGTACTTTGCTTTGTAAGTTGCTCTGGATAAAAGCATCAACTAAATCAACGCTGTATAATGTAATGGTATAAAATTATACCTTTTGTCTATAATGGGGCACACCGTGGTCCTAGAGCAGCAGGTACTATATCCTGTGTGTGCCTATTTGAGGAGGAAAGGTCTGGAAATGTATCTGCCTGTCTGAGACATTTTCAACTGGTCTGGTGAGTTTAGTTTTGTAACAGCTGAGGAATTGCAAAGAAATGGGAATGACAGCGCTTGCGTTGCCAGTTTCACATGGAATGTTCTTCAACCTTCCATCACCACTCAGAGAACAGCTATGGTGTCATTTAGTTATTTATTTACTTATTTATTTTATTGACCTGTACTTAACCATTTTGCTAATTTCGCATTTGACTGTGGTTTACTCAGCCTCCTCCAATGGAGAGGCATATGCTTGAAAGTCTATAGTTATGCATGTCATTTTATGTTTCCTATACAATGACAAATAGAGGATAGCTTTTGTGCAAGGAGTTATTTGTAAAAAAAAAACCTGGGATAACATGAGGATAAATGATACTAAATGAAGAACATCTCAATGAATGTCAAGCAAATGGATGGATGGGATGCAGTATTTAAAAACAAGTAATGCATGATTTAAAACAAACAATAAAAAGATGTTTTAAAATATTTTGACAAGAAAAAGTAAATACAGTGAGGCAACCATAAATCGATAAAAACGTTGTGTGGATCACAGTTTTATTGAATGTTGAATTTATGCCACACCTCACACAGTTTTGGTGTGTTAGTGTTTTGTCACAACTATTTCTTTTTTCGTAAACAGGCAGAAACCAGATGAAGCAGTGCAAGCGTTGCTGCAGAATTGGTCCGATCTCGAATTGTTTTTGTGACATTTGACTAGGTTGATTGTGCCGCAGTCTGCCATTGTGTGCAAGCGATGCGGTCACAGAAATTTTCACACATATTGCAGTCTGAAAGCCAGGGTAGCAGATGCCTTCTGTTAGTTAATTGTGTTTGCCTTCCAAGCCTTGGCGGTGTAATTTATCAGCAGAAAGCCTTTTCGTCACGGGATATGGTGTAATATTCCTACCCTTTTGTTTTCCACACCTTGGTTTCTGTGAAGTCGCTGGGGTGTGCCAGAGACCACCTGTCTGGTGCCACACCCACCTCCCCCCTGTTTGCTACATCGGACATGCCGTTCGTCACCTGACGGGACCTGGTGTTTAGTTGTCCATGGCAACTGCAACCGGACATAAGTGAAGGTTTGGAAACAAAATGGCAGGTTGGTTATGGTTCCTGGTTACGGTGGCCATTGTGGCTCTGCTTTCATTTCAGTTCAGTTCAATTCAATTACTCAATTTTCCATAAGGAACTTTGTGAAGTGGACAAATAAGACAAAAAGGTCAAATAATCACAGAACAGTCACAGAACAGCCATACACTTAATCGGTCAATCAGTGTCAGCGATTATAATTCACATAAACATTAAAAACAAAGAATAAAAAGCAAAATACCTAAAAATTAAAAACAGGGACATTGTTTATCCATGGTAACCACAAAAGCACAATGAAGGTTTGGGAACAAAATGGCAGGTCGGTTAAGGTTCCTTGTTAAGGCGGCCATTGCGGCTCTGTTTCTGGCCTTTGCTTCCCTAAGCTGTAGCTGTATCCTGTCCTCCAGCTCTGATAAGGCCCCTGCCATTTTTTATGTTGCTGAGGATTCAGGCTGTTCTGACTGCTGCAGTACCTGCTGCTTTTACTCATCTCCCCCGACTGCCTGCCGTGATGTCACTGAGGCAGGTGGCTGATGGGATGGCCGGTGGGCGGCAGGGAATGAGTCTGCTCTGCTCCCACTCCGCGCCGCCGTACAGAGATGAGTCCGCAGGCAGCGGAGCATTACTCTGCAGTGATGCTCAGCATTGTTTGCTGGTCGCTATCTGGGGCAGCTCTCAGTCATAATTAATCAGCTGTGCTACAGTAGTGTACGAAAAAAAAAACACATGCATGAAAGCAAGGCAAAATACTATACAGCCAACAGAGTAATTCTGTTTCTGGAATAACTGCTGTGCAGAGGGTTGTGAGTACAACCATTGCTGGTTTCCCCCTCACTACAAGTTGAACCCAGGTAAACGAGAAGGGACCCCCCCCCAAACAATTAACAATAGGGGGGCCCTAAACAGTTGCCCATGCTGCCTATATCATGGACTTACCCTTGTCATGGAAAAAGTAACTGGTCCAGAACAGGGGGTGTGGTCTGGGAGTTGATTAGAGAGAGGATCATGGGATACCAGGGAGGCTGGGTTGGTTAACCTCATGCTGAAGGGAGCCTATCACCACTACCATAACAAACCATCTCCCAAGAGACAGCCTTCAGATAATGAGGAATCATTACATAGCATTGAAGTTTTAGTCAGGCGGTGTTTTGAATAAGCTTTATTACTCACAAAGCTGTGAGACATTGAGGGTACATAACTGAAGCTTTCTATTAACGTGCCAGTAACAGAAATGTAAACAAGATACTGCAGTGCGGTTCATAAGCAGTATCTGACAGACTGCCTGCCTCTTTAAAGTGAATTAGTTATTAATAATTGGTAATTAATAAATTGCAAGGCCAGTGACTATCTACAAACATTTTTTTTTCAAAGCAGCCAAGTGGTTGCCGATTTTTTCTTGGTTTTAGCCACGTTTAAAATTTGAATTCAAGCCAGCCGTTTTCAATGTCAAGTGTGAAGCAGAGCTAATGATTCAGCTGGTCATCTCGACTGGCCAGACTGAGAGACTGTGAGGACAGTCCAGAGCTGACCACTGCAGGCACGTTTCAGTCCACGTGTCCCTGCGTTCAGCTGGTTTTTGGGCCCGTGTTGGAGCAGGCTTCACTCTTACTGTTATTGGTGATTCTCCCTTTTTTTGCATAAAAAGTGTCCCCTCTGCCCTGCACACGCACACACACACATGCACATGCACAGGAGCGTGTGTCCCCATGTCTCATGGCCCAGCTTTCCTCTCTTATGTATTCACGGAAAACATCTTGATTGCAGAGTTTTTAAATCCTTGCACTGCTGGATTTGGTGTTCTTCCTGTGTTACAGTAATACTGATGAGGGATAATGTAAGATTTTAAAATTCAGTCACTGATCACTGTGACCTATGCTGAATAAGTCATTTTTGGAAGGCCATTTTAAATGAAAGGAAAATTATGTAAGCAACTCTTTGAACTAATGGATATTACATTAGCTTCAAGAGATTTCATTTATTACCCTGGGAACATTATTTTGGGTTTTAAGGGTGGGTGCCTTCTGCTTTGATATTCTTGGTACTTAAAGCTGTTCTTTCTTTACTGTGGTTTGTTTAAGGGTGTGCTACCTCTTTGTGGTGGTTGAAGACACTTAAGATCAACAGCTTGGTGCTCTTGGTGGCTCACAGTGTGGAGTGGAGGCATATGTTTTTGGTGCAGCTGTGTGTTCTTTGAGTGTTGGAGTCTCCCAGCTGGGCCATTACCAGCTATGGCAGGAATGTATGTGAATTAAACATGCACCTCTATGTGCTTTGTGTTTCTCCTGTGGCATTGGCATGGTGCAATTGGTGACAGATCTGTAGTGTGAAAAATAGCAAGTTTGTCTGATGCATGAATCAGAGTGGCACAAAGGCAGCTGAAGTGTATCAAAATTACTGGCAACTTATGCTAATAGAAGACCTACGTTTATCATTTCCCGTTTCAGATATTGCAAAAAGATTAAAATATTTGCGCATGTCACCTTCACAGGTGAAACCTCATATACTATACGTACTACATATTCGACAGACAAACAAACTGGGACAAAGCAAGATGTTTGTGAGAGGTGCAGTGAATTGCATTCGATGTAAATCGTGTCGCATCGATGTAAAATAGCTCATTAGCTAATTCTGGTACAACTGGCCTGTTAGCTGTTCACTACATATCGGTCTCCTGAGTCACAGAGTACAGTAGCTTTGAAGTCTGATAGTAAATGTTGCTCTGACCTGAAATGTACTCTCGCCTGTATTGGATTTTCAGTTTCATCGAGCTGACATCGGATTCCATCTTGGCTTAGTTTCAGTATTAGATCCCGAACCTTTGAACAGTACATTATCTCGTTTACATCGCTTGATTCAATCATGCTTACCAAAAAAGCTGAATGATTACATAAAATTAATTCCAGCATTAAGGAAGGCTGTACTTTGGAGGACTAGTGGCTTTTACTTTGCTCTGATGTTTTCCTCTTTGCGTTATTAAATGAGGATTTGTAAAGCCCTTTCTGGCTTCCTGGTTTTCAGAGTCATGATTTGGAATGCTTCTACTATTATTTCAGTGGAAAGAAAGCAGAAAGAGGGAAAAAATGTTTCAGCATTGGTGGAGTTCTTTAAAGCCGCAGTCCACATCTGGGTTTATGGAGAGTATCATGGAGTTGTCACTTGCTGGCTTTCACCAGCTTACACTGTGTGTGTTTATGTGAGTGTGTGTAATATTGTATGTATGTATGTGAGTGTGTGTGTGTGTGTTTATGTGAGTGTGTGTAATATTGTATGTATGTATGTGTGTGTGTGTGTGTGTGTGTGTGTGTGTGTGTGTGTGTGTTTATGTGAGTGTGTGTAATATTGTATGTATGTGTGTGTGTGTGTGTGTGTATGCACATTTGTGTGTTACTGCAGTATACACATGTATTTGTGTATATGTGTATGGACATTGTATTTGTGTGTGAGTGTATGCATGTGTGTGCATGTAGGTTCATGTGCATGTGTGTGGCTGTGCGTTTGTATGTGTGCATGTATGTGTGTGTGAATGAATATGTCCGTATGTGTGTATGCATGGACTCATATATGTGTGTGTGTGTGTGTGTGTGTGTGCGTGTGTGTGCTTGTGTATATTTGTGTGTGTGTATATTGTGCGTATCTGTGTGTGTGTGTGTGTGTATATATATATGATCAGTTTAAAGGTGACAGGTGCATGGCAGTATTGCCTCCCTCCCTTTGGTCCTGTGGGGTCTTCCCTTTCTCTCTCACTGGTGCTGGGGTCCAGAGCCTGCCTGTGGCTTCCTGCTGGGCCTGAAGCCCTGTGCCCTCAAACCGTTTCGCCTGTGTCACCATGCCGGCTTTCCCTTCACCCAAAGCTGGCTAAACTGCCCCTGCCCTTCTTTTGCTTTTCCTCATGGCAGATATGTTCTGCTCATATCAGGAGAGACGAGTGTGTGTGTGTGTGTGTGTGTAAAGGTTAAAAGGCACAAGTGTGCGCAGCGTTGAGCAAGACATGGGTGTGAAGTGTTTTGGCTCCCAGGGATTTGGAGAGTGGTGTGACCAGTATGCGGTGGCAAAGGAGAAGGAATGTGACACATCAAAATTGCTAATTTATGTTGCGTTAAATACTCAGCCTAATTAGCATTACTTCCAGAGCAATGCATCATTGACAGCTCAGTATTTCACGGAAACAGTTAAAACCTAGTCATTCTATTCATCCCCCAGCGAAGTATCACCATGGCTTATACTGAATGAAAAACAGCAAACTTTAAAATGGGTTGTGCATGGAATTTAAACTCGCTTAGGGTGCAGAAGCTGGAGGGTGTGTCTCATGGCAGGAATGCCTGTCACTGTGGCTGCAAGAAAAAGCAGGCGGCTTGGAAGCGAGAGAAGGAGAAGTCACTCCAGTGCTGGCCTCGTTCTGCAGGCTGGAAAGCAATCCATGCCCTCTGGACCCCCCCCAATTACAGTGCAAAATCTGACTTTGCTCACAAATAAGATTGCATGCATCCTGCAGTCTTGTTTGTGAATTCACATTGTGAAATTGTAAAGAGACCTCATTGGTACGTTCTCAACCTTTCTGTTTTCAGTCAGTGCCGTGTGGCGCAGCCATCAAAGATTTTCGCTTCTTTTCTGTGTTGGAAAACATGGGATTTCCGCTGCTCCGCAGACAGAATGCGAACAGGCTGGCTAAGAACAGATTTTTGAGGACGGGTCATCTTTCCTGGAGTTTTTTTCTTTCCATTACACGTTACGAAGCTTGAATGTGCTGATTGAGAAGCTGTTGCTGCGGCAATATCTACTAGATACCAATTTGTCACAGAAAAATAAACTTGTTTTTTTTCACCACAGTAATTTCAGTCCAGTTCGCCTCATGTCAAATTACAGCCGCTGTGTACCAGTAATGAGATGTTAAGCTTTGCGTTTCAGCTTCAAACGAGGAGTTGTTTTGTATGCTTACAAGAGAGGAGGGTTGTTTCTGTGATGAGGAAGATAATTGCTTATGTGCTTCCTTCATCCCTGTTTAATGCTCTCTGCAGCCTAATTCGGATGGAGTGGTCATCCCATTGGTGTTATCGCCCCCTTCATGAAAATCAGATGTACCTCCATATGTTGCAAATATGTGGTCCATTTGAAAAATATAATGGAAAAAATTGGTTTAACAGGAATGTTTTAAAATATATAAGCTGTGCTGTTGTATTTTTACCCATTGGAAGCATTGCAAAATCTGGATAACATACTGAATTTCTGTACGATTCAACACATTTGGTTTCTGTCAAGGTAATTTCTTTGAATTGTTAACAGAGCAGGTTTTTAGGCATACTTGCGTGTTTGTAGCACATATGGGTGATAACTGGACTTTTGCATTCGTCTGATTCGTGTTAAATGACTGAACCTGAGTATTGGATATTGCATCCTGGAAGGACACCCGGCACATATGAATGCTGTCTGCAGGACGCTTGAGAACCGCACCAGCTCCTACCGTCAGCAATGAATCACATTTCAGTTCTGAGCCAAGAGCTCTGAGTCTCAGTGTGAGTCAGTGTGTGCAGCCTGCGCCCTGCTCACAAAATCAGGCTTTATTTCTCATGAGTGAGTCCTTTCTGCTGATTTAATATCTTATATTCCTGAATATTCCCCAGTGGGTGAGATGGGGTTGGGGGGGGGGGGGGGGGGGGCGACTGAGAGAGTGATATTAGCATTATTACTGTCCCTAGTGTTATTATAATTGGAGTGTTTACATCGTGATAATTGATTAAAAAAATTGTGCATTTGATTCTTCCATGTCATTTGTTAGTCTTTGACTATGTTTATTTCTGTGTATTTAAAGATTATTCAATTAAGAGCTGAACTTCGAGACTCAGAAAGGTGGGGGAGGGGTGGTGTTGGTGGTGTGGGAGGGAGGTAGAGAGAGGAAAGTCAGTTTTTTTCTGTTTCAATTACCAGTATAATCACAGTCTACTTCATCTCTGCTTTTTTTATCTGTGTCATGCTTTTGCAATGTTTACTATTGGTTTTTCATGCCAATAAAGATTATTGAATTGAAAACTGAATTGAATTAAAATGCTGGAAAAGAGGTTGAGAGAAAAAGAGAGGGAGAGAGAGAGAGAGAGAAAAAGAAGAAAGAGACAGAGAGACAGACAGAAAGAGGCAGACAAAGAGAGAGAGAGAGAAAGAGAGCATCTCCCTGGCCACGTCCGAAATAGCATACTACACCCTATATAGTGTGTCCATAATCTCCAACCAGGTGAATCAGTATGCGAGTGTTACCCAGATGGTGTACTGCTTCCAGTAAAATTCTGCAGTGTGCAAGGACTGCACACTGTGCTATCCCACAAGGCTGTTGGGTGGATAGATACCAAAGAAGAAGACGGCGGCATTTGTTGTAAACTTCCAGCTATCAGACTGAAGAAAACAGTAACTGTTATAGCTATGGTAGTTTGTCCGAAAACTTGTGTACTGCACAGTGTAGTAGGCACTACTTTGACTTAAGAGGAGTACGCTTTTGTTCGAATTTAGTAGGCACTGGTTAGTATGCGATTTCAGATGCTGTCTCTCTTTCTGTGCTCACTGGAAAGGGCAGAGGTCACACAGGGCTGGGCCGGCTTGTGTGGCCTGGCAGGCCAGACCGGCAGAGATCACAGAGCGACAGGTACGCCGCGTCACCTGGGAAACACCCAAACCAATCACGGTGACAAGCCTGGTGACCACCTGGCCAATGGCAGCCTGCCGCACACACATTTGGGGACATCCTGATAAGGTCGCCATTTGGTCGAGAGATGAGAATATTACGATGAGAATAATATGATGAGAATGTCATGATGAGAATGTTATGGTGAGAATGCTGCCCAGTCATTCTATGGCCATGTTTTCCATGCCAAACCAGCTCACAGACACATGTTTCAGGCACGTTGCACACAAGCTTACGGACCACCGCCCCAGATGGTTATAAATTAGTCATTGAAACATGAAAGAGCATAGTGTCAACCACATTTTTTAATATTCCGTATCCTGAATCAATGAAGGTATTGACATAGTAGATTTATTAAACATTGCTTACATTCCTGATAAAAATTGAAATGCACTCCCATACAGAATTCAGATTAATAATTTCACAACTGAAAAAGCAAAGCCAAGTGCTGTTGTATTTCCACTCCTGTTAAGTTCCTTATGATTTAGACTGAAGACAAATGTAGGATGAATGATCCAGGATCCGTATGTACTTGTTGGGAATGTTAACCCTCGCTCTCCAACCCTAGCCTTCCTAAATTGGGAATGATCCGGAAACTGAAGCTGTTAGCTTCAGGTTGCCTTGTTACTAATGCGCCCAGATTTGGGAAGCTGTCGGTCAGCATGTCCCAAAGTCCTGCTCAAACCATCCTGTAATCCCCGCTGTAACACACGCCAGCCAGCTTATGCAGACCCTCTGAGACATGGACGCTTCTCTGCTTACAGTATTATTTATTAATCTCCTGACTTTTTCAAATTCTTTATCCAAATACCTGGCAAATACCCATTCTGACATTCATGCAAGTATGGTAGATATAAACATGTAATAAGTTTTATTTTGATGTTTGGAATAGATTAGGTTGAGTGGCACTGGTTTTAGTCTTCCTAAACCTCTTACAACCATTTTTTAATAAAAATACTTTTTCTGAGGTTTTATTTTTTTTCTCTGTTTTTGGCAAATGCCCAGTCACATGTGTAAGCTCTTCCCATCGCTGCAGTGATGTTTGTCCGTTCTGGAGAACATATTCCACAGGCTGAGCTGCGCAGTCACTGCGTCAGAGGACTATTTAATGCGCAGCTGGCACAGGCAGACTACAGGTGTCCATGTAACCAGAGGACTCACTTTAACACAATGAGACAGGCTAGCCCAAGCTGATTGGTGCCCTGTCTCCTTGGGCAACACTACAGCCAATTATGTGCCACCCTTTGTGGCTGGTGAGCACAGTTGGTGCTGGCATGGTCAGGGTTGGGTGTCAGACATTCAGGCACATCGCACATTGAAACCCAGTGTATCAACAGCATGAGCCAACCAACAGTTTGTACAATGTTTTAACTACATGTAATAAATTAACATTGCAACTCGCACGGGGGGGAAAAACTTTGAGCTTATGTAATTAGCAAGTTTAATGCAGCAGAAATGCAGGGTACGTTTGATTTATCGAAAAGCACATTTTTTGATCTTGGGCTGCCAGGGGAAAACACCCATTTCTGTGGAGATTCTTTGAGATTCTACACAGCCAAAAAAGAAAACAGAAATGGGGGTTGTGAAATGACAGGTCTTGCAATATTAATGTAAGTATTCTTTCACATCTCCGTGTCCAAGTTGGTGCGTCTGACTCATATTTCTGATCGTAATCTGACTCTTTAGGAGTTACTTTAGCATGCTGTCAGTAAACGGGGCTCTGTGTGTGTGGAGGCAGCAGGAGAAGGCTGAAATGGGAGCGCAGTGTTTGCAGGGCTGGTGTCTCTGGGTAGTCCCTGTAAAAGAAGATCTTAAGTATGTTTTGTAAACACAGACGTGAAGCAGGGCCCTGATCTTCATTAAGCAGGCCGGTGTCTTTCTGCATGCCCAAACGGCCCGTTTGTGCAGGCGTGTAAGTCACTCTCAGAGTCAAACGGGGTAAATGCGCAGGATAATCACACATGGCAGAGTATTTCTATTGTTTTGTTTAAGCGGTGCCTTAATCTAGTCTCTTGAGTGCGCTAGCGGGAAAAAGCGCCTGATGGTCTGGTGGCGTGACTGGACAGCTGAGTGGCGGCTACTGGACTGGCATTGTAGCTGTGAGTACCTCCACAAAGAAATAAAGACAAATTCTCCTGGTCGCAACCTGCACAAACACTGTCCCCAACCCCAGTCCTGGCATTACATGCTGATTTGATGGCAGTGTGGTATAGTAGTCGGAAAGCTGGTCTTGTACCTAAGAGGTTGCAGGTTTGATTCCTCGTTAAGCAAGGGCATAGAATTGCTTCAGTAAATAACCATCTGTATGAAGTCTAACTGGATAAGAGCGCTTTCTAACTGCTGATAATGTAAAACTGTAAAAGAACGCAAAAACTGATTAAGTTTATGGGTTGAGTTTCCTGGCACAGAGCACCTAAGTCACCATCTGCAGCTTTGAAGTTGCTGCAGACATAGAGGCCTGATGAGGTGTGCTGCTGTGTCCCACCCTGTCCTTCTGCAACCTTTTTATTAAAAATGGATATCGTCTGTGGTCAAAGTGATGTAAAAAACAGTGTATACATTGATATTTTAAATGTAAACCTTGTCGGTCTTCCTGGATAGAGGCATCAGTGCAGACAGTATTGCATTATAGATGTGATGGTCTGTAAGGACAGGCCAGGATCTGAGTCATACATTTTTCCTGGGTCTCAAAGGGTTGTTTACTTTATAAATAAAATAAGCTTTCTTTGCTTAGGATATGGAGTAGACCTACTTCTTCGGTTTATTTTATATTTGGGAACAATATTTTATGAAATTGGCACAAGTGGTACTTGATGAATGGCCTCTTGGTTTGGTGTGGTGTGTATGTGTGTGTGTGTGTGTTTGCATATGGTTTGTGTCCATATATGTTTGAATGTGTGTATGTTTGTGTGTGCGTGTCAATGTCTGTACATGCACATTTGCGTTCTTACGTGTGTGTATATGCATGTATGCATGTTTATGTGTGTGTATGTGTTTATGTATGTGAAAGCTTGAGCTATTGTGTATGCTAGTCTGTGTGAATGCATATGTGTTTGTATAGGCAGTGAGTGTTCATGCATGCGATTATGCCTGTGTGTATATGTGTGTCCTATTTAAGCTTGTGCTCTACAGTCTTCCACCTGCGTCTCTGAAACCTTTCCCTGGCTGGTCATGCTTGTGCTGAAATGTAAAACAGAGTCCGCTAAAACGCAGCCGAGCTGGAGGTGTTGCTAAAGTTTGCCCTCTGTGGCCCCTGGGGATTTCTGAAGCTCGTCTCACGCCAGCCCTTACCCTGTGAAGCTGAATCTATAATGCTTTTAATTGGACAAAACTGCAGCAATCACGATGACCTCATCTTAATGAGGTGCAGTTCAAGTGGGCCGTTCGGCCCAGCCTCTCTCCCTGGAACCGATGCAGCTGAACCTGCAGAAAACAGGAAATATCAGGGCTCTCTGAGTTCTGGGAAGGGATCATTACCGTGTTCTCCGGTCTGGGTGGAATTTTTAAAGGGAGTGAATGTCTTGATTGCGAAATAGAGGATAAGCATTTTTAAAAAATTTTTCCTTAACTGAACAATGGCCAAATTCAAGCAGATTTTTTTTTCATGGGATGTTAGATTTTTTATACAGTTCAGACTTAAACTCAGGTCTTCTCAGTCCTCCATTTCCATTTATTTGTTGAGTTGTTTTTCCGCTTAACACCCAGCTGAGTGGCAGGTGCAGTTTTACACAAAGGGCAGTTATCGTTCACAGCTGCCATGCTGTCCTGTCACCTCGCCTTGCCCGATGGCTGAATGTAAGAAAGCCTGGGCTTGGTTAAGGTCTGGATAGGGGTTTCTCTGCAAAAAAAACAAGGTTACTGCTTGAAATGTTTTCCAGAGGCCTACAGGGGAACGTCTTAGCCGGTGTCCCACTACAGCATGGCAGTGATGGGGACACTGTGCTGTCAGAGATGCCATCTTCTAGATTAGGCCTTACACTGATGCCCCGACTGCAGGGGCAGTTCTTACCCCACCCCCAAAATTTGGACCCCCTTTTGTTCAAACTATGCGTACAGATAGCAGTTGAGTTTATTACAGCTGTTTCCCCCAAAATAACTACTGGCCACAGCCTGGCTGCCCCTCATTTGAAATTATCTACAGCCACCACTACATAATTAGCTCTGGTTATTGAAGGTTCCGTTGAAATTACGAGAAGACTAGGGGCGGTAAAGCAGCTGTTCCGGGTGCTCTACATACACCTCTCATCTTCATTCCCCTGTGCTGTGTGTTGGCTTGCACGGCCCTGAGCAGTTCATAACCATCTTGATTTCCTGATTCCCTCATTTGACCTCCCCGGGTAAACAGAGGTTAATCAGTAGTGTAGGAGAGATGCTGAAGGAGTCAGTTTTAGAACCGTTCAACATCGCGGGTTTCCTTCCTCATCTGTTCAACGCAGCCTGTCTCCTCAAGCCACGATTTACGGCTCTCCTCTTCCCTCTCCGTCCCATTTTTAGATTTCCACTAATTACTGTTTTGCTCTCGACGTGTAGAGGGATAACGAGCAAGATGAAACGTGCACTTTTCGAAAAGCGGGTCCCCGCAGCCAAACAAACAAGTAATTAGAATCGGGCAAACCAAGGAAGCCACCCCTGAAAAGAGACCCTGGTGCTCGTGACATCACGAGCTGCGGTGTGTATCCAGCTCGACCGGTCCGCCTGAGGATAGCCTGGGCATGAAAACGGTTGAAAAAAAATTTTTTTGCAGCCAAAATGCACGAAGGTGTGGCGCGGCGCCATGCTGGAGTTTGCAGGTGTTAACATGTGCATTACGTCTCCTGAGACACGCAGATAAGAGTCCCCTGAGCCATGCCCAAAACCTGCTCCCTATTCACCAGTCCAGCACTGTAACTCACTCAGGTACTTTTATACTTGACTCTGTGAGGAGTTGCCAGTGTGGATACGCCACGTTTTATTATTCATTTCCTTAACTACTAGTTTTCTTTTATAGATTTTTATTTAAGTGGTAGAGGCCTTTGTGTTGAGTGTTTTTATATGGCGTAGACTGTCACAATGCCCTCACAAATCAGGGACAGGAAGTCAAAATTTTATTTCCTCGCGTCCTTTTAAATAGACTATACGCAGAGATTTGCTTGTGTGGAATCGAATCCTGATCATATCGGCTTTGAGTCCCACCTGGGGATCGATTCCAGACCAGCGAGCGAATCCCGGCACTACGCGCAATCAATCTTCTGCGTGATTGGCCTCAATAACACTGAGGAAGTGAGAATGTCAATCATCAAGGGGTATGCCCACGGGTTCTCGAGACTCACCATATGTTCAGCTGTGTAACCCTGATCAATGCAAATTCATCAGAAATTGCAAATGCTAATTGAACAGCGCTTTGCTAACAGGCTCATCTTGTCCCATAGCTGCTGCAGAAGGACATGCCTATTTTCTGTATGTGTCTACATTAGAGATTTATTTAACATGTTGGATACACCTAATGAAAAGTGCCTTAGGTTAAAATGTTGTATTATTTATATTGAACCACTATTTGGGAGCAATTATAACAGAGCGTGGGTGTCTGTTTCCACCTCTGCATTCTAAACATTGAGATATCAGTCTGCACACCACGGAAGCAGAAGCTGTCCAGTTTATCCTCTGAAATTTTGGCGAGAGACATGATCAAGGACAAGGACAACGCTGTGGTGATGGACACTGTGTGCTGTAATATAGCACCGGGAACCCCTGTAGTTAAGAGGCAGAGAAGACGGAAGTTATGATCCTGAAAATTGAGGCTGTGGATGCAGTAAACACCGCGCTGTGGGCAGTCTGCGCAGCGTCAGAGCCTCTCTTTTTCAGAGAGAAACAGGTAGGGAAAAAGCGTCATCATTTTTTGGGTGGAGCAGGATCACCCCAAGGTGTTTCAGTCTGAGACATTTTTTTTTTTACGAAGGTACAAATTACCCACATTGTGTTGATTCTGGAACGGTTTTTGCCCTTTGGAAATGGTGGGTTTTTTTTTGCATGAGCACCTGCACCAGCACGCCGGGAGCTGCACGTTCCTCTGCTGTGCCTCCTTCGCTGAACTGGCGACTATTTCACATACGACCTGTCCCCCTCACAGACTGCATGCAGTACTGCAGGCTGCGTGGTTACTGTGTTGGACTGCTTTGGAAGGTATTAATGTATGTAATCAGATGACCCCCTCGCCAACGCAAACCCACCCAACCCCCCAACAGGCCTACAGTAACCCCAGGCTTTCGGCAGCACTGTTGATTCCCTTGAAGTTTTTCTGAAGTTACTCAGAGTCAAGATGCGTAGTTTTTTGGATGGCTTTTGGAGGGCCTTAGACGATGTGTATTCAATGCAAATTGACACCCCTGAATTCCCATTGAATGTATATTCTTTATGTGCCAGCAGTGTTTTGGAATGGCCAGTAATACTAATTTACTGTGTCATGTCAGCACTGTTTTTTTTGGGGTGCAGACAAGCAGTCTCTCCCAGCTGAAGCGTTATAGCTTCAGTTCTTTTCGCTCTGCAGTCACCTAGCTGAGCTGCGCAGTCGCTCTTCAGTCCCCCAGCTGAGCTGCGCAGTCGCAGTCATCAAGGCAGGAGACTATGTGCACAGCTGGCACAAGCAGCCTGCAGGTGCCAAAGCAGCTAGAAGAGTCGATCATAAAGGGCTTTGTCTCAACATCACACTATTATTTCAGCTGTTTTTTGTGTGGACCCCCCCCCCCCCCCCCCCACCCACCCAATGCTTGGCTATGGTAAGAATTCTTCAGGAATGTAGACGGTTGGACCCAGCCCCATGCCTTTTGAGCAGACTTGTGTGCACATTGGAACCACACAATAAGTACAGTAAAAAAAAAATAGCTCAGACTTATGCTGTATGCCTCAGAAAGAATTGAATTTTCACACAAAGCCAATTCGACTTCTTATTTCAAAATGAAAACAATGAAAGTACAATGAAACTCAACTGGGTGAGAAGCCAGAAGGACACATCCCTTGTTAACCCCACCAAGATAAAACGGGAAAAGGATGAATCCCGAAAGCCTGCGCAGTGAACAGAAATGAAGCGGTCTGAATTTATGCTGAGGTAAAATAAAGACTTTTGACTTGAAAATGTTTGAAATTTGTTAGAAACCAGAGCACCCAGGCAGCCCTCCTACGAGGGAACACAGTCCATGTCAGCGAAAAACACCAGACCTTCAGTTAAACTCAGTGACCCCCTCTGGTGATGGCCTTTAGAGATCGAAACAAAGATGTCACAGAAAGTTTCGGTTTGACTGACAAGCCACGTCTTGACTGGAGGTAACGATTCCCATAATCATCATTAGCCTTGAGTTATTGTAAGTTTTGTATTTCCCAGAATGCCATTGTCTTCCTCTTTTCATTTCTCATTCTTACTCATTGTGGCTACGTCTCTCCTGTCTGTACTTAAAGCGCAAGGTGGAGCAAGAAGCAGCCAAAAAATTTCTTCAGAATGAAATGGGATTTGTTGAAGGCCACTTGTGCCTGCCATCGTACTCAGATCGTCTGCTCATTCGACAAAACCAAGCAAGAGCCTGTAGCCACTGAGCAGGGGCAGTCCTCTCTCTCACTGGCTAGCGGGCCGAGACTCGATTTACCCCGTGTTCCATCACTGGGGTGGTAAATAAGATGGGAAGCTGGCGGGAAAACGCCGTTAAAAGCGGTGAAAAGTGTGGGCTACTGAGCGAAGGGTTGGCCAGAGGTTTTCCCCCACGCAGGATGGACACCAGCCTCTCAGAGAAGCACTGGCTCAGCGCACGGATAAGCTGCGAGCCTCATTTTCCGCGGTTGTTTACATTTCCCCAGGAAAATTGAATGCAATCAGATTAAAAGACTTTTGCTAATCTGCTTCAACATCAACCTCCCTGGCAAGAGAAAAGGCTTGTTGTTTATATCGCTCTCCCCACGCAGGGGTCATGTTACTGGTTGTGGTGATTCTAGCCATCCTCCCCCCACCACCCTACTCCACCCCCCCACCCCCCCACCCACCTTTTTTTTTACAAAGCAGAATAACCTGTGCCAAGCTTCGGTTTGGATGCTTGACTCAATACTGTGGACTGGGGGCGGAGGGTGGGGGAGGGTACAAATTCCGGATCACGGCATCACCGTGGTAACCGGGAACGCAAAGCCATAATCATGATGTTCAAAATCATAAAGATAACAGCGACAGTGATGTCATTGTTGACAGGGGGGCAGGTGGTGTGTTTGTGTGTAAGCTTCTTAAAGCGAGCGCTAATCCGTCATGGACCGCGCGTTTCTACTGCCATATCCTGGCCTCTGTCCGGCCAATCGGCCGGTGGGGGGGGGGGGGGGGGGGTTGTAAAAGAGTTCAGCCCGTCTGCATTACGAATGGGGTCCTCATATCCCACACAGACATGAAATTAAATTAAAATACATCTAAAAAAGTGTATTGCAACACTTACATGATATGGGGGCAAAAATAAAAATAACTATGATGTAAAGACATAGTAGTATGCACAATAAAAGGACATGGGGACAACATATATTCATTACTATATGCTTCAAAAAGGTCATATATATACAGTGTGCTGCAGTACATTTCCTTTCCACAAGAGAACTAGTAAATACTCATCCTCGGCTCCAGCTGAGATACAGCAAACATATATTTTACTGGCAAACACTGTCAGATCCAGCAGCGAGCCTCTACAGTCCAGCTTACCTGAAGTTCAGTATTGTCCTATGAATGAATAAAAAGCAGCAGTTTCTTTCAGACACACCAAAGGAAATTTACCCCTGAAATTGCCTCGTTGAAGTTTCCTATGTTTTATGAGTAAGTGTGATCATTGCAACAACACAAATCGCCTTTGAAAAAAGCTTTTTAGCTGTTTCAAACTCTCAGATAGGTGATAGATTTATGCTATCATCCTTTGGACCTGGACCCTTTTGCAGTCCACCATGGCATGCTACATTAAGCCCATGTTCTGGGTGCGTAACTCAGGGCACTGACACGCTCCAGTGCCAGAGATCAATCATTCAGTCAGCCACATAAGGGATCCCTAGCGAACCCGACCCCCCCCCCCCCCCCAGGTTTCCCTTCACCCCAGAATCCCCTCCCCATTCATCTCCCCGAAAGCCATGTTCTTATTGCGGAGATGGGAGATGCAATCTGACGTCTCGGCCCCCGGCGCCCCTCATTGTAGTTTGGAGAAAGGGACTCCCCGTCGAAGTCCTCCCCTGAAAGCACCAGCTGTATAGATGTGCGTATTGACTGCTTGTAAAATAATAAAAAAAAAACCTCGCCTTTCACAGGCACCTTGGCAGAGCGCAGATAGACTACCTTATCAAAACAGCTGATGTACTGCATTAGGTGCTAGATGAGGGGTGTCAACCAGCTTGATATTAAAGGCAGCCGTGATTTGTACTAAAGATTATTGTATAGAGGAGGAGGAGGAGGAGGTGGAGGTGGAGGAAAAGAAAAAAATCTGGCTCGCTGCCAAATGTCTCTCTTACAAAACGACACCCAATTTACGGGTCACTTCCCAGCTCTTATGAGCCAATCCCGCCGAGACGCGTCGCAGTGCTCGGCTCCGGCCCCTCTCCCGCTGGATCCCAGAGCCGCGGAATCAGCGCGAGGCCTCACCGGAATCATCCATGTGACCTCTGACCTCTGGACCAACCCTCTGTCTCACTTTCTACCTTGGGCACTGAGGTCTCCCTCACAAGCAGAGATAAATATCTCATATTTCTCCCCTGATGTTGATCACTTTTACAATGGCTGGTCAGTCGACTCCTCCTCCTCCTACTCCCTTGGCCCACACATTCTTACTTTGAGATTATGAGCACAGATAGAACAGTTTTTTTATGTGTCAGTAAGGGACTACTATTCCAAACGCAATGCCCCCCCCCCCCCCCCAAAAGCGATTGCGCGTTGTTTGTTGTAGCAGTTCCTCTCTGTGCAATGCACACTCTGAATAGATAAATCACACAGCTGGGACCGTACGTGAGTCTCTCTCTCTGTCTCTCTCTCTCTCTCTTCTTCTGTGCTCTTCTACACTGGGGAAAAAAACAGGAGGAAAAAAAAATGCTTTAAAAAAGTGAAGTAAATTACTGCCGGCAGAATTGCTGATGAGATGCTGCAGTTGTGCTCTAGCTACCCAGCAGTGAGCTCCTGTAATTGTAGCAGTTTATTGTTGCAATATTTTACTAAAATTTCTTGCCTTATCCTATAAATTATGTCTAATAAACTATACATTGCATCACATTCACTTTAAATTAGATCCAGAGAACCATTTGCTGCTAGAATCCACATTCTCACATGCTGTAACTCTATAGGACTACACAGCATGCACCGTGGATTAACACTGAAGTAATGTCAACGTAAAATAGCTGTAAACAGACCCACCCCAGAATAATAACTCCGCAAACACATAAAATACCACGGCAGCATTCCAAAGGCTCATGGGAGTCGGTCAACCGACACCCTCCGACACACCCTTGGTTTCACCACTTCCATCCCAAGAAAAAAAACCTGACCAAAAGGCAAAGCATTGTAAAAAAATATATTTTGTCATGTAAAACAATAAAACCATTTAACTGTTATAAAACAGTACAGTTTTATATAATAAAATTGCATAACCTGGGTTTAAAAAGATACTATATGATTTGAGAAATGCTGAGAAGCCTGGCTGAATGATGGTTTTCCCACAATGCATTGGGCTGGGTGGGCGCAGTCAGGCGGCTGTGGCAGGAAAGTGGCAGCAAGGCGCGGGCGTTATTTGGGAGGGGCGGGTCCCCCTGTTGGGGGCGGGGCTTGTGGAGTCTCAGCTGAAGGAGAGGCTGGCAGCGTCGGTGCGGTGAGTTTTGCTAACCCGGCTCTACCCCGTGTCTGTCAGTACGGTAATAGTGCTGCCAGGCCTCATGCCCAGAATCCCTCTGGGAGCTGCTGGTTTTTTCAGCTTTTTTTTTTTACTTGCGTCGGCAGACTGTGGAGGACAGTTAGGAAGTGGGAGGATGGAGGCAGTGCTATGCCGAATGTGTGTGCATTGTGTGTGTGTGTAAGACTGTGTGTATGTGTCAGTATTTGTGTCTGTGTACCTAGGTATATATGTATGTATATGTGAGAAAGGGTATATGTGTATGTCAGTGTGTGTGTGAGTGTGAGTGTGTGTAAGTGTATGTGTATGAGTGTTTATACGTGAGTCTATGTGCATTTGTATGTGTAGGATATGTGTGCACGTATTTATGACTTTGTGCTTGTGTTTGTGTATGTACTGTATGTATGTGTATTCATAGTTGTACGTGTACATATATATATTTGTGAATTTGAGTGTGTATGTGGGTGGATGAACGTTGATTGAGTCCAGCCTGCACAGTCTCCGGACAGCAGCAGCGTTTTAACCTGCGGTTAGACTGACTGCCTCAGTCCGACTGGGGGCTCCTTGCGCTGGGTGCACTTCATTCCTTTCGCAGTTAAAGTGTCCCTCACTCACTGAATCACCCGCCGATTTAATGTGCTGTCGGCTCCCCCGGTGTGACAGCAGTAACTTCATCTTGCCACTAGATGGAGCAAAGCCCTTATGGGGGGGTCCACGCACATAGTCACAGCCCAAGCTGGATGCCTATTTCTTGAATCAGAACTGCAGTACAGTTCATTGCAAACACATGTTCCATCCTCTGCCCATTCACTTACCAGGGATCAGTGGAAGCCCTAGAATAACAGCTCTGATGTGATTGATCTGAAGAGAAATAAACAGGTTCAGGGTCTTTTAGCGTAGAGTGGAAGCGCGATAGCTTCGTCTGCTCGGCTCTCTTGAAATCCATCTGCAACACATTAAACCGAGTCTCCTCACGGTCAAGATAAAGATAAGCGATCTCCACTACAAACTGACTGCCTTACTGTCGGCAGATTTCACAGGCTAAATCATTACCAGTGCGTCTTTAACCTAACTCAGTAGGAGTGCTCATGATGTAGCTGCAGTCGGCCTCTGTTTACTCTCACAATATGGATGCTGCGGCTGATCTGAAAGCCAGGTGAATCTCAGGTAAAGAGATGCTCCCCTTCCCTTCCTGGAGAGATGGATTTACCTGTGAATTCTGCAGCAAATACACAATGTGCTGTAGAAATAACCTGGTAGGTGGCAGCTGACATTTGGAGGTGGAAGTCTTCCAATTAAAAAACAAAAGATTTATATGTGGAACACATTCTCACAGTGCAGCTTTACCAAGTAATGATGTCCTACATGTGAAACACAGAATGTGTCAGGGAAAAGACAGGCGATTGCTTGTAACTCAGTGGATTATTTTTAAATGTGGATTACTTTTCCTCTGTTCAAAGTTAAATATGAAAGGTTCACAGACATTTTAAATGGCAGACAATATTCGACTTGCCTACAGTTCCCAGAATTCATTATCAGAGTTTGGAACCGTGGGCAAGTTTAGACAAGGTATTTTTAAAATGACTTAATCATTTGTCACTTACACTCATGTTTGATTCGCAAACACTAAAGGAGTAAAGTCACTGTATATATTAACCTATATTTAAGCTTAGTGCACTCAAAGATATTAATTGTAGCTATGTATTGTGAGAAAAAATGCTGACCAACATTAAATACCTTGGGTAGTTTGGCAGTGGATTTGTAAAATATTTCTGAACTGAATGAAAAGATATTGTATAATTATTATGTAATTACTTTTCTTATTACTGAATCATGATGGCTAGTTTGTTCCAAGCTGTGAATAAGCCGGAAATGTTGTCCGTGTTGAAAAAGCAGCACTTATTTTATTATTCTGAGCGAAGGCCGAACTGTAAATTGGGCAGATTGAGTTCTTTTGTAAGTGGCGTTCTGATGGCGAGTGTGTAAGCAGCGTTCTGATTGAATGCTGGTGGCAGAGACGGCAAGCGTGTCTGTGCGTTTGCGCCGTGTCTGTCTGCGAGCTGGAACTCGCTGAGCACTCCAAGGGGGCCGGTTTTTCAGGTGCGTCACACAGACAGTGCCGTGTCACACCTGACGCAGAAGTGTCGGCATTGTTGAGCTGTCCATGCACGTTTTAAAAATATTTTTATTCATTTGTTTTTCCTCAGATGCATCCAGCACTAATTTACTAAATCACAGTTGCATAACGTAACCGTGTGCGTTTCAGGATCTGTGAACACAGACCAAGGGTCACGGTCGGTTGGTAGTCTGGTGACGGTCTGTGTTTCGGTTTCTGTACTTTAGTGACAATCTCTTTGTTCAGGCTGCTGTGTACTGACAGGTTGTTCATGGTTTGGTGTCTGTGTTCGAGAACATGTTGTCTCTCCTGCTGTGTGACTCCCCAGTTGTCTTATCTTAATCGTTCATAATATTTCCATGCAAGTTTTCCAGGGCCTTGTTATACCTGAGGCCTCAGGTGCAGCAGTTTGTGAATATTGCTTCCATCAGTCATTTTCGGGCGTAATCGTTTTCCCATGATTCTCTCTGTCCTGTCCGTTGGGCCTGATTGGATGTTTGTTTGTTTTACAGCACGTTTGCCTCAGCAGCCTCCCCAGAATAGTTTTGCTGAGAGTAGTTTTGTAGTTGTTGTTGTTGTTGCTGCAGCAAGTCAACAATGAAGTATGAATGACAACTTTTTGTGTTGGGGGGGGGGGTAAATAGGGATTAGGCTGAGGAAGTGCCTTTTATTCTGAGAGATACCCCCCCCCCCCCCGAATGGCTTCTTCAGTGAGAGTGTGTGTGTGTGTGTGTGTGTGTGTGTGAGTGTGTGTGTGATTGTGAGTGTGAGAGTGTGTGTGAGTGTGTGTGTGTATGAGTGTGTGAGAGTGTGTGTGTGTGAGTGTGTGTGAGTGAGTGTGAGTGAGTGTGTGTGAGTGTGTGTGTGTGAGTGTGTGTGAGTGAGTGTGTGAGAGTGTGTGTGTGTGTGTGAGTGTGTGTGAGTGTGTGAGAGTGTGTGTGTGTGCGTTTGAGTGTGTGAGAGAGAGGGGGGAAGTCAGAGCAACCCATGATGCCAGTCAGAAGGTGTTGGGACAGGGAAGAGACCCCCCCCCCATTTTTTTCTCCTCCACCTGAATAATGGCGCTCCATCATTACCCCCCCCCCCCCCACATATCCGCCACTGCTTTACCACCACCTCCCTGTAGCCCCCCCCCCATCCCACCCTGCATTGGGAGGGGAGTCTGCTGCAGTAGTGACTGATGGCATGAACTGATGCCATCAGTCATGATGGAATGGCCAATCAGCAGTGTGAATGCTAATGAGCCTGTAAGCCCCCATCATAGGTAGTTAAACTTGGACCCAATGCCAGAGAAGATACCTCTATGACATCATAAAGAACCTGCACCAGCTGTGAATGGGGAGATGATTAAACTGTACATGCTTTACGTTTCATCAATACTAGATACATAATACTCTTACTTTGAGGTACAGTTAAATTGAACTTTTTTTTTTTTCACACAAGCAGTCTGAGAGTTCACCTTGGTGAATGAAAACTCCTGTTCAATTATGAGTCAAAGTTATGAAATACTGTGAGAAAACATTGAGGGGAATTTAAATGCTCAGTATCAGCTTAACCCATCAAGAGCTTCTGGAGTCATTTGACCTGTTTTTTGGAGAGAGGGTGCACATTCTGAAAGTTTCCCAACCACGAAGGGAATTAGTTCATGATGTACTGCAATCACAACACTACCCGAAGTCCCATGTTAGCTGTGCCGTGCCGCACAAGGCAGTCATTGTTGTAGCGAGTGACCGTCTCCTAAGCGAAACTACCGCGCTGAGAAATGGGCGTGACAGACGAGTTGACGGCACGACCTGTCATTCGTGGGAACCACGTCATACGACAGCCAGTGTTTGTTTTGCCCCCGAGATTTCAACATGCTGTTTTTTCCGCGGTCCTGCGAGGTTTTTTTTCGCGACTGGCGGGATCGCTGCTGAGGCGGAAAGATAAAATTTCCCATGGTGCAGCAGCGAGGCCCGTTGCCTCGCCCCAGAGGGTCCCATGTGGGGTACGTGCCGAATTATCTTTGGCAGCTCCTGTGACAGAGCTTCCATATGGCTTCAGTCACTCCCACTCCTTTCATGGGGCACGGCAGAATTTTGGGGGGTTTCCATCACATACCATCCAATGTATCCCATGGTTTGTTTTACTTCGGCAGAACTGTAGAATACAGTATCCGATTTCCCACCTTACAGTATACTACATTTGCATATTTTTGCAGAATGTTTTTTTTTTTTTTGGTGGGGGAGCCATTCCATGCTACCATGTAATTTAGCCCATTTCTGTTACTTAGCCAGAAAAAAATTGAAACAGAATATGAGCTTTCTTACCTTATATTTCAGCGGGCATGCATATTGTGAAGCAAAGAAAGTTTTTTTTTTTTTTACAACTGATATGTCTACATTTCCTTCCCGATGCACGTCACTGGGGATGTCGGCACCGTCTCAAAAATACCCTGTGTGCATCCATCATTTCCCTGGCAAACGGAAAAGAACGAATGAAAGATAACAACGCTCCCAGCAATAAGTAATCTGTTTTATTCTTTCTCCAGTGAGCTAGTGACATTTATTCTTCATACTAACTGTTCCGTTCTATCTTTATTATTTTATTTTGTTTTATTTTTGGCTCTCTTGTAAAGTGCTTTGAGCATCGTAAATATACTCAGGGATAAAATTCTCATTCTTATCCATCCTCTTTCTGTTATATTATCCTGGATTTATTCTTTCTCAAATGTACAGTGTTGTCATTACATTACTCAAATATGTGAGCAGAGACTGGTCACTGGTATCCCTGTCCCTGCAGTGACACTTTTTGGGCATCATGTCCTCCACCGTTACCCACTGAAACCTGTGCGGGTACATCCTGGAACATTTATGTTGAGACCCTCTTACTGACATGTTCTTGTTTCTGACAATTTTAGTATAATCGTGGTGCAAGTCTTCTTTACATCTAGTCTGTCTCTAATGCCAAGACTGTACCGTGAAGCTGATAATGTTCCTTCTGTTTGTTGGCATATGGGTAGTGATGTGCATAACTGTGCATGAATTCAGACAGAATGCAGTGAGACCTGACCCTGCCTTGCTTACAGTCAGTACCATACATGCAGCCCAGCTGTGTTTGGAGTCTGCATCTGTGCAATTTTCGTGATCAAAGAATGATTTTTAATTGTAAATAGCATTTTTTCCATCTGAAAATATAATTTGTACAGACAGAAGAAAAGGTGAAGAATTTGAATTTTAAACAGCATTGAGAACATCTCAATGCTGTTTAAAAATAAGTTGATCTTCTGTTATTGTTGTTGAAACAAATGTCTTTTTGAATACTCCCTGTAGCGGGCCACCCCTATAGTAAATGCATAGAAAGAGACCATAAGTGAAGTTAAATATTCTCGGTGGTGTTAGCCTCTGTTTTCAGTGTGCTGAAAGTAGGCCAATGTGTGCCTAAAAGCAGAGCTGCTGAACAACAAACCAAATCTGAGGAGGGTAACGTCAGGGGTGGGGGGTGGGGGGGACTGGCGTCCAATGGGGATCCTGCCCACTCTGCTGTCAGTACAAATCAGTGCCACTCACATTACACAGCGCCCCCCGGAGGGCGTGCAGGAATCGCTCTGTAAACAAACTAATTGGAACAACAGCGTCTCACTGAACTGCTCCGAGACAGAGGAAGAGGAAAAAGATTGATGTTTTTGGAATGATTGCACCAATAATAAATAGACACAAGAAAAAGATTTTTTTAGCATTGTGCTAAAAAAATTATTACAGCTAGCTAGCTAGTACAGTCACCAATGAAGCTGCTAATGCAAAATAGCTAATTCTTTGTACATCACAGAAGGCTATTTAAAACTTTCACAATGGAAATATGCATTGAAGAGAATTCTTTATACTGCCATGACGTATAATATCTAACTGTGCAGGTCAAATGAAGAGCATGAAAAATGAAATCAGAAACTCAGAAAATCAATTCTACCGCTGTATCCTTTTTCCCCTGGAAAAAAAGTTTTATTGCATAGTAACCTTGAGTTGGAGAGTTAATTTTCTTGTCTTGCCTTCGGTAAACCCAGGGATGAGTATTTCAGAGCAGGACTCTGACCTTACGCCTCTGCGGAGAGGCAGAGGGATAGAGGCTCTGTATGTGAGAAGAGCCCGCATACTTAACCATCACAGGGGACTGTTTCCGGCAAGGCAACCAGGAGAATTACAGGGATGTTTCTGGTGAGGGATCTGGACGAATTAGTTGCAGAAGAAAATCATAGGGGACCTTTTCTTGCAAGGCATCCGGGTAAATTAGAGGAGTGTTTCTGGCAAGGCAGCCGGGAGAATTACAGTAGGTGCAGAGAAAATCACTGGGGGCTGTTTCTGGCAAGGCAGTCAGGAGAATTAGGGGACTGTTCCTGGCAAGACATGCGGGTAAATAAGTGGACTTTTTTTGGCGAGACAGCCGGGAGAATTAGGTGCAGGAAAAAAGAGCACCTGTAAATTTAGCAGTCACATGGGACAGTTTCTGGCAAGGTGGTCGGGGGAATGAGGGTGTAGGAAAAGAGCACCTTCATAGTTAACGGTCTCAGTGGACAGTTTCTGGCAAGGTTACCGGGGGAATTAGGTGCAGAGAAAGGGCTGTGCTGTGCTTGACGTCCTGCCGGTTGAATTTGGCGGCTCATAAGTGGCTCAAGGTTAGAAAGGGCTCTCCAGGAAGGGAACCTGCAGGTGCTCTAGCCCATGGTTTGAGCCCTCCTGACTGTGAGGGATTAGGTGGGGGAACTGGGCGGCTGGGCCTGTAATCCACCCGACAGGGATGAGGAAGAGGTGAAACATCAATCCCTTCACAATCTTATAGTGAGTTTTTTCTTCCTGCCTCCCTCCCTCCCTCCCTCTCTTTTCCAGGCAAAAAAAAAAAAAAGAATACAAAACCCCAATTTTCCACCTGTCTCACACCACTCTGTGCTTTGGAAAACAAGCACACAACACACACTCACACAAAAACATGGTAGAATTAGAACAGTCATGGATGAAAAATCGATTTTTCCGGGGATGAGGGCGAACGGGTCACCCGATATCGCCCCGGCTGCTGCCGCTGAAAAAGAGAGGCAGCTACGCTGTGTCCCGCCTTGTCTGGTAGTGCCCATCCATCCGGACCCGCCAGGTACGGCTTCACAGGCCAGAAAAGCCTCCTGGATGCCCTCCAAGACCAATAAACAAAGTCATACACGTTTAAGCGACGGGGCTGGCCTCGTGTGAAAGATTATTCTCTCCCTCCCCACGCTAAGACCCTTAAAGAGCTGTAAATCACTCGCCTGGAACTCTCCGCCTGTGCTACAGGAAGAGGGGAAGTGGCGGCCTGAAATAGGGCTCACACGGGCGGACTGCGGGGGGGAGGAAGTGGGGCTCACCGCGCTCTCCAACAATGTCATCGATTCCACAGAAGCACCGTGACTCAGCGGTGATTAACGAAGAAGGGGAATCTGCATGCAGAAAGGGAAATGGCACAGAACAGATCGAAAAATACAAAGGAGCGTTTAAAATAGCAAAGGACGATTCCAGACAAGAGAGCCGTCAGCATTGATGAGCAACAGCGATCCAAGTTTACCCAACAAGATGCGGTTGTGAAGTTGTGTGACATACTTTCCGAGGGAAGATGAGACTTGTGTTTGAGCTTCGGAAGCACTCATGTCCATTTAGCTGAAAGTGGGTGAAGCAATCTCGGCAAGGTGTGGGGCAGCCTGTAGTCTAGTGGGTAAGGTGCATGAGTGGTACCCCTGCGTTTGATGGTTCAAACCTTAGTCTAGCCACAGCAAGAACCCAGTGCTGTTGAACCCTTGAGCAAGGCTGTCAACCTCACATTGCTCCTAGGGGGGTTGGTCCTTGGTTAAGTCAACCAACTGTAAGCCACCTTAGCTAAAAAAGCATCAGCTAACTGACTGTCATGTTAAAACCAAAAAAACATTTCAAACAGTTTTATTTTTTGCACCAAACAGAAATGAAAGCTCTTCAGAGTAGCATGAATGATAGTGGGAGGGAGGGGTTTTATTGGAGAGATTTGGATAGCAGGTTTATCTGCCCTTTGTCCAAGCCTGAATTAGCTCATAATAGATTAGACCCTGTTATTCTTATTGAGGACATTTGTTCCACCACACATAATTATCAATAGAACAGAAATTGAATAGTTTGTCGATGTTTACCATTACAATGGTACACATAGGATTAGTCTGGGATGGTATTTATTGATTCAGAGTGTTCCAAGTGACTGATGTAAAACGTTTACGGAAACGCGCTGTATTTGTGGCGCGAGCGAAAAAAAATACAGATTTTGCCAGAGGGCAATTTATCAATGTAGCAGATGGGCTAATCAGAAATGATTATAGTGGTTTGCGCTGCGGAACATCTCGGGGGTACGTGGTTTGTGAGCGCGCGGAGCAGTGAGGGTTTTGCTGTTAACTTGAACATCTCGCAAGGGCAAGTGTGATTCTCCAGGATCGGAGTCCTGCTGGCTGTCTTTTGATGAGCAATTGATTAAAACCTGGCTTCTTTCATTCTGAATCACAAGCAGCTGTAATTCCCATCCCTGATAACACTGTTAATTAAACAATACCGGGCTGGCGGGAGAAACAGAGGTATGCAAAATCAGACCTGCTTAGCATGTTGTTGTCCTCACATTGTCTGGTAAAGAGAGAGAACCTTAGCCCTTCCTTACCAGAGGGACAAAAGCAATGGTCAAATCTCCTTGGAGACACAGCAGCAGGAAGTCTGTTCTGTGATGTCATCGCCCATGGTGTGAGCTGTCAGTAGGTTCCTCCATATGCATAGTGCGGGCGACACAAGCCTGTGGCTCAGACAAACGAGTGTTCCCTCATCCATCTCCATTTCCATGGTCATGATTAATCCATGGCTGTCTTCGCTATATCTTGTCCTGGACCTGCCATACACGCTCTCCTCTTTGACCCTATGTCCAAACCCAGGGGTGGATCTTCATGCATCATGGCGTGAGATGTAATTACCTGTCAGGCTAGTGTATTGGTCTGGGAGCGGGGCTTGTAACTCTGAGGTTGCAGGTTCATTTCACAGATAAGAACTCTAATTGACCTCTTTGTCTTTAGTAAATGTTCAGCTGTATACATTCATGGCACAAGATGTAATTAAAACCTTGTCTTGTTTCATTTTTTGGGAGCATAGCTTTTAACTCAGAGGTTGCGGGTTCAATTCCCAGGTGAGAAATTACCATTGGGCAACCTACTTGACCTGGTCTGCTTCAGTACAAATCCAGCTGCATAAATAGATAGTGTATAAACATGTAAAGTGCTGAATACCTAAAGTTGCTTTGGGGGGTGGCAGGGGTGTGTTTCAGGGTGGGGGTAGGGATGGGGGGGGTGGTCTGCCCAAGGCGTTTACACAGTGCAGCATGCCAGGACACAGAGCCCTTGGGTGTGGCTGGCTACCTGAGCTACAGGGCGGTTTTCTGCAGCTTGGGGTGATGGTGAACGAGGTTACCAAGCATCATGGGAGCGCCTCGCCCCCTGGCTCTGTAGAGCTACGAGCAGACAGAATTGCACCTGTGATTGTCAGAACAAGACGAATGGTGTTTGATCCCTGATAAGGGGGACATGTTAGGACCAGTGATGGACCCTTTGGGTGTCATTAGACTTAAGGGGTAGTTAGTTATACTGTGCAAAAACTCTCACCTTACTTCCACAATACTACTTTTGCTTTAGGTCTGCTTGACTTAGTGAGGTAGTGAGGAGAAGTTGATGTTGAGTTAAGAAACACTGCTGCCTATACTGCCAAAACCCATTTTCTCACCCGTTACCCTGTTCTGGGAAGTGAGGAAACTTAAGTGAAGAAAAGTCACTACAGATTTATCCAGATGTAATCATAACTAGTATGAGGAGGATTCTAACAATCCTCTTGTTAACCACACAACAGTACCTTAATACATACACACACACTCACACACACACACACACACACACCCTCACACACCCACACACACACACACACAAAATGCCAACCGGAAACTAAAGCTTTAATACCTCAGTCTTAAGCAGCCATGTTTTGCAGCCATATATTTGCTTGCTCATTTCAAGACGTCCTGCTTGACATTAATAGCATAGCTGGGCATTTCTGATGCTTCTGTTGTGGAGGGCAGTCGAAAATGCACCGCAATGAGTGACTCTGGTTTGGAGCAGCCAAGTCTGAGGGATGACAGATGGGGACTGCCGTCACAAATTGGTCATATTTTTGTGTTCGCCAAAATAAGACCAGCTGGCTAGATCCTTCTGTGGTGTGGAGCTCGGTCAGGGGACATCGCCGTCATATTTCAGCGGTAGCCGTACCCCAGAACGGGGAATAATTTTAGATTAAATGATGGACGGTTTCAGGGCCTCCAAAAACAGATTTGAAAAGCACCTAGTTTACCCCAAGAGCAGAACTAACAGGCAGAGCCAGAGATAAGCTCATTGTGGAGTTGCTAATTAGAGTCAGATATGATCTATGAGCACACACCCATCGCAGGGATAATCGAATGTAGATTTGTGCTCATTATACAAGTTCAATTATGCAACTTTAGTTCCAGTGTAAATGCTTAGCTTTGTCTCCTAGATATTCCATAATTGTTCCGGTAACAGTTTCCATTGACAATAGTTATATCTCATATTAATTCGGTAACAATATAAAATTAAAAACCAAAAAGCAATCAGACCAGACTTTCAATGCAAATCTGTACATTTTATGGGCAGATTTGATAAAAGCGCACAATCCGCTGAATTCATTGCCACTGCACGTCACATGTGCGACCTTGCCATGGACTCTTGGAAGATTAACCCCATGTTGGGTTTAAGACATCATAATCAGCAAATCGAGTCAAATGAATCCAATGAGTCAAACGAATCCAATCGAGTCAAATGAATCCAGGTGTTCCAATCACTGTATCAATCAACAATTTTTTACCTATTCGATTTAGTGGATTTGTTGGACCCATAGATTTGTTTAAATTTGTCAGAAACGCTAAACTCAGTCATAATGAATTCTTCCTTAAGTGATTTTTTTAGCTCAGGTTTCTGTACAGAACAGCTTTGTTAGACCACACAGCTTATGTGTGTCACGTCTCTGGAGGGCAGCAGTTTGTAGTGTTTATTTTCTATCAAACACTGCTACATGCTTTGTGGACTGCATGAAGTTTAAAGAACAAACGCCTGCCAGAGATATTTCAAAATCCAAATTGATGTAAATGTACCCCTAATCTTGAGCGCAGTAAAAAAAAAAATGTGCTGTTCCTTCATGTTTTATCTGCAGTCATTGAGAGTAATATATCATATGGATATGTACAAAGTAGCCGACAAAGGGCAATTATCTATTCATGAAGATATGACAAATGAATTCTATATTAATAATTTTATCATTTCATTGTGTTTGACATTCACTCATTGATCTGTTTATTCCGCCGGTTTAAATAAGCATTGAATCATATTGGTACATTGGCTGTTGGCTAACAATATCCTTCACTGTGTTTTACAGTTGTTCTTGACTCTAGTAGTATAATTTTACTGAGCAGAATTACTGAGCAGCTCTGAATCTGCAACTCTTGCATATCTACAGTGCACTAGTCTCAGGTGTACCTGCATGCAGTGTATTATGGGAAACCTTGCCACAGAAACTGTCAAATGGCATTGTGGGAGGTGAGAGAAAGAATACTGTAGTGGTCGCATATCCGAGCGTTCGCTTCAGGGACTGACAGTCATCTTCGGAAAATAATTATCACTGTACAGCAAAAAGCTCAGTGTTAAATCAACCAACAGAGTACATTTTATGCCATTGGGAGTGAAAAGTGATCCCCATTGGACTCTGTTAGAGTTAAATCAACGCTGAACATTTTACCGCACAGAGCTGACAGCAGGCTGACGATGGTGGAGAACAGTTCATCCATGAAGCAAAACAGGAATGACGGGGGAGTGAGGCTTCATTCAACCAAAAATGGGAGGAGCTACAGTACAGTATCGGCAGCTCAGTGATTTGGACCAGTGACTACATTAGCAGTTGAGAAAAACTTTTTTTTAAAGATGTTTCCACTTTATTTGACAGTTACAGTAGAGAGACAGACAGGAAATACAAGGGAGAGAGCGATAAGGACATGCAGCATAGAACCCAGGCCAGATTTGAACCTGGGCCACTGTGGTAAGGCTTTGGCCCTACATGGTATGTGCTCTACCAGATGAGCTACCAGGGCATGCTGAGAAGAGCATTTTTGATTGGTTCAGAGGAGTCAGTGATTGACAGCTGGGTGTAGCTTAACTGTAATAGGATTCATGAAGCCTAATTTCAACTGTCACCACAAAACTGCCTCCTAGGAAACAGGGCTGGGCCTACATTTCTAGAGACCTCCTGTTAAAGCTGAGTGCTCCTAGGCTTGTCAGCTATCTCATATGGGTAGCCGCTCTGTAATAAGCCACAGGGTCTGCATAATAACCTCAGTCTTCTTTGCCAAAGATCGAGAAGCCGTCGGGGAGGGAGTGGTATCTCAGCCGTTGGAGCCCTCGAGCCGCTACTCCACGCTGAGACCTCACCGTCTGTCCCTGTCTTTTCCTTTCCAAGTCCGCCAGCTTGTCCTGCTGCTTGTCGACCTCGGTGCTGCTGTGGAGAAGCCCGAGCCAACCTCTTATCCGGCCCGGGCGCTGAGAGAGGGATCCAGAGAGATCCGCTTTTAATTTCTTCGTGCTGCGCGATGAGCAGCTAACTGTGTAATTGTAAGAAGAAAACACCCAACGTGACGTCCGGACTCCTGCTCAGGTTAAATTAACATGAAGCTAATGTTAAAATCACCATAGATGGCTCCCAGTGCAGTCCTCAACGATGGTGACAAACTCACAACAGAGGAATGCACTCTGCAGTGCAAGGACTGGTGATTTGGTGTAGGTGTTAAGTATGAGAGATTTTGCCCTTAGTATAGAAAGGGAAGTTAGAAAACAATTTGGATGCCATTATTCTAAAAAATCATGTACTGCTTTTCTTTTCCAGTGTTCCTATACATGAATAATAGAATATGGATGAGACATTTTATCACCTTATGAATAAAACACTCAGAGGAGCTAGATCAATCACTGAGTCGTTGATAACAACCAATCAAGCAATGCTGATGGTGATTGGTGAATGCTTTACAGCTACACTTCCTCACCCCCTGTAGGTAGCAATCAAGGCTTGGTATTCACAAATCATTGTTGGTGGATCTCCTCTCTGTTTTCTACCAGTAAAATGACGTCATTAATTTTTATCTGTATTTATTCACCCTTTCCTCGAAGATGAAGTTGAAATCAAGGAGAGAGATTACAGGGTTTGATCTGAGGTCATACAGGCAGGATGGATGATTGGTTTCTTTGTGAGGTCACAGAGGAAGTGGAGGGATGAATAAGGTCTGTGTGAGGTCACAGAAAGGCTTAGAGATATTTGATTTGTTTGTTAGGTCACAGAGAGTGAGGAACTGAGTGGATTCTGTGTGAGGTCACAGAAGTATACAACTGAGGGGGTTCCCATCAAGGGGGGGTTTTTGTGAGGTCATAGACAATGGTGGAAAATGAGTGACTGTGTTGAGGTTATGTTGGGGTGAGAGGGACGTCCTAGTAAGTCACAAACTAGGGTAAAGGGTGCTAGTTTTTAGGGTGGTTTTTAAGAAGGGGCCAGAGACTGACCATGAAGGGGGTCCCCTGTATGTCCACTCAAATTATTGGGGGTCTGATTTGACTTGAGGGAGTTTCCACTGGGACTTGCTACTATAGCCTGCCTAATGCATACAAATAGGTTTTATAAGCAGCTTGAGATTTACGGTCGCTCCTGGTACTTTCCCCAGGACCTGTTTGTATTTTTGGCCACTCCTCAAACGCAAGGACAGTCAGCGCTGGAGCTATCAAACAGCCAGGCGAGCTCCCAAAGCAGGACGATCCATATCCTAATGATTATGCATTCCACCCAACCGGAGAGCGCCCTCCAACCAGAAGATAGCCATGCAAAAACATTGATTTCTGCCGTTCGCCATCCTTTGAAAAGGAATGACGCGTCGGGTCCCCGATTGTTTTGACAGGAGACTGTTGCCGCCAGGCTGCTTCGGTTGCGCTGGACGACAACAACAATGAGCAATGGCATTGTGAACAGATCAGAATGCAAAAAAAAAAAAAAAGCTGAATACACACTCTGCTCAATGCATTTTGCTAACTGTGCAGCTACCTTTGGGACAACGAGTGGATTGCAAGTGATCACCACTTTCATTACATATACATGCGCTCACACACATAATCTGCAATTACAATGTTGAGACAGACACTTGTATGATGTACAGATAAGTCTGGCTGAGAAATTGCATGTCATTAGATGTGAGTGTTGTGGCATGAATATTCCATAAGGCACGTAATTAGACAGCTCCACAGGGGTCCTGTGAGTTATTGGAGGAAGTCCTCCAGTGGATGAATAGCTCTGCTTTAGTTTGAAGGGAAATTCCAGCCATAAAATAATTCTGTTTTCATTTGATGGTGTCAATTCTGATGTATCTCATTCAGACGTTTTAAAAACAGTAAAGAAAAACAGTTATGTCATCTGAGTATTATGACTCTCTTTTACCCAGAAACTTTAGCAGAAGCTGCAGTTAAACTAGATAAACTGAAAACAGTATTCCACATGTTCAGTTATGTCTGAAGCATATGTCTGATCGTGATTATGACCAGCAATAAAGAGGAAACAATAGGTTTGTCTCCATTATACTGTATTCTCCTATTACAAAGATGGCTCAATTCACTTAAATATTAAGGGCGGGAGGTTTTGTAGCCTATTAACATCACAACTTCAAATAATCTTACGCAGATGCAGATGGAGTAACTGATTTGATGCATAAAGTACAGGTTGCACGATTCACTCCACCTGAAAGACGGAACATACCAAATTAAGATTATGACTTCCCGTTTACTTTGTCATAAAACTGGTATGTGACAGTCAGCCTCCCATCCTGTAGGGGGCAGTGTTGAGTTCTCGGGTTACACTAAACTCTTTCCAAGGCCTGTACAGTGGTTCAGTTTGGGTCCCCATCCATCACTGCCCCCTAATCTCCCCTGCTGCATTCACTGAGTGAGTCTGCCAGCCCCGTAGGCCCTAGCTCAGTCCCTGAGGCCGGAGCGATGCACTTTAAACAGGGAGCTCCCTCAGTTTCTCATTTGTGCCTTTTCTGCTGATTACGTTTCAAAGCAGCTACTTAACAAGGGCATTATGAGGTGAAACGAAAACAAATGCCCTCCCATCTCAGCATGACAGTACCTCTGTCAGGCCTTTGAACCTGTGGAAGCTATGTTTTGAACAGGGACCGGTGTTTATATATTGCTGTAATTGCTATCAAGCCACTGGGCTGTTGGCATTTCTGCAGTGCTGAATGCATCCTTGACTGGATAATACGTTAATACATTTTTTATTACGTTTCTCATTTAACGTATGACATTGTTTTTTTAGGCTGGAATTAGCAATATTTAATGTCACCACATCTTCAACTCCAGCTGTTCAAGAGTTCTTGAAATAATTACCTAATAATCTATAAACGCTTGCATTTTCAGGTGTCATTAGCATTCCACTGCTAACGACACCACTAATTCCAGGCTAATTCCACTGCTTATATTGATTCAGCAGCATAAGTTTATATAAAAATAAATATATATATTTCTTAAATCCTGTTGTGAGCCAGTAATGTATTGTAATAGACTTCTCTTTTGGATTGGCATTGCTGGTTTTGGATGATTGATGTGATTGGATAGGCTGAATCGAGGTTGAGATAAAGTACAACTGAACTCTAACGGTCCCCAAGGTCCTTGTTGGGGCCATTCCACATTAAAAGTCCCCTCTCAAGACTTATGGAATGCTTTCATGCATTAGTCATTGTTTTATTGTCGATAAAGGGACTTTTACTGTTTAGGGCCCTCCCCATGGTCTGCCTGTGTGCAGTACTTGTATTTCCTCATTTCATATGAGGAAAATAAGAGTTGTAGGAGGCATAACATTTTTATGCTGCCTACATGAGGCTTAAAGGGTAGCCAGTTGTGGTTGAACAGGATCTCCTATCTCCCTTGGCAGTGACAATAAAAGCCAACATATCCTGGCTCCACGAGGCCTTTATACTGTACAAATCTGATGTTTGCTTCGCATTTCCTCCGCAACCCACTCAGCCATGATGGCTTTGCAGTGCGTCTCACTGACAAACTGCCCCTGAAATCCCCTCTGTTGACTCATATCAGTCAACTACTCATTATATTTCTCTTTACTGTCAGAAAATCACCCCCACCCCACACACGTCGCATAAGAGGAATTGAAACTGCACTGTATAGTCCAGGAGTGACCACACTTGTTAGTACGTAAGGGCACACATGTAAACGTTCCCCCATAAAGTGAGACACAACAGGAAAACGTGGTCGGTCTGTGTTTTGTCACCGAAGTCGAAGTTAAATGAGGTAGCCGGAGAGGGTTGTGGAAAACGAGAGTACATTTGACACGGCGGGCAGTGCCGAAAGGATTAAAACTGCATTAGAATGGCCCACGGTTCCCAGACAATGCAGAAAACCGATAAGCGCCAAAGACTGGGAGGTCATTATCTCAGCATGGATCTTTTATGAGGGCTCCGTCACGCTGCCCGACTTATCTCCCGCTCTGGGTTCAGGCACAAATGAACCGTGGTTTGCCACCATCGAGTTTCGGTTCCCGGGCCAGGCTGCTATCTATCTCTGTCCTTCTTTCCTCTTTTCTCAGTTGCCACAGAAACCCGCTGAAGGAATGTATGCTTTCAGTTATTAAAAACAAATTTACAATGAACACGTTAAAGTACGCCCCTACCGCGGCAAAGGACCAAAAAATACGGAGTTAATGAGATTGGGTGGCTGAGGTACCTAGCCGTTCTAGTCCTGCAGAATATCTGTTGCTGACCAAAGCAACACCAGAATGGCAAACCAGAAGCTGGACCTCCAGGACCCATTTCACAAAGGGGGGCTGGGGGGGGGGGGGAGGGGGCATTGATTTAGGGTTCTACAATAATAAAATAGATTACATGAATAAAGTGAACTACAAAAGTTTTTTTTATCCAGGCTGAATTCTGTCAGTGGAAGACAGTGGAAATCAGTTGAGGGTACATTCCAGACCGATACCAGGTAGTTTTGTTTTGCATAGAGGAGCTGTCAGTCCTTGAC